>JARHVA010000288.1:3295000-3447500 GCA_037957365.1 Torreya grandis | reverse complement strand
ATTAGATATGGGATTTTGATGTGAGGGGAGAAATCCCCAAGTACCAAGCCACGTACTAGATCCAATATAGACTTATTTTTTAGCACCTAAATGTAACTCGAAACCAAACATAGACTACCTTTCTAGGACCTATTCAAGCCAATTTCCTTGTCACACTTTTCTAAGGCATAAGCCAAAAGAGAGATAAAAACAATCCTAGGACTTAATGTAATCTTAGTCAATACATTGTTTATCTTGAATCTTCTTTGATTACTCTTTGTTTTGAGGTGTGAGAACATATCATTCCTTTCATATTTTATCGTATGGTTCTTACTCGCCAACAGTGAAGAGACCTTGAGGAACAAAACTCACCACCAAGTCAACCAACCTCTCCTACCTTTGCATCCATGGAACACATTTTTTAACCCATGGAATCCCCTCACTCTTTGAGAATTCCTACTCGGGTAGTCCCAGGGGATGCAAATTTTACTACTTTTCTAAACAACAATCACACAACCTTACAATATTACCTTAGACCTATGTCTTACCAAATCCTAGTTTCGACCCCACTTATAGATCTACCTTATGGCATGCCTCTCCAATACCATGAGTAATACTCAACCTTTAGTTACCCAAGCCTTATCATCAACCAACAACCCCCTTAAAACTACCATTCAAAACCAACCAACCTAAACTACCATTGCTTTTATACCTCCTACCAATCACTCCTCTATAATAGGAGTGCTTACCTCTATTACTAGCCATCTTCTTCTAGTTACCTCCAATCCATAAGACACTACTCTACTTCAAAGACTTGTGGTATCCATACCCTCTATGTTACCATTGATTAGTACAAGGGTCACCACCCTTCCATCGACCACCAACCCAACTACCACTCCTACCCAACAAGCAACCTTTAGTTATCCCCATAACCTACAAGGGCATATGACCCGTACCCAACCACCTACCTATACCCAACCATTGACATCCACATACCAATATGTATCTTCTACCCAACCAATGGCATCTACATACCAATATGTGGCAACCTCTCAACCTTTTACCCATTATCAACATGTTTCTCAACCACCACCACTGCAATATGCATCTTACAACCTTTTGGGTGCTCAACCCCAAGTAGACTTCATGAAGATAATCATGGAAAAAATGACCACCTTGGAGTCATCCATCTTAGGTGCTCACAATATCTTATCCTATGACCAAATTTTCAATGAGCCCATCCATCCATCCATCCATCCATACCCATTAAGTTATATCCTCCCTAATGGGATCTTCCCAAGTTCTCTAAATTTAAAATCAAGGAGGATCCCCAAAAACACCTTAGGGAATTTAAGCATGCTTGTTATCTCATTTATTATGATGATTCCCTTCTTCTCCACACATTATCGATGTCTCTATCTGGCCTAGCCTTAGATTGGTATAGTGGCTTATCCAAACATTCCATCTTCTCCTTCACCCAACTAGCCCAAAACTTCTTGGATCACTTTTTATTCAATATGTACAAGAATGTTTTTATCACTGACCTCTACTCCATTCAAAAATTTGAGGATGAATCTATTGCCAATTTTGTGGCTCATTGGAGGAGCCTAATTAACCAGCTTTCATTTTCCTTACATCAACTGGAACTTATAGAGCTCTTTGCTCAGGCATGTGCAAACCATATCTCATCCATGTTACATGTCCAAAGCTTTCATAACTTTAATGAAGCTTTTACCATGGCTCATAAAACATAAAATTGAGTCACTGATGAAGGAAAGTTTAAACTCAAAAATAAGAACTCAATCTATAAAACTAATGATGCTTCTTCCTCTAAGTCAAGCAACCAACCCAATACCAACACTAAGAATAAAGGAACCAAAAATTATATTGTCCTCAAATCCACACCTCCAACATCTACCAACCAAAAAAACCTAAGGAACCAAACCTATAACCCCTCTAATTCTTCAAACCAAAACCCAAGGAACCAAACTTGGAGCAATCAAAAGCAATTAAATCCACTTGTGGAACCTATGCTTCTATTTTGGAAAAGTTATTAAAAGCTAATATAATATAAATTCCACCAATTAAACCACCCCAACTATTTTATGTTTCTCACCCCATGTTGTGTTGGTATAATGAGAATGACCATTGTGCCTTTCACTGAGTCATAAGACATGATATCAATAGGTGCAATACCTTCAAATACCTTGTCCAATACCTCATTGACAAGGGGGAGTTTACATTGGACAACCCCAATGCACCACCCAACCAATCCCTTGATATATTTGGGAAACCTTTTCCAAACCATTATCCTACCAAAAATTAGAGTAACAACATCGAGTGCTCTCCTGATACCCATATCGTTAACATGGTTCTTGACACACTCACTAATAAAGAACCTACTCACCAATATACCAATCCCTCTCTACTTATTAAAGTAACAGAGTTACCTTCTACCCTTTTGGAAACCCAAACCAAGGAGGTACCTCTCCCTCCTTCTTCATTCATTAAGGTATTAGAATTACCAACTTCCCCTTTGACTAACACACTGGACCACACACCCATCTTACCTTCATCACCAATTACCATGAAACTCTCCCCTCCCATAGAAATCATTCCTAAGAAGGAAATGCTCAAGTCTACTCCTCCCATAGAAGATCCATATATCCCAACCTTGCATCCTTTGATTGATGAAGAGGACAAGGTTACTATCCCTATGTCTCCACCTAGCGGATTATCTTTTAGATCCACATTTAGGGAATCAAACCTTTCTTAAAGTTAGTGCAAAAATTAAAATTTGTCCCCAACCCTAATAGTGATCAAGCCATATTTTGGAAACAATTAGGTATCCCTTATGTTACCAAACTAGAACCTCCAACCCCTTCTTTGGTAGACTAACCTAGCACTACTAATAACTAACCAATCAAATCCTCCACCAAACTAACAAACCCTCAACCACCTAAGCCAATCAAGACCCTAGTAACCAAACCCCCTTAAAAACTAATAACCAAAGTAACTAAAGAGGTAAAACCACCTAAAGGCCCAAATCTTCTAATTTTACCTCCCTCAAACTTGCCCTCCATTTTGGGTCTTCATCCCTCTACCTTGATCATGAAGCCTATTATTTCTACCAAAACCCCACCACCTCTAGTGGTTACACCTTCACACTTACTTTCTAACACACCTCTTTTTACTGCACCAATAATACCT
Organism: Torreya grandis; assembly: GCA_037957365.1. Lineage (NCBI taxonomy): Eukaryota > Viridiplantae > Streptophyta > Pinopsida > Cupressales > Taxaceae > Torreya > Torreya grandis. Next base: position 3,444,311 of record JARHVA010000288.1, on the reverse strand, counting down.
AAGTTACCTACCTTGCCATCCTTTGAATTTAGCTCATGCCCCATCTTTCTTAAATTAAAACCTTCAACCAAGCGTACCACCTTACCTAAGACACCTATCACTAAACCTACTTCCAAACAACCTTCTACCTCAACACCCAAAACAAAAACCACTAAACCTTTACCACCTTTAACCAAGTCTTACATAACCATTCTCCAAAGGTTATTTCAAACCTCTTCCTTGATCTTACCACCCTTCAAACCCTTTGACCCTTCACATCCCAAACCATCATGGTTCAATAATAATTTGATTTGTTTATACCACATCACAATTGACCATGATACAAAGAATTTCAAATATCTCTAAGCTCTCATCCACTGTATTTATGATGAAGATGATCTATTAATAGATGAACCTCATATTTCACCCATACCAACCCAAACTACAACTATACCTACACAACACTTACCCACTCCTCCCTCACCTTAGGCTTCACTAGATCACAATAGAAGGGTAAAGGGAAGGATAAGGTGTCTATTTCCTTGAATTACCCCTTTTCAAACTCCCAAGAAAACCACACCCAACCATATCTATCTTTAAGCAAACCCAAGGTGTCTATCTTAGGTGCCCCCCAACCTAACCCTTCATAATCCAACCCATATGCAATATCTATCTAGAAAGCTATCCTTAAGCAACTTCACTAGAACTCGACAAAAATGAGCTTGCATGAGTTGATTTCTACTTCTCCCCATCACCAAAAAACACTCATAGAGGCCTTGCAATCCATTGAGGTCCAACCCAATGACCCCCACCCTCTAGCTACCTTTGTTGGTGCCCTTCAAACTTCTAACCTTGTCACCTTTAAGAATTCAAAAATACCTTCCATCTACCCTGAGGACCTAGATCCCTCACTCTTTATTACCACTTATATCAACCAAACCCATCTCAAAAGGGTGATTATTGATGGGGGAGAAAGCATTAACATCATATCCTCTTATGCTTACAACCAAATCAACTTACTGAATAATATCATATCAAAATCCATAGCTATCCTCTGATCTTTTAATGACACTATGGCCATTACCTTGGGAACCATCATCCTTCATATCTGTGTAGGACCCCACACACTCCCTGAACTCTTCTATGTTGTGGAAGGAGAATTCTAACACATCTTATTAGGATTACCTTAGATTCACTCCATGGAATGTGTTCCCTCTACCCTCCATTGATGCATTAAGTTTGAGCATGAGGGCTAGGTCATCAATATCCAAGCAGACCCAAATTATTTCTCAACACACAACATGACTCATCACCCCAATTGATATCCTCATATAACCATCTAATGCACCTTTAGCAGTTACAACCAAACCACCAACCATCAATGAAATGCCAACTAGATCATCCATCCCTTCTTCACAAATCCCATAGAGGAGCCCTTAGGATCTACGTTTTAATGATTCTCATTAAGGGGGTATAAACTTATAGCATTGGATGCATTCCCTACTCAAGAATATGGGAACCTCAAACATGACCCTTTATACAACCCTAGCATCAGAACCATTATCCCTTTTGGTTCCCCCAACCATTAAACTAACTTCATCTATTGGGGACTTGATCAGCCACTTCTTGCTCCTACCACTACCTCTTCCATCCAACCATTCACATCTAACTTTTCCTACCTTGATAAACCAACATTCACTAAATTATACCTTGATGAGTGTGCTTGGAAGGGATTTGGCCTTGGCCGATATGAACAAGGACCTCATAATTTACCTTAAATAAAAAACCTAAAAACTCATAAGTTATTTGGCCTTGGGTTTGTACCACCTAAAAAACCAATCAATTCACCCAAACGTATTGACACCATCAAGGAAGACATCCCCCCCTCACCAGCCCAACCTCCTTCAAAGTCTAAGGATTTTGACATCATTCCTCCTAATTTTTTTTAGTCAATACTATTATTTTGGGCCCTTTGACCTATCAAAAGGATGGACAAACTAAAACTATTCCTCTCATTCATCCTAAAATGGTATAAAATGATTCTCCTACCATCAACACCATCCAACATCAAAATGATGATTCTATTCTCACCTACCTTGGTGTTCCAAATTCTTCAATCCATAAATCTCATCCTCTTAAAACTTCAACCATGTTAAATGAATCGAAGACCACAACATAGCATTCACTTGGTCTTACAGTGATATGCCTAGGATTGACCCCACTATTGCTATGCATGACATAGTCATTCATCATAATACCAAGCAAATTAAATAGAAACTTTGATGCATGCATCCTCATATATCCCTTCTCGTCAAAGAAGAGCTTCAACATATCCTATATAAAATTCATTCAACCCATTGAATACCCCCAATGGGTCTAGAATATTGTACCTATCACCAAATCCATTGGGGTTTATACATTTATGTGGACTTTTGTGAGCTTAACCTCACCTACCCAAATGATGACTTTCCTCTACCTAGTATTGAACAGCTTGTTGATCTTATAGTCAGCTATGAGATGTTACCTCTCATAGATGGGTTTTTGGGTTACAATCATATCTTGATTGCTCCTAAAGATTGGGATAAAACCAAATTTACCACCCCTTGAGGAATTTTTTGATATAGAGTCATGACTTTAGGGTTAAAGAACACTGGTACAACCTGCTAGTGAGCCATGACATACATCTTCCATATCCTCATCCACACCATCATAGAGGACTATGTTGATGATCTCTTGGGAAAATCCAAATATTTCAAAGATCATCTAAAAGTTCTTAGCAATATATTTGAATGCCTAATCCATTTCCATGCCAGACTCAAACCCAAGAAATGTGTTTTTTGGGTCCTTTCAGGAAAGCTTCTTGGCTTTATTATCTCTCTTTGAGGAATCAAAGTAGACCTTACCAAGGTCAAAGTAATCTTGGAGATGCCTCCTCCTACCAACCTTAAGCAACTCCATATCCTATAGGGAAAGCTTCAATCCATTCATCATTTCATTTCCCAGCTTTTAGGACAGTGCCAACCTTTCTATCACCTTTTAAAGAAGGATGTCTCTTTCAAATGGAATAGAGATTGTGAAAAAGCCTTTGGTTTGATTAAATAGTACATTTTATCACTACCTATACTCACCCCTCCTAAGGATTACCAACCCTTTTACTTATATATCTCTACCATCTAACATTCCCTAGGGGTAATGTTAGGTCACCGAGATGAACAACATAAAGAGCAAGATGTATACTACATTAGCTGCATGCTTATAGAATATGAGACTCAGTATACCCATACCAAGAAATTTTGCTTAGCCTTGACTTTCATTGTCACCAAACTCTACCACTATCTTCTTAACCATAAAACCTATGTCATAACCAACACCGACCCACTCAAGTACATGCATTCCAAGCCATACCAAAACTAACGTATGACCAAGTGGATTATTCTCTTAACAGAGTTTGATCTTGAGTTCCTTCAACAAAAATCAATTAAAAGACAAGTCATTTCTGACCAATTGGATGAAGCACCTTTGATAAATCACCAACTTCCTCCTCTTGAATTTTCAGATGAATCCATCACCACTCTTTTCCAAGAGGACATAACCTTCCAAATGGCTATGTTCTTTGATGGGTTATATTATCAATATGGTGGGGGGAGATGGTATCATCCTTATCCCCTTCTAGCATTGGGAATTAAGACAATCAATGTTTTTGGTGATTCCTAGCTCATGGTTAACTAGGTCAATGGCTCTTATAAATTTAAGAATGATGTCTTACAAAAATACAAACTTTTAGTTGACAAAATCTGATCATCATTCAAACATTACTTGATCCAATCTATTCCCTGATCTACCAATAAATTCATTGATACAATGGCTTGCCTTGCTTCTCAGATCCCTTCTTAGCCTTCCAATTCAAAAATATTTGTCACCATTCATCATTTTACCACACCCTCTTATAACAAATCTTACCTCCCTACCATTTTTAGTGTGGAGGAATCCCCATCCAACATTTGGTATGACTAAAATTTTAACTATCTCAACCTAGGCATCTTTCCTCCTAATCTCTCTAAGAATGTCCAAAGAACCTTTTTTTAGAGTATCTCTTGTGACACCATAATAATAGGAATTCTTTACAAATGTGGTTTTTATGGTCTCCTTCTTTTTTGCCTATGCAACCATGAAACTTTCCATGCCATTAGGGAAACACATGATGGGATATGTAGGGGACACTTTAGTAGTCTAGCAGTCACTAAACGTATCCTTTAACTTAGATACTATTGGCCTGCCCTCAACCAAGACTATTTTGATTATGTAAAAAAGTGTGTTAAATGTCAATAACACACTAGTTTACATCACATGATAGCCAATGGCCTCTAGGTATCTAAGGACTTTTAGCCTTTCTCATAATGGGGGCTTAATCTCATTGGGGAAATCAACCCCCATTATTCACAGTGTCATAACTCCATCATCATAGCCATCAAATATTTCACCAAGTGGGTGGAAGATATTCCTCTTATCTAAACCAAATTGGAGAAGATTTTTGACTTCATCAACCATCATATCATCTACTGCTTTGGTGTTCCTCATAATATCATCATCGATAATGAAAAATCTTTCAAAAACAAACAAGTCTAAGGTCTATGTGATGCATTTGGAATCAAGTTAAGCTTTTCCTCACCTTACCATCCATAAGCAAATGGACAGGTAGAAGCCTCTAAAAAAATTCTTAACAAAATTCTAACCAAAGTCCTTAATGTTTTAGGTTACGATTGGCACTTTCACATCTCATTCACTTTATGGGCCTATCGCACTAGCATTCAAACCTCTATGGGTGTTACCCATTTCTCTTTGTCTTTGAAGTAGAGGCAGTCTTGCCTCTTGAAGTCCAAATTCCCTCTCTTCACATATTTTTGAAAGATCTTATTTATGAAGAAGATTATCATCAACACCATTTAGCTTAGCTTGAGATACTAGATAAGCATCATTTAGCAGCCCTCACCCACCTTCGTATCTATCAAGAGCATATCAAACATGCTTATAAAAAGCACCTCAAACAATGAGACTTTAATATCAGAGACCTCATCCTAAAGGAAAACCAACATGTGACCAACATGGAGAAAATTAAATGAGGCAAGTTTGATTTTAATTGGCTTGGACCCTACATCATTACCCATAAGTATGGATCAGGAGCTTATCATTTGTCCTCTCTTGAAGGTAAACCAGAACCTAAGCCTCTCAATGCTTCACATCTGCACCCATTTTTTTGTTAAAGAATGATCAAGCTCACTCCTTTTGTCTAACTTAAGCTCATCCCCTGATTATGAGATTTTAACCTTCACCCATCTTCATCCTCTCCATATGATTAATCATCATAGTCATGGCTTAATCCTAAATATGGGTACCATGGCTCTACCCATAACATTGTTTTCATGGATACTTTTTGTCTCTAACAAGATAAAATCCCATGGTCATTATCTTTAGAAACCACACCTCTTCACATGTCATTAACCTTCTTGTGTTAAATTTTTTATCTCACAATATTAAACCTCTAAACCTAATTAGACTTGTCCATGTCTAAAAACATCACATCCAAAAACAATTTGGATACCAAAATATTACTTGGGTCAATATCTTAAGCATTATAGACTTCTCCCTTGAAGGATAGCTACCCAATTTTTTTTTTATCAAATATAAGGTACACTGCTCCCTTGAAGGATAACTATCAAGAGCATTAAACAAAGCCAATAAACTTAGACCACTCCCTTGAAGGATGGCTAAGTTAACTTATCAAAATAAGAGCAATTTCTTGGAAGCTTTTCATATCAATAAGCTTCCCATATACATCGATAAAACAAAAGACCCAATACCACAACAAATGATAAAGCCATAATCAACTCTCAAGTAGCATAATAAGTTAGAAAACATAATCAAATTTCAAATGTAGACTTATCTCATTCATCAGTCTACATCTAGCATATGACATAGACTTGTCTATTACTATTCTTAGGTCACCTATAGAATGGGCAAACTGACCCACATAAGGTTACCATACACATCACCCATTATCCTTCATACCACCTATTACCCATATTCTATGTATACTATCTATAAATAAGGGGATTTCGGGCTTAATTAACACACTATGATCAAGAAACTTGTTTTATCAACCAGCACATGTTAATGTGAAGCATTCAAAAGGCTTATGTTCCTTAATACAATCCAACTTTGGGTTTTGTTTTGTTTTGTCCTTGTCAAAAAATAGGTATTATACCTCATTTCTTGTTCTCTCATCATTCAGTCATGTATTCTATTAGACCCATGTCTCATGATTTTTCATCTAGTATGATTATCTAACCTGCTTCTGTGCCACCACTATCATCCATAAAATCATCATAACCCTAACCATGAATAACATTAGAACAACATTAATGTAAAATCCCTATTTATGATTAATCAACCCACCTTTTGGGAATACCTTTCTCTACAACCTCAACCCATCTTTAGTGCACACCCTTTATCTACAAACCTTCAACAAAACTAGACCATGTGGTCTATAAAATTGAGGCAACCCATTTGAGCACCACTCTAAAACCTTTATTGAACTACATTGGCCTGATGTCCGTGGACTATGTAGGCACTTCTTGACTTCTAAGTGTAGCTCAGCCACTAATAATTAATTACCATCCCCTTTTTCTTCTCATTAATTTCCATTGCTAACAGTGCCCTCTTGCATAGGGCATCCTATATCTGGGAAGCTTTGGATTTTTCCTAGAACCCTTATATTTTAACATTGTCTAATACTTCCTCTTTGTTTTTCCCCATTTATGGGAGAACTGCATTGGCCTGAGGTATTTTTGGACTATGTAAGCAACGCTCAATTACTGAGGTCAGCTCAACCACATCCCTTATTTTATTTTTACTTCTCCCCTAAAATCTCTTCCTTTACTTCTCTATCTATCTCTTCATCATCTCCCTACCTCCAGCTTGTCAATCTCTTTTAACACAATGGTTGATAGCCTTCTTCATTCACCTTTCTTATCTCCCATAAAGTCACCATCTACCCCACTTCAATTGCCTCCCAATAACCTTTCCTTGCATATGCTTTGTGGTTCACTTCCCTACCCATTTTTTTCATTTTTTTATCTCTCTCTCCACTTCTTACAAACCTTGCCCTCTATTTATTTTATCTTCTTTCATTTCCCTCATCATTTCCCCTTTCCCTTGGCAATTTATCATACCCTCTTCATCACTCTCTTTTCCTCACCAATTCCACATCATCTTATTCCATTGCACATTAATGGACACTTTTACCTCCTCTTATTTGCTACCAACTTCTTACTATTCTTCCACTACTTCTAAGCCACCTTCATTCCAATTCTTGGTTTTTATTTTCCTCTTTCCCATATTTTCAATCTAGCATGCTTTATATTTATTTTAGCATCCATTTTGTTTCTTATGTGGGCCACCACTCTCTATCAATATACCATCCTTCCCAAATTTTCCATTTTTCCCTCCACAACTAGCTTCTAACTGGGTCTTTATCCTTTGAGAAGCCTTTCATAATTTCCCTTTTATTCTTATCCATTCTTGTCATTTTCACTTTGCATTCCCCTTTTCCTCTTTCCATCTCAGTCCTCACTTATCTTTTTCATTTGTGTGAGTGTCTGTGCTTTATATCCTTGTATCATTATTCTTCTTATCATCCTTAATCTTGATCTCTTATTTTCATCTCATTATGTTCCACTTTTTATGCTTGTTAATATCTTCTAATCACCCATTCAACTTGTCAATCTATTCTAACAAGCTATTTTCAATGTACCTTATCTCTTCAACTTCTTATCCACTCATCATTTGCTTCCCCTCATTTTTATTAACCCCTTTCCCATTTTCCATCCCATTTTCATCTCCAACACTACCATCTAATTTGATTCATTGATCTTCTCCTTGCCTATCATCATCCATACTTACTTGGTTATGTCATCACCTATTCTTTCACTCTCTTATCATCCTTTTTGTGTACTTATATCACTCCTTTTTCCCCTTGTTTCCTTTTCTTTTGTGTTTTTCCATATTTTTCATTCTCATCACCAAACTATTTTCTCTTTGGTCTCTTTTAGACCTCTTTTCAATTTTATCATGACATACCATATTTCTCATCCTCCCCTTACCCTTCATGATTTTTACACTTCTCTCCCCATCCTTTCAAATTCTCCAATCTGTCGTTTTTAGTACATTCCTTAAACCCCCATCTTCTACTATTTATTTTTATTCTCTTTTCTCCTTTTCATTTCATTTACATCATCTCCCTTAATGACATTCCTTATTGTTCTTAACCTTCTTTTTTCCTCCTCCATATCGATGCTTGGTTCCTTCCATCCTTTTCCATCTTCATCTTTATCTATGACCTTGTTGTCTTCTCTACCTATCTCTTCATCCATCTCCTGGTCCACCTTCACCTCATCCCTTGTTAGATCTCCTTTATTTTCTCCAATTGAAAATCTAGCTTCTCACTCATTAGAGTGTGATCACCAATCATATTGCTTATACTTGCATATACATGTTTACTTCCTCGTGTCCTCTAATCTCTTGCTTTAATGCATGAAATCTTGTCAATTTCACTGCTTCAAGGCATCCATTTCTTCCTTCAATGTCTTTATCTACTATGCATGGGTCCTCCTTTTGTACCTCACCAACTACTCCCTTCACCCTATCCATCACCTCTTCCCCATTTAAACCCTTTACACATTTTGAGTTTACTTGATAGAGTGTGATCAATACACCTTTTTTTGTAATCTTCCAAAACATGCTCATGTGATGCATTCATAGGGCTTATGCTCATTAAGCTAATCCCACTTCAGGTTTATTTTCATCCTTGTCAAAGAAGAAACATCATACCCTCTTCTTATCCTAATGTTCTTGGTTGATATTTTCATTACAACATTTATCTCTTGATTATATTCTTCACTTTAGTGTTGTTCATTGCCTTACGTTGTCTGCTTTACCTTAAAAGAGATTACAATAATCATAACCATAACCATAACCATAACATTCATGAGTATCCACATAACCCTAAGCATAATAAATTTCCAACAAAAACATCCATCACATTTTGTACATGTTTAAAAAAAATTATGTAATATTTTATTTATGGTGTGAGGAGTTGAATGGCACACACAAAGTTATCAGACTATACGCACCTCACTTAAGGTATCTACATACATTATTTTCTTACCTAAGCACTAGGTCAATTATCTGGTGACTCTAGATTTATGTTCATACATCTTTCTACTTTATTTATCCCTAAACTAACATCTATAACATTATTTTTTTTAGTAGTTGCTAAAGGATGTACTCTATTCTCCTCTTCTACATTCATCCCCATAAGGCAAGAATCATATTCTAGCCTGGGTCTTTCACCCTACTCATCCATCACAACCATTACATCCCTCTGATCTAGTTTTTCTACTTGCATAGGTGCCACATCTTGTTGCCTCAACATACATCCCCTTGGATAGTGAGGGTTCCCTCCATAGATAGGCCAATGGTCATGTTCCCTAGCCCTAAATCTTACGTAGTGAGATTCTTGCCTTCTTTACTACTTAGGAGGTAAGAATTTAGACTCAAGCTCAAGTTGTGGGTGCCTTTCCTCTTTTTATTGGTTTAATAGTACTTCCATTATCATCATTACATATTCTAGTATCTGGTAGATATGCACATTCACCATGTTGATTATTTCAAGTCATGGGGGTTGTTGATTGTCTCTACCATTATTCCCATTATTTTCCATCTTCAAGCTTGTGTATTTCTCTGCACTATTTTCAACCTATAAAACTAAATAACTTCATGATAGACATTTATCCTTAGCATGATTATTTAAATAGAAGACCTGACCATTATTCCTTATTGACATGATTATCCATTCCATTGATGGGAAGAGTCTTATGACATTATTGATTCCCTTAAACAGTCTTCCCACTTGAAATGGTCATGTCTACTTACCATCTTATGTGGACACATATCCCTCAATCCAACTGGTTATCTTGATAAAGTCATTATACGCTATCATGATGTCTTTTTTTGCCCTTATCATCTGATCCACATCTAATGTCTTTGCTTGCTTTGTCATCTTGTGATCTTTGTGGGATTGGTGGTCATTTGCATCATTGTCACCTTTATCCTAGTTGACATAAATTAGCCTCCAACCATGGGCTATTATAATGCTCACACCTTCAAAACTACCATTATGATTGGTGGTGACAACTTCCAAATAATTGCCACTATAATCCCACTATTCCATGTATTGAACTTATGCTTTTTAAACATGGTAGTCTTTTATTTTGTGCCACCTAATAAATCATTCATCATAGGTGAATGACCATCTTATCTAGTGATATAGCTAATATCCTAGACCACATAGCTCCTTGTTGGCAGTGCCTCTCCTGAGTAGAACCTAAAGTCATTAGTTTCAAGATAATGGGATAGAGGATGCAGACATGGACACCTTTTGACCATACTAGCTATGAAACTCATGAGTAAGGCACATACTATCCTTTATTGCTCACCACACTAATAATTTTATACTTAATAAAATATAATTAGTCATCAAATAAATTCTTTATAGGTTATCTCTTTGCTACTACCCTTAAAACTTGACTCGTAGTGATGATGACCTTTCACCAATAAGACTATATAAATCTTGATAGATGCCCATCTCCTAAAATTCAACTCATAGTGATAAATTCCATCACTGTGCTTATACCCTCACATAATTTTAGAAGGTGTAACCTCATTATAAAGGCACCTATTCTTTATCTTAGCTCCATCATAAGACATTTATCATGCTTAGCCTTTTATTACCCACTAATTTATCCTACCTTACCCATCCATGTTTTCTCTTCCTAATGCATGTGGGATTATTATGGTGATTATTCACTAATCTATACGATAACACCTTACCATTACCAAACTATCAACCCAAACCTAACCATGAGGTATATCACATTAGGGTAACCCATCTGAACTCCACTAGAGAACTACATTAGGCCTGAAGTTCTTTTGGATATTTTGTACATATAATTATGTAAGAAGAATCCATTTGACCTAGATCATTTAGAGTCATCTTGACTACCCCTACCAACCCATCCCCACCCATTCACCTTTCTCCACTTTGATGTTGGCCATTTTGACCTGAATTATTACATATTTTTGTGATAACCTTACCTTGGTACTTTTAACCACACCAGCCAATATTTTCATGTTAAACATTTGAATTTTCACCACCTAGTGCATGACTAGATAATCTATGTTTTTTAAATGAGCACTTCTGAATTTCAATACCTATGAAAATATAGACCTTATCTAAGATACTAACAAGTGTGCCCAACTATAGTTGTGATCATATGGTACATTGGTCACTTGTCTCTTAAAATTTGACCCTTATTTTACCAACATTGGTAACTTTTATTTGTGTGTGATCTTGGCTATCACACTTAGTCGCATTTTATACGTATGTTTACATTTAAAATACCCAACCCTTTTTTTTTGCACCGACCTCTTATCAAACTTGTACCCAATTTTGATTTTACTCATCAAATCTAAATTTTAGGGGGAACACCTCCTCCCATACTTGTGACATCCTAACCTTCAACCAAGTGATCCATTTTTATTTTGTAGCTTGTTAATTCAAAGTCGCATAACAAAAATGGGTAAAATGTAGACACTAAAAAACTACACACTTACAATTCTATATGTTTAAATGCCTTGGGACCACCATAGGGCCCACCTAACCCTTCTCGACCCTTAACCTAACCCCTATTAACCTATTCTAAGTCACTATTCAAAACCACTATTCACTATCACTATTCATGTTTACATGGCATGATGACATGGTGTGTGACATGGCAAGTGACTTAACAGTGATGAGGAAAGTGACATGTCTTGAAAGTGAGGTAGATTGAAGTGGGACATCATACCCTACTTTGGACCCTCATCTAAGGTGCCTAATGACATCATTAAGCATCACAAGGGTCCTCATTTTGAAGTATGGTGAATTTCTCCATAAGGGGCCACCATTCAACATCATCCTTTATCCCCATATGTGAGAGTGACACCAAAGTATGTGGGTATCCTTGTAAATTATTTGGGAAAATATGGAAGTGAGTGGTGGAAAGTTATTTAGACCCATATGAGCCCATGTGCATGATTCCCACTCCATTTTGGACTCTTTAGCAAGTTGGGAGACAAACCAACCAAGTGGTAGACCTATTAGCTAAGTGGGAATATCACCCCCTTATATTTAATGAGCACATAAGATCCCACTTGGAAAATTACACCATATTTTTTGGGGCACCTCCTTAAATACTTAGTATAAAATATAAAAAGGTGATAAAAATTCTTTTACACTCATTTGGGTTCATGTGCATGATCGCCACCCCATTTTGGACTCTTTAGTAGGTTGGGAGACAAACCAAATGAGAGACCTATTAGCTAAGTGGGAATCTCACCCCTTATATTTCATGACCACTCATGAGCCCACATGGAAAATGGCACCACATTTCACTATTCCACTCCTTTGGCATGTTTTTTGACGTCAAATGCTATAAATATACTCTCCCCCTTCACCCATGGTTAAGTTAGTTTTTGGTGGAAGCATTAAATTTGTAGGTTTTATAATTTTGGAGGAGGTCATAATCTTGGAGGTTAAAGGATTCAAATCCCTGAATCTCTACCAAAATTGCAAGCCATCTTCATCAACAACAACACCATCAATAATCTTCAATAAGCCAATCTTCATCAATAAACATCTTCAATCATTGAGGTAACCTTGTTATTTAGTTATTTCAATTTATTTATTTATTTACCTTTATCCTTCTTATTTGAATTTATTTATTCCTTACCCTCTTACCATTTTACCTCCTTTCCCATATTCCTTTGCCTTCTTGATCACCATTTATCCCTTTGCCTTTTTGGCCTCCTTTTGACCATTTGCCCCTTTGCCTTATTGGTCCCTTCTTGACCATTTATCCATATTGCCTTCTTGAAAATATTACCCTTTAACATATAAACCATTTACCAACCCAAACCAATCTATCTTTTGACCCTTACCAAATTACCAAACCAAAACCACTATTTGCTTCAGCTAATTTTTAGCATTAGTATTAATCAAACTAGTTACTTTATTTTAGCTATCTTAACAAAAAATTTAATTTTATTAATTAATTTTCTGTTATTTGATGTATTTAATTTTAGTTTTATATTTTAAATATAAGTGTCTTTCCTTTTTATTTGTAAACTTAAGTGTTTAAAAGCAGGTGGATCAATAGCCTCCTAGAAAACTTTCACTTCTAGGATCTAGCTCATGCTAGGCGATCCACCCAACTACTTGTCTATCCATAAAGTTTTGTGGTAATGATTTATTATTTATAGGTATTATTCCATATACCAATAAGATTTCTCAAAAATTTTGGACTTCAATGAGGGCACATTTACCAAGTATTCTCCTACACACCCTTAATTAGTTTCTTTTTCTACAACACTAAGAAAACACAAAAAATTTTAGAAAGAAACATGTAATATTGATGATATGATATATAATGAAGTAGAAACATTGACCAATAAATATGGGAGTGATTCATCTTGTTATCAAAGTTCACTTATATCTTAGTTGTAAAATTTAAAGGTATTCCATATAGGTTACCAATATATCCAAGTTATAAGTTAATTTTGATAAAGCTTTACAGAAAACTGAGGTACATAAGAAATGCACAATATAACACATTAAAGGAATTTATTTTCTAGTTGTTCTTGGTTATTTCATTTGAAAATTAGCTACGGATGCCTCTAATATTGAGATATTGATGTTAGATTTCCCAATGTAACTACATACAAAAATACTTATTTTTTACAATAAAACTTCATGAGAAATGACCTCATATTAGGTTTTGGCTGTAAGCATGTCAAAGAAATTAAAGATTACTGGGAATATTGTGATGATGGTTTTGATGTTAAAAAATGGATTGGTCAATGATAACCTTGGAGTAGATGAAATCTTTCAAATTTGAATGGTGCACTATAGATTTTGAAGATGATGGCACTGATATTTTTGATTAAGTTTTCAACTATAAAATATATCTTAAATCAGTTCTTTCAATTAATTAGTCAATAATGGAATTAAAAGACATCATGTAACATAAAAAATTATGCTATTGAGGTCAAGGGATTGGTACAATAAAACTATAAATGAACATGATTGTGGGAGTTCTTCAAAAGGTGAAGGGAGTTTGAAAGGGTAGCAACAAACTTATTCTATCTCATCCACTCAATCCTTCAAGACTAAATTTGTCTTTAATAAATCTAGTCTTGCTATAACTAGAGGAGGAGATGGAGAAGACCCCAAAAAAGATAAAATTACCAAGAAAATAATTGAAGTTGATTCACCAAGGCAAAATATTCCTAGAAAGGGACATATTCTATTTGTTTATGTGAATGTCACCTAGAATATTGATCCTTCACTAAATATCAATAATAATACTCATCAATTCTTAGCCTTCTATCCAAGTACTGTGCCTTTGTTTATTGCCTCACCTCCAATGAATCAGCTTGTAATCTCTTCATTTCATATGTTCCTCATGTTTCCTTTCCCCCTCATACACCATCTTCAACTATAGTTCTTCCTTTGTGTCCACCTCCTATTTTTTTCTACTCAATAAGTTTTTGCTCCTCAACAACACGTTATTCTTGTATCCACTCTTATCTTACCACTTCAACCAACATATTCATCATCTCATTTAGTACCTATAAGTTTTTAACTAATTACATCTCAAGGAAATACATGTTTTTCATGGATACAATAGATGGTGAGTAAGAAGAAGGATTCAATCAATCTTGAAGAAATTAATTTCAATGTTGTTACCAACCTCTTGCAAGGTCCTCCAAATAATATAAAGGCTAAAAAAAATTCAATGTTGGTGAGTTTTTCTTTAAGTGCACAATATGTATAAATTACTTAGCCTTTTATGGATAAAAATCAAGATGAGATGACTTTTGCTGACTACAACATCAGAAAGATAGACTCCAGAGAGTCTACCTCTGAAGGTAATATTCATAACTTTAAAATGACTACAAAAAAGTTGATTTAAATGATAGAGGAAGAAATGCAAACATAAAATCAATTAGAAGAAAAGGTATCTATATTTTTATAATACATCAAGCATATTTTTAACATAATAGAAACTTCTCAAAAATTAATCACTTCACTTATACCAACTACTCTTGCAACACACTAGTGTCAACTTCTGTAGTAAAAATTGATAAATAAATGATTGCCAAAATCTACAAGTATAGAAACCATGGTAAGGTGATGGAAACTTTAGTAGACTAATTACGTATTTATGAAATGAAATTTCTTGATGAAACTGGACCAATTTTGCACAAAATGAAATTGGTGAAGAGATTGCAGTATATAAGAAATAATTTGGCATATGGAAAGGTTTGATAAAATACTTATATGACATGATTTTCATGGATAAAAATGTGTTGGTATTTTATTATATTTTAGACAATACTAAAGATAACTATTCACGTATATGGGCTCACTACGTATATTGTAAGATACGTACTCTAGATGAGGTAATGGAAGACCTACAAAGTCATAAGAAAAGTTATGATAATATGAAATTTGAAGTTTATGTGAATGTTTGTATTGTTCATTGTGAATTTTTTAATGAAGATTAATTTAAGGTGTATGAAATTACGTAATTGAAAGAATAATTCTAATGGATGGTGAAATAAGAATTATTTGGGACATACACATTCAACATAAAGGCCATGAACAAGCTAATAGATATAAATTATGTCATCAAATATTTTAATTGTAGCCTTAAAAAAATCTTCAAAAGGATTAAATAAGTAACCAATGCATCATATTCTTAGCTTACCCATATAGATCATATAATTTTCCTTATACGAGAAGTAATTGTGCAAGATGTTCAAAAATTGAGAATTTACAAGGTCATGTTTTTCCAAAAATAAAAATCAAAGCAAGCTGGAATTGTAAATCAGATTTCCACACAATTTTTTTAAAATTTCTATATTCATGCTTTATGACTATCTCTATAAATTTTTTATTTTTGCATTGTACTTTTTGAAACTAACTTAAAAGGTTTTGATTTCACTTTTTAAAGTTATAATGAATAAGTAAATGTACAAAACAAAAGCTTTCTCACTTGAAGGTATTTATAAAGTGTTTTTAAGGTATTTATGCATTTATAACCTATAAATATGAGCTTAAATCATTGTAAAGGGAATTTTTTGACACAATAAGTTATTTTCTACAAGTTTTAGAGAAAGAAGTTATCTGCGTATAACTATAAAGAATTAATACAAAATAAATTTGAAAGGAATTTGTGCCACAAACTATTTTCGATGAATGGTATACATGTGTATGTCATTTTAGTTTTATTCATTATCTTTCCATTTGTGAAAATGCTACAATTAGATTACCATAAATTTGATATTCTTAGCTTATAAGTTCATTGAAATCAGTGTTATGAATTTCAAAATAGAGAAATCTTGGTGAAGTTGGAAATAAATTTTATATTTATTCTCATAGGCAAATACATAGTTATTATATGGTTTTTATGAATCATTAAATCTCTAAGGTGTATTCATTTCAATACTATGATTTAATTCTATCTTTCCCACTTCATTTGAATTATAAAGATTTCAATCACTTAAAACTCACAATCCTGGGTGGTTATGGTAGTTTTCTTTGTTTAACTTTCATAAACTATCCTATTCTCCCTTATTTTTTTATTTTTTCTCTCTCAAATCTCCCTTATTTTCTTTTATTTATATGTTATACAACCTTATCATAATTTTGGGTTAAAAGTATGGAAAAACCTAAAAAAAATATTTTTGATGTAAATAATTTATTTTTCTACATTGTCTTTATTTTTAATAAAAGTAATTTCGCTTGCTAATAAGAGAGGGAATTTGTCCCCATGTTATTGACCAAAAATATAACTTTTATCCCCTTGAATTTCTTTTTCAACAAAATAGATCTCTCGATCAAAATATTATAGTTTAGCCATATATTTGCCACTTCATTCACCTAATTTGTTATGTCCATGTGTAAAATTGACAACTAGATCATGTACAATGACATATACCTGTTTAATCAAGATATAATGTTTGAATTTATTCACAACTTTAATCAAGGCATGATTTTTTTTTTGATCATAAAGTACTTCAACTCTGTGTCTTTCAAATTGGTACTCATAAAAGCTATGAAATTTTCACTCTCTTTAACTTTCTGAGTAAACACAAATGTTATAGTGTGTTCAGATGCAAATGAATAAAGGAAGAAGACCTTGGTAAAATATAGGTTGATTAAAATTGGGGTTTGAGTAATGGCATATTTAATGTCCTGAAATGCTTTATTTGATTTGGTGGTCTATTATACCTTTGCATATTTATTTATCATTACATTCAAAGGTCCTACTATTTGCTCAAATCTAGAGATGACTTTTCAAACAAAATTAATCTTACCAAAGAAATATTTAAGATCCTTTTTACTATTGGGCTATGGAATTCTATAAATAGCATGGAATCTTTCAAGGTCAATATAAATACATTATTTAGTAATAACATACCCAACAACTTACCTTTTGTGATGAATACACTTTTTTGTATTTAATGAAATTCCATACCTCCTACATCTATCAAAGACTTTCAGCAAATAGGTAACATGATATGACCTATCCTTGGAAAAGACATTTGGGTCATCCATTATGATGATGATGCATTTATTAATAAGTCCATAGCATGATAAAAGGTAGAACCTTAATTATTCAATCCAAAAGATATTATTTTATATGCAAATGTTCCCTTATTTAGTGGTAAATACATTTTAATTCTATCATCATTATCAACTAGCACTTGATTGTAACCTGAAAAATGCATCCAAGAAAGACATTATTTTAGACCCACTAAGATGGATTAAAATAAAAAAATAAAAAACAATAAGGTAGGGTAGGGAAAGAAGTGGTTATATGGTTATCTTGAAGAATAATCTCTCTTAATTTAACTATTTATGTGGAGATAAGCATGTATAGTTAACTAATATCTAGAGTTTGGGAAATAATTATTTTCATAATAATTTCATGACCATAATAAAAATATAATGTTAGGAAATAATTTCTAAGCACATTTGAATCACTAACAAGATGTAAGAATGATTAATAATATTCATAAAGTTGATTATAATAACTTATAGATAAATCTAATCGATACAATTAACACATACATAGACTCACATAGTATCATCAACTTAGCTAAGATTATTCAAAATAATCATATAAATTTGAAAAGAAAATATATCAACACAAACATACAAATAGTCCTAAACTCCTATGAATTAACTTACCAAAATTTCTCATCCCTTTACAATGAATTGAGGTCATGTATAAATAGGATTTATATGAGAACACCTCAGCATCAAATTGTAGACACTATTTTTGAATTATATAGCACCTTAGTCTTGTACACTTAGAAAATTTAGCCTTGGCTATTCCTCTTAAATCTGGACCTTTCTCACTTTCCAAAGTCTTGAATTTTCTATATCTTATAACCTTTAACTATCTCTTAGTCCAAATAGTCTTATGTTAATGAACCAAACCCTATATATTACCTAGAATGATTAAATCCTACTTATCTTCCACCTTTGCAAGTTTTGAGTCTATACCTACTTTCTTACTCCCTGGACACTAGTGTCTGAGACAGACACCTATGTCGATGCAAATGTCCTACTCTAATGTAAGTGTCCAGTGCCCTAAAGTCATCTAATTCAAAAATAAAATGTATCTTAATAGTTTGCCTAAGTGATTTAATGTAGGTTACTTATCCAAAGGTATTGATATAAGTACAAGATCAACACTCATTCATTCTTCACCTAGCATACACTTAAAGATACCTAAGGAACCTTATCGAAGCATTCAATCAAGCACTTGATAAAGCAAATCTTCCCTATTTTTTTTAGTCAATCATAGGTACATTACAAACAAGTCTAAATTAATGGAGTAGTATAAGATCCTAATTTAACAATTTACAACTAGGTCACTATTGTACTTTCTATGCACATATTTCATGATTCACTCACAAGCCAATATATCAAGGAGAATTACATCAGTTTAAGGCCCTCTTAATAGTATTGGATATGTAGGTAGTGTTCATTGATAGATGGGCATTTATGGTATGCTCAATACCATGTGCCCACTAATGATTTGTTTTCCTAAGGTCACCATGAAGATGAAGAACTAGGGTTTTGAAAATTCATGAGGAGCAATAGTACATGACCTAGATTTGAGTGCACCAGAGTGAAGGAAAATTCAAGCCAAAAAGCATCTAAATGGTCACATCTTTTTTTAGTAGGTATTCCATATAGGAAACCTACATTAGGTTTAGATATGACAATCAATGAAATCATCCCAGGCTAATGCTAGTGTCTACAACTTTAGAGGCACTCAATCTAGAATTTGTTGAATGTTCTAGAATCATCTTCCAATTTGAGTCCTACTTATTCGAGTTCCATAACTATATTAGCATTAGAAATAGATAAGTACTTTAATTATTTATCATTTCCATATCTAATATAGTTATACTTATTATTTTTATCCTATCTTAATTTAATGAATTTAGCATATGTTATATTTGAGTTTAGTATTTAACTATCTTGATTTAGATCTTATTATTACCCTTGTGCTTATTAATTTTTATATCCCCTTTAACCCTAGATAACCCCAATGTAGAATCTTCTAGGATTAAACATTTGGTGAAACTAATTCATATGAATGCAAATAATTATGATTCTTAGGATTTTCAGCCATGTAGGGTTTTAGATTGTTGTAATTTTTCATTTATTACTTATATTATTTTACAAGCAACCTAGGCATATCCTTAGATTGGGAGGTGTGTCTATTGAACACATTTATCTTCCCCTCTCAACATATAAGATGTCTAAAACCAATGAGGGATCTCATCCTATGGATCATGATGATACCAATGTTAATAATGAAAAACATATAGATGAGGTTATCATAGAAGAAGATAATGATAATGAAAACCATGATTCTATTGAAATAAATGAGCATGAGAAAATAGACCATGAGTAAGTGCAAACAATTACATTATTTCATGAGTATATTTGTCAAAAACCTAAAGATCTTGATGAGATCCTCAAAACTATATTGGAAACAATAAATTCAAATGGTATTGTTGAAACATCCCTCCCCTTGAACAAATTAACACTTAATACTTATAATCAGGGCATAGGTTTTGTGTTTAAACCTTTGTTTCCTAAAAACAAAAACACTATTGTCACATATACATGAAATTGACAATTGTTTTAAAACAAATATTGGTTTTAATTCTTGTTACTACTCAAACCATGTTTACATCCCCTTTGTTGACTACTCAACTTATTAATCTAAATCCTAATGGGTCCATAGTTCAAACACTCCTTCAAGTTATAAAGACCTTTGAGGACAAGGTTACAAATGTTGAACAAAATGCTTTAAAATCTCATGTTATTGATTCCCAAGATGTGTTGCATAACCCTATTTCACTTAAAATATATTGTCACTCTTTTTTAACTAGTTTTTTTGTACCTACATTTACATTTTATGATGGCAAAGGTGATCCTAAACCACATCTTCAAAGATTTTATGTGGCATGCCTTTATTATGCCTCCAATGATAAACAATTGACTAAATTATTTCCAAACAACCTCAAGGAATATGATTTAAGGTGGTTCAAGACTTACCTCTCCAATTCGTGAAAACATTCAAACCTCTTGTAGATAAGTTTTTAGCACACTATTCCATTAATATTTATGAAAAGGCTTCCTATGCTCAAATTACCAAATCAAACAAGGAACAAATGAATCTATCAATGAATATGTCTCAAGGTATAAGATAATGCTAGCTAAAATGACCAATCCTATGGTAGATAAAAAGTTTAAAGATATATTCAAGCAAAGTTTACTTGCTCTTTTACATGAGTCCATTGTTATCAAGAAGTTTAAATATTTTGATGACCTATGCCATGTTATATGGAATCATGAAATGGGGTTTATTTCATTAAATAATCTCAAGTATGTATCAAACACACCCGCTACATCTACATCTAGTAATAAATTTACAATCAAACTAAGTTATAAGGTAAATCCTCCTGAGCCTAAAAAGGAGATAAGCAACATGGTTAACATAGTTTCATAGCAGCCTAATCAGCTTTTCTTATCTAATGCACCAAAGTGACAATTTACATTCTTACCTAAGTTCACATCTCATTACTCCAAAAATTAGTAGATTTTATTCTTATATCTCTTCTTTATCCTATATAGGTTGATATAAATAAACTATACCAAAAGAATATGATGCAAATGTTTATTGTGATTATCACCAAAGACTAGGATAGTCTACGAATAAATGTTTTACCTTGAAGCATAAGATCCAAGACCTTATTGATGACCAAAATATTACATTTGATGATCCTCCAAAGGAATTAATTTCACAACATGATGATAAATACAAACAAAAAATACTTAAAAATCCTTTATAAGACTATTCTAAGAAGGAACCAAAAGTGCAAATGACATATAATGCACATCCTTCTCCTTCATATTATGGTCATCCATTAGATGGGATTATTGGTACTTATACATGATGTACACCTCCTATGGTTTAGATGACTTTTGATTTCTTTAAAATGATAGTGAGATTAAAGATGATGAATTTTATCTTCATTCTTTATTAATTCAAGCATACCTCAATAAACACCCTATACATAGTGTTATGATTGATAATGGTGCAAGTGAGAATGTTTGAACCATAACATTACTTATATATTTGGGTTCTAATCATCATGATTTTCATCCTTCTACTAGATTAGTCAGAGCATTTAATGGGACCTCCCATAAGGTTCTTGGTGAGACTGACCTACCTTTACAAGTTAGTCCTACACATGTGGTTACTACCTTTTTAGTTATACCTTTCATGGGAATATTTGATATATTATTGGGAAGACCTTGGATCCATAAACTTTGAGAAATATCTTATAAAATTCATGGGTGTGATAAATACATTCATGCCAATTGGGTAATTATAGTTTCTAAAATATCATATGAGTACCCTCTTGAATAGAAAAACTTATACCTGGGTAGTTAACTATAAAAACTACTAAGGTTAATCCACCACAAAAGGGTAAACAATAACAAATCCCCTTTATTATGAAACTAGTATTGGAGAGACCATTAAATCATAGACATATGATGGATTCCATAGAATCCTCATCGACTACGCATGGTGTTCAGATATCCAGATCACCTACACATGTTTATATTAATGATATTCTAAAGAAACCACATAACACTCAATGATATATTCAACTAACCCCTAATCCTATTACTCCTAATGTTTATCCAAGACTATAGAGTCCTATTTTACATACACAAAGGAGAATAAACACTACAATGATAAATATTATTGTTAATCAAATTTTGGCCCTTCAAGTCAAAATTGGGCACCCCTTTTTGTAGAAAAACATCTGATTCTATACCTTTGTCCAAGTCCATATACAGGTTTCATTCAGAAGAAGTGTTCTTATACAAAGTTGAAGTCTTTTACATATAAAAAACCTAAGTGTTTTCCTTTTGAAAGCTATGTTCTTTAGTGTTTTGGCTAAATCCTTTGCAATGAATTCTTTTGGGTTTTAATTCTAAGCCTTTGCCAAATTCTTTCAAAAAATTTGTCTGAGGCTTTTACTTAAGTATATTTCTTTCAAACTTTTCATTCAACAAAATTCTTTCAAGAAGATTTCCTGAGGAAACTTTTACGAAGGGTATGCTAAACTTTCTCAAAGGGTATCTTTCTCTCAAGAAATGGTCAACTTCACTTTCCTAAAAGGTACTTTACAAATTCTCTGAAGGGTGCTTTCATTTTTATGAAGGATACTTTGCAATCTTTCTGAAGGGTACATTTGCAACTTTCTCGAAGGGTATTTTCTTTGAAAAGTGGACACTTGCATTTATTCTAAAGGACACTTACCTTTTTGAAGGTATCTTTTCAAAAAAATTGAAAGAAAGAATTATTTAAGAAATTTTATCTGAAACAACTTTTTTGAAGGGCAACTCAAAAGAAAAGGGCATCTTCAATCTTCCAAATGGTCACTTACAACTTTTTTGAAAGGCATTTAAATTTTTTTGAAGGGTAGGTGACAAATTTTATGGACTTTTTTAGGCTAAGTGGACACTTTTAATTTTCCTGAAGGTCATTTCAACTTCTCTGAAGGGGTGCTTCTAAAAATTTCAAAATATTATTTCATAGGAAGGTGGACCATTTCAGAAAAGTTGAAGGGTATGTTTCCTTTCAAAAAGGGTCTTTTTAATTTATTTGAAGGGTTTTTTCAAAGAATCAAAAAGGGCCAAACAAATTTTTTTAAGGAATTCGTTTAGATAAATTATTTGAAGAATTCTTTCAAAAAACTTGAAAAGGTGCCAAAGTCCATTTCCTTCAGACATTTTATCCACAGAAATTATTCAAGGCATAAAAGACCAAGCGAAAAGCCAAAAGAGAAGAAAAAAATAGCTAGAATATCTTAACAAATTATTTTAGGAAAGTGCTGAGACAAGAAGTTTGAAGAAATA
The DNA here is from genome assembly GCA_037957365.1 of Torreya grandis. Classification (NCBI taxonomy): domain Eukaryota; kingdom Viridiplantae; phylum Streptophyta; class Pinopsida; order Cupressales; family Taxaceae; genus Torreya; species Torreya grandis. The sequence goes on along the minus strand of JARHVA010000288.1, from coordinate 3,420,643 downwards.
AAAGTTTGAAGAAAATGTCCAAAGGAGTGACAACCCGCAAAACATCAATTTTAGACTACGAGAACTAGCTGTTAGAGTTTAAAAGAAAGGCTCGATTGGAACCAAAAGGCAAAGATAAATATGACAAATGGAAAATTACCTATGCATATAGTTTACAATAGGCATAAATAAATAGGTTTATGGTTCAAGTTGTTGCACCATTACACAACTTGATAAGCTAGTAAAGAGAAACTAGCATCAAAATAAAATTCTAATAGATGGACTCATCTATAGAAAAATGTAGTTTAGAATATCTAGGTTCTATTGATGTAACCATGGGAAAATCATCTTACAGAATGTAATGTAACTATTTATTTTCTTAGGGTGACATATGTCTAAGTGACCCTTGAAATCCCTTGGCTCAACCTCTCTCTCAAAGGCTATATATATGCATTCTCTTAGCTCATTTTGTAGCCTTCACTGGTTATTAGAAAAACTATATCTAGATTTGTACTTGTAGAACTTTTGAAGAAATATATAGGTGTTTTTGCCACTCACACATTGTACTATTGAGTATAGGTTTAAATCTTATTGATAATGACTAGTGAAAATTTACTTTTCTAGCATGTCAATCCATGGTCACTTACTAATGTACAAAAGGGATGTTGTTGCAGGTCTTTGTTAGTATTCTTTACTAAGTATATAAGATTATTAGAAGTGGTATATGTTTATTCCCTTTGTGGAATCATTCATCACCCTCATAAGTGACCAATAGGTCTACTATTAATGGTGTACCCTTTGAATTTATGGAATTACCTCCATATTCTACCAAAAGGTTTAGGTTTGTCAACACTCATCCTTAAAAAAATAGGTTTTTTGTTCAAAGCTTCCAAGTTTGTATTACATTCTATTCCTAACATCCATAGTAATCATTCCAAAATGGCTATAAGACAACCTTTTATGCCTTTTATCAAGGCATGTCCCTTGCATCTTGCCTAATATGATCAGATTCCAGGAGCTACCCTCAAAAGTGTCTTGTCTTTTAGTGGAAATGGTCCAATTACTACCATTGAACATATCAGGAATATACAATTTTTTTGTAATATCCATAATATTACCCAAGAAAATGTAGTTATTAGGCTTTTGGCCTTGTCTTTCAAAATAAAAGTCTTAGATTGGTATGGGACCCTACCTGTAAATTCTATTCACTCATGGGATGAGTTGGTGGAGCTAATAACTAATAGGTTTGGGGAAAAAGTGGTCACCTATCTCTTGCTAAGAAATTAACCACAATCAAGAGGGTACCTCATGAATTCATGTAGGATTTTAATACTAGGTTCCAAAAAATATGGGATAGAATCTCAACCCTTGTGAGTCCTACCCCAAACTATGCATTTTTGTACTACTTGAAAGCATTAAATAGTGACATTGCCATGATGATTCAATATATGGGTGGAAATACATTTCCCATTGCATATGAAATAGCCATAAATACTAAAAATTGACTTATCTAAGCGATAAAGATAGCTCCTGGACCTCTAATGTCATTATTCCTTGATTTGCATTCTCCTAGTCGAAGTGTGTTGCCCACTTTAGCTCCTTTGCCTGGTTGAGAAAAATATATCATTACCAATAAAAATGAAATGCATGAATTCAAAATCCCACTTCAAAGTGTTAATAATGAATTGGTTTCTCTTAAAAGGCAACAAGTCCAAAGCTATATGCCTTATCAATCCTACAACCAATTTGGACAAACAAATAGACCTCTTTTTCAAGGCAATAATCAAGGACAAGGCTAAATCACCCATGTCAAGCCATATCAAAGTTATAATTATAATGTTCCCTAATCCTCCAATTCCCTTGTTCCAACTCAAAAAAAATTGGTCTAGGAATAGCCTAACTAACCTTATTTTGATCAAGGTCAAGAAAAGGTTACTTATGCCAATGAGATGCAAAATCAAGGCATGACTACACAAGGTGATCAAACATCTCAATTTTCAAATTTTGAGATGCAAAAACAAATCAAGATGGATAGCAGATAGGTTTAGTCTAATTATAATCTCATGAATCATTTGAAAGTTGAATTTTATTCCATTAATTATGTGGGGAATACAAGCAATCAGAATGTTAGTGTGGCTACCAACACTAGATCAAAAAAAAGGGCTGTTAAAGAAGTTAAAGAAACCAATAAAGGACATATTTTGACTCATAAATTAATTAAAATGGGAGGAGGACCTAATTTATCTCCTAAATCAAAATAAAATTAGAGGATTTCAAACTTTAGGTTAGACGCTACAACTCTACTTCCACAAGCTACATCACAAGGTCCAAATGTTCATATATAGAACCCCAAGGTGAGTAATTCTTCCATTAATATGGTAGAACAAATGAAGAAGATCCACATGAATATCTCATTATGGGATTCTCTAGCATTACTAGGGCAGAAATATATACTCTAAAAGGAATTGTATGGACTGGGTAAACAAGCTGGCCCATCTAGAAATGATAATGTGGTTTTGGTCAATGGAACTTAATCTATAGATGGCCAGGTGAAAAAATATGAGAAAAATCATCCTTTATACCTATCTCTAATTATTGGTGATTTATTGGTTCATAATTTCATCATTGACAGTGGAACAAACACATTAGTTATGCCAAAATATATAGCTGATAAACTAGGCTTAAAGTATGAGCCAATGACTAAGGGAGTCTTATAATTGGATGGATCACTAGGCAATACTTTGGGGATAGTAAAAAATGTGAATTTGATACTTCATTATTTTCCTAATTTTTAAATTCCCCATGATGTGGTGGTAGTATATTTACCTCCCTATTTTTCTCTTTGCTTGTCAAGGGACTTTACATCCAAGGCAGGTGGATATTTGGCAGCTAACTGGTCCTACATGGTGTTTAGAAAAAATATAGAACTAAAGTAAAGATTGAGTTAGAACCTATCCACAGAGATCACTCGGAACCATACTCACCTAGGGTAGCAAATTTTAACTATGATATCATTGATGAAGAGGAGTTTCACATTGGCCAATCCGTATCATCTTCCCTTGAACGAGTTTCTGATTTGTTCTTAGATGAGTGGGGAGATAACAACTATGAACATGATCCTTAAAAATTTATTGAAGAATATAGTCTTGGGGTCTATTATATGCATGAGAAGGATTATTTCATGCCTAATCTGATGGAATCAAGTGAGGATGTGAATATCTTATGACAACTCTTCTTTGATGGGTCTAGAAGTAAGATTGGGGTAGGTGGTGGAGATATGTTGGTTTTGCCTTCAAAGGAAAGGTATTTTTCAACATTTAGATTTAATTTCTCATGAACTTATAATGTGGTAGAGTATGAAGCCCTCATTCATGGCCTAGAGTGGGCAAATAAAGGAGGTGTCAAAGGATTGCAAGTGTTCAGTGATAGCGTACTTGTTGTCAATCAAGTTAGATGGAAAAATATGACCAAAAATTCCCTGTATAAGTCCTACAAGCATAGATTTTGGGACCTTATAGATGAATTCATGGAATTTAATATTACTTCTATTTTAAGGGAAGATAATAAGCATTCTGATAGGTTTACATCTATTGGTTCTCAATTTGATAGACTAAAAGGCATAAGAGAAGACAAAAACTAGCCCTATCTAAAGGTGATTATGAGACCATCTATACCATATAATGTCACCAATTGGAAGGTATTTGATAGTGACAAAAAAATAGCAATTTTTCTGTAAGAAGATGCTAAGTTTTCTTCCAAGAATTAGTCTAAGCTACAATGACAATATGGAGGGCAGATTATCCAATTAAAGTCTAACAAGCTCCCAAGGGCCTAGTGACACTTGAAAGCATATTCAATGAAGATGACCAACTCAAGAAGGATAAGGTAAGCATGAAAAAAAATAAATATAACTATTAAAAAATATAAATCTTTAAAGATAAGCTACTTTCACTTGGGAAGGAATGCACTAGTCAAGAAAAACATGATTTCGTTGAATTATGTAAGGAGTTTAGTGATATTTTTGCATGGGAGTATAGTGATTTGAAGGGTTTTGACCCAAGATTGGATCAAAACACCATAGATATAGATGAAAATTCCAAACCCATCAAGAAAAGACAAAGGTAAATCAATCCCAAGATTGAGCCTCTCATGAGGAAAGAACTCACCAAACTGATTGAGTCCAAAATCATCTTTCTTATCAATCATTATTCTTGGCTAGCCAATTTAGTCCTCGTTAGGAAGAAAAATGGAGAGATAAAGTTGTGTGTATACTTTAGGGACTTGAATAGATTGTATTTGAAGGATCATTACCCACTCCCTTCTATGGATCAAATTATGCAAGTGGTGGTAGGTAGTGAGAGGTTTTCTCTGTTAGATGGTTATTTTGGGTACAATCAGATTTTGGTGAAAGAAAGTGACCAATACAAGACAACCTTCAAAACCAAATGGGGCACATATGTCTATAGGAAGATGCCATTTGGATTGTCAAATGCTAGAGCTAATTTCTAACATGTAATGGATATGGCTCTCCAAGGACTAATCAATGACATTGTATTGGTTTATCTTGATAATGTGACAATTTTATCCAAGGATGCAAATGATCATTTGAAGCACTTGAGGTAGATTTTTGAGAGGCGTAGAGAGTTTGGTATCTCTCTAAACCCAAAGAAGTGTTTTTTTTCTATTCATGAAGGCAAAATCTTAGGCAACATTATTTTCAAGAAAGGTTTATCCATTGATCTAGAAAGGGTAAGTGTTATCTTGGCATTGTCTTTACCTAAACATAATAAGGGCCTACAAATATTATTTGGTAAGATAAATTTCATTAAGAGGCTTATTCCTAATTTTTATAACATGATCAAGCCCTTGACATATATGGTAAGGAAGGATGAGATATTCACTTGGACAAGAAGGAGAAAATAAAGTTTTAAAAAGATCAAGCAAGCCATTGACCAGGCTCCTACTCTTGAAAGTCCTAACTTCTCCAAGGAATTAAACATTTATACATTTGGGAATGAAGAGGTAATCTCTACCATGCTTACTCAAGCTAATGATGAAAATTTGGAACAACCTATTTATTTTTTCAGTCAAGGTTTGGAAGGATATTAGATAAGGTACACATATGTTGAGAAATAGGTGATTTTAGTTATAAGGAGTTTGAAGAAGTTTAGGCTATGTTGTATAGAAAAAAAATTCACATTTTTTTGCCTCATCCTAGTGTAAAATACTTTCTATTGAGTAGATATTTTAATGAGAAAAGGGAAGTTGGATCACCAAAGTGATGGAATATGATGTGGAGATCAAACCAACCAAGTTAGTGAAAGGAAAAGGACTATGTGAGCATCTTAATTATGATTTGAAAGAGCAAAGGGAGGTTTTTTTGAAACTTCATGATGATTCTATAATAGTTGTACCTTTAACCATAAGGAATTGGACACAAGACATGATTCATTTCCTTCAAACTAGTGAATGTCCATAAGGTCTTGACAGAGCTAGAAGAAGGTATTTTAGGCTATAATCCATTCATTATGTACTTATTGATGGAGTGATTTTTATAAAGGAATTTTCAAGTTTGATTTTTAAGTGCATTGATTCAAATTATATTAACAAAGTATTTCATGAGTTCCATGATGGACTAGTTGGTGGTTACTTTGCTCCTAGAACCATAGCTACCAAGATAATGAGGGTATGATACGTTTGGCCTATCTTATTCAAAAATACCCATGCTTGGGTAAGGAAATTCTAGAAGTGTGATCTCTTTGATGGCAAATAAAGTCTAGCTACATTGCCTCTTCATCCAATCCAGGTTAAGCAACCCTTTATGCAATGGGGTTTGGATTTCATAGGTCTGATCAATCCTCCTAGTGTTGGTCACAATTGGGTTTTGACAGCCACTGATTATTTTTAAAAATGGGTGGAAGTTATATCTCTTAAGGAGGAAAATTAAAACTTAGTCTTAGACTTCTATAAAGGTATAGTAACTAGATTTGGAGCTCTTTCAAAAATCATTTCAAATAATGCACTATCCTTCATAGGAATAAGGACAAGTGAATAAGATTTGAACATGGCATCTATCTTAGCACCTCCTCTAACTACTATCCCTAGGGAAACAAACTAGCTGAGTCCACAAACAAGAATTTGATCAAGATCATAAAGAGAACTATGGAGGAGAATCAAAGGACTTGGCATACCAAGTTGAAGACATCCCTTTGGGCTAATAGGATCACCCCAAAAAGAGAAATTGTGAACTGACCATACACACTTGTGTATGAAAGGGAGGCTAAGTTTTATATCTCACTTAAGTTACTAGCTTTAGACCTCACATATCAGCTACAATTGATGGAGAATGAAAGCATGAAATTTAGGTTATGTGAGTTGATGGAACTTTAGGAGACAAGATATTAGGCTATGTAGACCATGACAACTCACCAAGAGTAAACAAAGAAGTATTTTGACAAGAAATCCATGCCAAGGAGTTTCAAATAAGGAGACATTTTCTTGAAATGGGATGAAGATATGTCCAAGCCTGGGAGACACACAAATTTTGATGCTTTGTGGAGTGGCCCATATGTGATCACACAGTGTAAACAACACAATGCTTTCTAACTCTCAAGGTTGGATGAAGAGGAGATGCATATCCCAATATAAATCATTGTTACTAAAGTTTTCTTTTATTTTGTACATAGTTTCCTATTTTTCTTATGTTCCCTAAGTACTTATGCACATGTGTGAGTTTGTCCTTGTCTAGTTTTGTGTTGCCTTTTCTTGGTCTTGCTATTGTTTTGTGGTGTGTTTCCTTGTGTTTTGTTTTGTAAAAATCCTTGCTAGTCATCTTCAAAAATCCATTGACTCCATTGGCCCTTTGTTAGATAAGGCTACTGGTTTGGTCAGTATAGAAAACATACTACCCATGTGAGTCACTAATTTGTTGACCAAATTTTGGCTCTTTAGGCCATAATTAGGTACCCCTTTTTGCATAATTTTTTTTAAGTCTATACCTTTGTCCATGTCTAGTATGTAGGTTTCATTCAGAAGAAGTGTTCTTATATAAAGTTGAAGTCTTTTACATATAAAAAACCCAAGTGTTTTCTTTTTGTAAGCTTTGTTCTTTATTTTTTTTGGCTAATTCCTTTGCAAATTATTCATTCAAGTTTTTGTTCTAAGCCTTTGCCAAATTATTTCAGACTTTTTTTTGAGGCTTGTCCTTAAGTGTATTTCTTTCAGACTTTTCATTCAGTGAAATTCTTTTGGGAAGATAGCCCAAGGAAAATTTTACAAAGGGTATGTTCAAATTTCACAAAGGGTATCTTTCTCACAAGAAATGGTCCACTTCACTTTCCTGGAAGGTACTTTGCAAATTATCTGAAGGGTACTTTCATTTTTTTGAAGGATACTTTGCAATCTTTTCGAAGGGTACATTTGAAACTTTCTCAAAGGGAATTTTCTTTGGAAAGTGGACACTTGGATTTATTTAGAAGGAAAATTGCCTTTTCAAAGGTATCTTTTCAAAAAATCCAAAGGAAATAATTTTTTTGGACATTTTGTTTGAAATAACTTTTTTGAAGGTCCATAACAGTTTTTTTGAATGGCAACTAAAAAGAAAAGGGCATCTTAAATCTTTTAAATCATCACTTACAACTTTTTTGAAATGCACTTCAACTTTTCTAAAGGGTATGTGAAAAAGTTTTTGAAGGACTTTTTCAGGCTAAGTGGACACTTTCAATTTTCCTGAAGGGTATTTCAAATTCTCTAAAGGGATGCTTCCAAAAACTTTGAAAGATTGTTTTGTGGGAAGGTGGACCATTTCAAAAAATATGAAGGGTATGTTTCCTTTAAAAAAGGGTCTTTTTCATTTCTTTGAAGGGTCATTTCAAATAATAAAAAAGGGCCAAATAGAAATTTCAAAGGAATTGTTTCAAAGAAATTATCTGAAGAATTCTTTCAAAAAACTTGAAAATGTGCCAAAGTCCATTTCCTTCAGACATTTTATCCATGGAAATTGTTTAAGGAATAAAATACCAAGTAAAAATATGAAGGAAAATAACAAAAGAGACAAAAGACCCAAACAAATTCTTTCAATAAAGTGCTGAGATAAGAAGTCTAAAGAAAATGTCCAAAGGAGTGACAGCCCACAAAACATCAATTTTAGACTGCAAAAACTAGCCATTGGAGTTTAAAATAAAGGCTCAATTAGAACCAAAAGACAAAGATAAAGATGATAAATGGTAAATATCATGAGAATCTACTTTACATTAGGCATAAATAGACAGGTTGATGGTTCAAGTTGTTACACTGTTACATAGCTCGATGAGCTAGTAAAGAGTAGCTAGCATTGAAGCAAAATTATAATAGATGGACTCATTTATATAAAAATGAAGTTAAAAATATCTTGGTTCCTTTGATGTAATCATGGGAAAAATATCTTACAAAATGTAATGTAATTATTTCTTGTCTTAGGGTGACACATGTCCAAGTGACCCTTGAACTCCCTTAGCGCGACCTCTCTCTCAAAGGCTATATATATGCATTCTCTTGGCTCATTTTGTATCCTCTATTTGTTATTGGAAAAACTTTGGCCAAATTTATACTTTTAGAAGTCTCGAATAAATATACAATTGATTTTGCCATTCACACATTGTAGTATTGAGTATAGGTTTGAATCTTATTGATAATGACTAGTGAAAAGTTACTTTTCTAGCATGTCAATCCATGGTCACTTACCAATATTCAAAAGGGATGTTGTTATACATCTTTGTTTGTATTCTTTACTAAGTGTATAAGAGTCTTATAAGTGGTATATGTTTATTACCTTTGTGGAATCATTCATCACCCTCCTAACTTTCAAATACCTTCCTAAATCTAACTGACAAAATGTTGATGCAACAATGTCTTTTTGTTGTGAATTTGTGTGAAATATCCTTGTTTACCTTTAAGTAGTGGATTTTTAGTCAAATAGGAGGATAATTCATATTGGTGCATCACCGTTTTGTTTTCTTAGCTATTTTTATTAACCCTTTCCATATACAGTTGATAGATTAGAGAGGGATTTAAAGGTGCATCAAGGGGAGCTAGCCCTTAATATAGAGATTCATCTCAATGATATTTTCACCCATAGAAAGATAGATGATTCCATTTTGCTACTTGGATGAGGAGAACTGAGCATCTCTTCAAGGGTGCAAATCCAAGCAATAACAACTATACTTCTACATGTTCCTTGACAACATCACTAGATTCACAATGGGGAGCTATCTATGATAACCCTTTATATGGGATCATATGATGGAATTTACTTTTCACATTCCAAAAATATCAAAAAAATAAAAAACATTCAAAGTAAAAAAACATTTTTGGTGCCTACATGTTCTATTGGCTCCTTGACATCTATGTGTTAGTTCCATGTTGATGGATGTAATATCAGTTATGCCTACATACATATTTGTGTCACACTTTTATATATGAGTGTGATACTAACATATATAGATACATGATATATTATTATTTTTGATGTTGGCCATTTCCTCTACTCATGTCATATGGACATTGGGGACATCGACCTCTATGATCATGATACTCACATGTTATATCATTATATGGTCACTCTACATCATCATGTTTTGAGCTCATAAACATACTTACACATGCCTTTATCTATGATTATATCTTACACAAGGTACTTGATATGCCATGAACTTGACATTTTTTTATAACACATTTGATCCATGGGATACTATGACATGTTTATGTTGGTTTCTTAAACTTTCTTTTATGGACTTCTTTGAGTGCTTTTCCTTACTATTGTCTTGTTTATTTGAGTGTTTGAATATGCTCCTTTGTTTGTGGCCCCATGCCTATTTGTGCTTTATTTGACATTTGAATATGTCATTATTTATTGTGTGGACATTTGAGTATGCCATCCTTACTTTTATGGACATTTGACTAAGTCATGTTCCTTTGATTGTGTGATAATTGAACATGCTCATTATTTATGGTATCCTTGGACCATTGAATTTTAACTTGATTTTGAGTGATCTTATGTGTGTGATTGATTTTATTGTTGAGCTTGTATTATTACTATCTACACAATTCCATGATCCTTATCATGCATATTAGGCCTTCATGTGATCACATTTTTCTATGTGCTTCAATGTTATATCTACCTAGACATGTTACTTATATATGTTACATGCTTCATTTACAAATTATACAATTGTCTTATCTTTTTGAGGTGAGGTAACTAATAGTTTCTATTCCTCCTTGACCTCAAAGAAGGGGCATGTCATAGAGGCATGCTATTTAAACTTGGCATAGTTTTCAAATTCAATGAGGGCATGTTTTGGAAGCATGTTCTCCACACTTACAAAAATTTTAAGTTGGCTAAAGCACATAGTTATATAAATTAGATTCATAGTTGTGGTAGAATTCTATACATTGGTACCATTATTAGACATAATTTTAGAATAAGATATATCTAAGGTGCATCTGATATGTAATGTGCACCTAACATTACAAAATCATAATCAATTTTAGATTTCAACACACTATTAGTTACTACCATCACCCATTAGGATGTACTTCTATGCATTGATACCTAGGATGTAAATTTATAGAGTTTATTGATCTAATTTACTATAGTAGTTGGTTCACTTTTAGTATTATTAAGGTGATTAAATCACTCAATCTTGCTAATTTTTTAGGTTTGACTTGATTGTATCATCTAATTTTATAGAATGAGTTAACTTTGTTCACTCATGCTCACTAATTTATAAGTATGATTGGGTTACACATTTGAGTTAATTTTAACTATCAAGTGGAAAATCACCTTTTCTCCAAGGTTGGGGGCATGTGCATTCTAATATATCTCTCTATATCCTTATATTTATGCACTTTTTAGATTTATATATTTATCATAGTCTTAGTTTTATAGCCATACAATTATACATCTTTCAAATCAAATTGCCAATAGGAAAGGTAGTTACATCGATACATGTGTACTCCTAAACCATGCTCTTTCAATTTAAATCTTTTCAAATACTTTCAAATTTTAGATTATATGCATTGATTATGTATAGTAACATGCTCTTGGTTTTAGGCCAATCACAAAAAAATCACTCAATTTGGGCTCAAACAAAGATAAGGTGTGTTATACACACCCAAGTACACATTCCTTTCCTTTAAACTAGAAATTTTATTACTAGATTAAGAGGGGAAAATGTACACACTATTTATAAATTATATATCACGTTAGTCTTGTACACTTGTCAAACTCAAACCTTGTCCAATCCTCTTAGTTCTAAACTTTTACCACTTTCTAAAGTCTTGCATCTACTCTATCTTGTGCCTCTTGGCCTATCTCTTAGTCAAACCAATCTTATGTTGATGACCCAAACCTTATATCTTGACCAAAATGATTAAAACCTATTTATCTTCCACCTCTACATGTCTGAGGCTATACCTGCTTTTTTGCTGTCTAAACACTAGCATTCGAGATAGATAACTGCATCAACATAAGTATCAAGTGCTCTAAAGTCATCTAAATAGAAAATGAAACATATCCTAATGGTTTTCCCAAGTAATTTCATACAAGTTAATTATCCAAAGGGATTGATATAAATATAAGATCAACCCTCATTCATTCATCACCTAACATAACCTAGCATACACTCAAAAAGACTTAAAGAAACTTATCAAAGCATTCAATCAAATACTCAATAAATCAAAGCTTCCCTATTTTTATATTGATCATAAGGAAAACACATACATAGGTCTAATGTACTAAAGGATCAACCTAAGAGTGTGATTTACCAATTTATAAGCTAGGTCATTGGTGTATTTGATTTTCACATATTACATGATTCACACATGAGCCATCACATAGGGGAAAAATACATAAGTCTGAGGCCCTCTTCATATTATTGGATATGTAGTAAACACTCATTGATAGAGGAATCTTTTGGGTTAGCTCAACATTGTGTGTTCACTAACCCATTTTTCCTAAGGTCACTATAAATTAAGAACTAGGGTTTTGTAAATTCATGAGGAATGACAGTCCATGACCTAGATCTAAATGCACTAGAGTAAAGGAAAATTCAAACCAAGAATCATATAGGTAGTCACATCCTTTTTTAGTAGGTATTATGTATATGACACCTATGTTAGGTTTAAATAGTAATGTTGACATAATAATCGTAGGATGATGCTAATATCTGTATCTTTAGAGGCACTTAATCTAAAATTGGGTGACTATTCTAGAATCATCTTATAATTTGATTCATGCCTATTCTAGGTTGAGAATTATATCAACATAAGAACTAGATATTCACATTACTTCTTTATAATTTACATATCTATCATAGTTTTATTTACTATTTTTAACCTATCTCAGTTTAATGAATGTAACATATGTTATATCCAAGTTTAACATTTAATTGGCCTACTATAGATTTGATTATCACCCTTGTGATTATTCATTTCTATATCTATTTTTACCCTAGATAACACCAATCTAGAATATTTTAGGGTTAAATACAAATCTAGTTACATGTACAAATCTAAAATAAGATAATCTATTTTTATACAAAAGCTTCATAAAAAAAAGGTTGATTTTTTTGATATTGTAATAATCTTAACACAAGTCAAAGCATCTATAGGAAACACAGAAAGGAGTCCAAAAACCATATACATGACACATCAATCAAAAAATAAAGAATAAAAAATATTCAAGTATTACACAACACTTACAATATAAAAAAGGCCAAAATAATGAACAAAACACCCCCTAGAAAGGACCAATTTAGGTCTAACAACTAACACTCAAGAACCATGTTCGAGATCATCTTTGCCAGTAACATCATCCTTATCAAATTTATACCCAACATCATTAGGTCCCTTTAAAATTGGCTCAAGTCCCTTAGCACAATTCTCAAGGCCCTTAATTATTTCATCAAGTCCAGTCCAATCACCCTTAACCTGAGAGATCAAGTTGCTAAGGCTTAAAGCCTGAATTTGGTTCAATAGTCTTACCCTATCAGTCTTGTTATAATTTTCAATGAATATTTTAAACATGGACATTATATTATTCACATTATGTAAATTAATTTCTAAATATCATTTTGAATCACATCCCCATAACCTTCAATAAGAATTTCATCAACAGGCTTAGAAGACTATGAGCTACCAGTACATAAAGAATCCTTATCTTTACTCTTAGATACCAACTCCACTTATTGAATATGATAGAGAGAGGATTTTAGTATAGTGAGGATTTCATCATTGTTTTCATTCTCATTCTATGAAAAACAATACCCTAATAACATATGTTCAGGATTAGAGGCCTATTCAAAATAGGCATCCTTCATAGTATCCCACTTATATTATGATATCTTAACATCTACTGTAGTTCCATGCAAGAATCCCCATTCTAGTGGAGGGCTCATTATATAAAATCCACCTATGTCTAATAGAAAATAAAATTTTATCTTCATCATCTAAAATCTCATAAACTTGTCTATTTATCCCTTTGGAAACTTCAGCTGAAGATAAATCCAACAAGTCTCAAGATAATTTATATCAAGAAGTTAGAAAATACCTATATACATATAATATTTTAAAACTTTTATCAATTACTGATGATATTTATCTTGCAAGAACCAATCGAGTCTCAATCTCTTTGAGTGCACACCTTAAAAGGGGCACCAAGAAAGGGGTGGGTAGACCATTGGTACTTCATAGGATTTTTATCCCTTTTGCCACTTGTTATCTAGGCACTTGTCTCCTAAAAACCATTCACCTAAGCTTGGCCTTCTCTTTTTCATGCTCCTCTAGTCTTTTACTACCTTCAATACCCCTCTTCCTAACCTAAAATCTATTTTGATAGTTTTCATGACTATGTCAGTTATGTTAACCTTGTACTCTTATCAACGAAACTTATTTAGGGTTTAGGTCAGTTTTTGGCTAACCTAGACCATGACCTAGTGAATTTTTGTTAATAATGATACTAGGTCAACTAGGTTGACCCTATTGGTTGAAACTTTTTTAAGGATTTAAGGTTAAATCTGCCTATATAAACACTATCATTTCACCATTATTTAGAGAAGAGAAGAAAAAGGAAGATATAATGTGCATCTGCTTATCCACCATTCTATTTTAGGATCAATCTTAGGGTTTCATAATTTATTTGGAGATATAAATATTATCTTGCAGAGAATTATTTTGGATGCATTGATAGGTTATGTAGCCTAGATATGATTTATCTTTGTCATCCTTTCATATCAAAGCAACATCTTTTGAAGCACTTTGGCCAAGGGAGGGATTGAGGCTTGACAGGTTCATATTCAAAGGTAAGTATTACTAAATATGTTCCTCCTTCATAATATTAGATAGATATGCATGTTGGGATATGAATAACCAGAAGCACACAATTGATTACCAAATACAAGAAACTTAATATGCGAAAATAACCAGAATCAACAAGTAACTAGAATCCAGAAATAACACATGATATGAGAGACAATACACAACTTGTATTAAAACTCTTATAGAAAAGAATACAATAAAGAAGATGCCACTTCTTCTCCACCACCTCTTCAGAGGCTTCCCACACCTCAAGTGAACAGTAATTCTCTCCTCAAAGCTCTCTCTCTTAGGTCCCAACACCCAACTCAAACACTGAGTTGGTGTTCGCCTTATACCTGTGCTCCACGCACTCCACAAGTGCTCAACGTACTCCAAGTAGATCTCCCCTGAACCTGAAACAACTTGCACCTTAATAGACCTTACTTATGGAAGGATCTTCCTTGCCTTTCTCTCTTGCTCTATCTGAGTACACACTGTACTCCAAGTAGATCCCACCTGATACTGCTCCCTATTGTGTTGCTGTCCTCTCTGATCTTGTACACCTGCAAATCAATCTGGTTCTGCACACTTGTGAACCTTGACCTTGCACACACATACACCTGCAAATCAATGATCTTACTTACCATGTAGATCTCCTATAGAAGCCATGCTCACCTGATGACCAAGATCATACACTCCTAAAGAACCCTGTTGATTCTCCAATCTAGCATCCACCTTGGTACTGTGGCACTAGGAGGAACACACCATTGCTCACCTCACACACAAAAGGAGCTTATAATAATGCTCTCTTACTCTCTAGCACAAGTTTACAATACAATCCATGAGTCTATTATATATATCTCATCCAAACAATAATTAGACACCTAATTACAATAATTAGATCCGCAGCTCTCAGTCTAAAATTAGCTCTAAACATGCAAACACTTGGTTCATTAGCTAACTGCCCATAAAACACTCACATTCAAACCACAAAGGTGACCGACGCCGGTCCCTGTCTACCTGGGGGTCGCCAACGCCGGCCGACTACTGACCGACATCAGTTGCCTTCCTGTCTCCTACCTGTCGACATTGGTTGGCCTGACCGACGCCGGTGACAGTAACACTCCGCAACCCTTCTGCAACCTCCTCCATGTCTGCATCAGTGAAGCTTTTAGCTCCACAACCTAACAATTTCCCACTTGGAGATAAACAGCTACACTGTACCTGTACTTGTACCCCATCTAATCTATTTTCTAGCTTGTATCCCTCTTCAAGATGAATCCTGAAGACAACCCACCACACACACTATGGTGTACCTCCTGTCATCTGAGTACCCTGCCGCATCTGAACCTACAAACCCATGTAGTGAAGTCTTGACCCTGAATAGCATGAAACCATGTTGCTGGTCCCTCTCAAATACCTGAGAACCCACTTCCCTGAATTGGCTCCTAACTCTCTGACAACACCCACTGCTTGGGCAAACTCAGGCCTATACCAGACCTCATATGATTTTAGACACTGAACTGTCTAGCCTTTGGTGTGCTCTGATTCTGCATCCTGCATCTCGCCAACCCCTGATTCACATCAGCTCCCACTAGAGACAAAATCAACCTGTGATCTCCCATGTCTCCCATGCCGAAGAATTTCGCTGCTCCAAATTCTTCATAGCAAACCACTGAACTAATCTTACCCTTAGCTCAGCAAAACCCTATATGTACACCCCTGCTAGCTAGCATACTATCCACATACAGTAACAGAATGATGTCATGACTCATCATCCACTTGGTAAGACAAACCACAGTAGTTACCCTGACATTGACTAAAGCCATGCTTTGTCCTCCACCTGTCAAACCCTGTACCACTGTCCTGCAGCTCCCTCAAGACCATATGCCTGGCCTTCCATCTCACATGTCCATTCTCTCTATTCTTCAACTAAGGTATCCATTTGTCTCTATGCTTTCATCCGGCTGGCAACCCTACCAAATCTCCCACTTGGTTCTGCATTCTATACCTGCCACACTCCCACTATTTCTTGGATCCTTCCTGCTCTGCAATAAGCAACGAGTGTAAAGAAGAGGAACAATGAATTTAAGGCCTACTTATGTCTTCAGTCCTCCATATGGGCATTTAAGACTCCTTGACAGCTGTTATCCACCCAAAATCTGTTACAGTGACTGACCTCGATCACCACACAATCTGCATCCAACCAACATCAGTTCCTGCACCTATTCTGACTACCAACCCTACCGACGTCAGTGTCCTCTACTATCGATGTCAGTCCTCATGATCGACATCAGTCTTACCTACTGTCGATGTTAATTTTCCTACCGATGCTGGTACCTGTGTTTCCTGTGAGTGATGACTTTTTACCTGTGAGATCCTTTGAATCAATCCCCATGTCCAAACTGCCCTGCTCAGAAGTATCCAGCCCCATCCACTAGTCTCTATCTGACATCTCCTCCAAGAACACCAAGGCTTTCTAGTTCTTAAGCCTATCAAATATATCTGTCTTCTGCTTAAGAATATGCATCTCCTTCCTGCTCATGTGACCAAGCCTATGAAGCCACGTCTCCGCAACAAAAGAAGAATCAGTAATATAAACAAGTAGATAAAGAGTACCTATTTTCTTCACCAGCTAATTCAAGTGCATCCACTATGAGAGTTCTTGTGCATCTCTCATCACCCAACTCTTCTAAAGAAATTAGCCACATCTCCAAATTTGGGACCTGCATGACCTCCTTCAACACCCATGTGTTGGCCACCTGTGATTTCAGCTTCACTTCCCCTTTGCCAGTTCTTTGGTAAGGCTCACCAGCTCCTCTCCCTGGGGCTGCATGGAAAGAGGCAACAGAATTTGTTATCCAAGATTCAACTTTATCCAAGAAACCTCCCAAAGCATCCTGTGTAATAACCCCTGCAACATCTGCATCTTCAGTTCCTTCATGCTAATCTGCTACCAACCAACAATCTTCTTTTACCTGCTCTATCTTTCCATAGGACCGTAAGTGACCATCTATGCTTTTCAACTCCTCCATTCTTAGCTTACTTTGATCTGCCATTGCTCTACTCCCACTCAATCAGAAACCCCTGAGAGTGACCTGTAACCAAACACAAAACTGCTTCCTACAACCTTAGCTCTGATACCACATGTTGGGATATGAATAATCGGAAGCACACAATTGATTACCAAATACAAGAAACTTAATATGCAGAAATAACCAGAATCAACAAGTAACTAGAATCCAGAAATAACACATGATATGAGAGATAATACACAACTTGTATTAAAACTCTTATAGAAAAGAATACAATAAAGAAGATGCCACTTCTTTTCCACCACCTCTTCAGAGGCTTCCCACACCTCAAGTGAACAATAATTCTCTCCTCAAAGCTCTCTCTCTTAGGTCCCAACACCCAACTCAAACACTGAGTTGGTGTTCACCTTATACTTGTGCTCCACGCACTCCACAAGTGCTCCACACACTCCACAAGTGCTCAACGTACTCCAAGTAGATCTCCCCTGAACCTACAAAAACCTGCACCTCAATAGACCTTACTTATGGAAGGATCTTCCTTGCCTTCCTCTCTTGCTCTATTTGAGTACACACTGTACTCCAAGTAGATCCCACCTGATACTGCTCCCTGTTGTGTTGCTATCCTCTCTGATCTTGCACACCTACAAATCAATCTGGTTCTGCACACCTATGAACCTTGACCTTGCACACACATACACCTGAAAATCAATGATCTTACTTACCATGTAGATCTCCTATAGAAGCCATGCTCACTTGATGACCAAGATCATACACTCCTGAAGAACCCTGCTGATTCTCCAATCCAGCACCCACCTTGGTACTGTGGCACTAGGAGGAACACACCATTGCTCACCTCACACATAGAAGGAGCTTATAATAATGCTCTCTTACTCTCTAACACAAGTTTACAATACAATCCATGAGTCTATTATATATATCTCATCCAAACAATAATTAGACACCTAATTACAATAATTAGATCCACAGCTCTCAGTCTAAAATTAGCTCTAAACATGCAAACACTTGGTTCATTAGCTAACTACCTGTAAAACACTCACAGTCAAACCACACAGGTGACCGATGCCAGTCCCTATCTACTTGGGGGTCACTGATGCCAATCGACTACTGACCGACGTCAGTTGCCTTCCTGTCTCCTACCTACCGACGTCGATTGGCCTGACCAATGCCGGTGACAATAACACTCTGCAACCCTTCTGCAACCTCCTCCATGTCTGCATCAGTGAAGCTTTTAGCTCCACAACCTAACAATGCATTTGCACTTCTCTTCCATGCACTAAGATTCCATGTACATTGACCTGAGTATATGTCTTCTATGCATGTTTACTTTTATTACTTATTATCCTCACTTTGTGACACAAGCTTTGGTGAACACTAGATTAGACTTTTACTTTACTTGTTATTAGTATAGTGAATATGAAAACATAGGACTTAGTTAGGGTTATTGCATAGTTTTTCTTGATTAGAAGCTTTGAGACCCTCCCTAGTAATATTATTGTGGTAAGATATCCCCTCATTAGGTCTAGTGCATCCATATTGGTCATGTTCCCAATTATCTAATATATCCCCAATCAAAAGTGTAAGTAGGATATATCTTCTCTGAGATATGATTGATTTATAGATCTGATGCTTTTTTGGTAGCATATAATCTAGTGAACTTGACGTGAATCTAAGCCTTGCAAGTTTTCTTTTGACATTTTTCATTTCTATCATTTTATTATTTTTCTATATTTGTGATACTAGGTTGACCAATCCCATATAGTTTATAACTTATGTTCATATGTTTAACACATAGTTGCATCAAAATAACTCTATTATTTTTATGCAAATCTTCATTAGATATAGGGTATTGAATTGAACAAGTTGACATAGTACTCTTATTCACTTTTAGACAACAAACTATGTCGAATAGGCTAACTTAATCTCTTATTTAGCTCCAAAACAAAAAACTAAGTTGTGTAGGTCAACTTAGTATCATATTTAGATTTTAGATAATAAACCAAATTGACTATGTTGACTCAGTCATCTTAAATATGCTTCAGTAAATAAGGAAATGCAAAACTATGTTGATCTAGTTGACATAGTTGGCAGAACTTGCAATTAAATTTCAATGCACTTCAACAAAAATATCATAGTTCTCAACATCCTCCAACCCACCAAGGTTCCTTTATTTCTCTCTCTTTTAATTCAGTTCTTCTTTATAGTTCTATTTTGAAAATTTTTCAATCTTCAAAATTGCAATTATATAGCAAATTAGGTTGACCTAGTCAACCTAATTCTGTATTCTGTCTTTTGTCTGAAAGACTAGGTTGACCTAGTTGACTTAATTCTTAAGGAATCTTAATTATATAATATATTAGTGACCCTATCGACTCTATTCTATAATTTTTACATACACTATCATCTAAACTGACTTTGTACTATGATTAAATTGGGAATTAACAACTATATGCTAGTAATTATTTCATACTTTCATTTTTAGTTATTTTCATGCTTAGATTAGCTCACATAATCTAATTAGGTGTTTTTTTTCAATATAAAATTTATTTTCACTATTTTTATCTTTCTTTTACACACTAATAAATCACATAACTTCAAAACACATTTAAACACTTGTCTACCCATGGCCTACCTACTTGGATTTCATCACCAAGGGGGAAGCTAACTTGGTTTTTTAGACAATTATAAACATGTGGTTAATGGTATATATTAACAAAGCACATAACACCCTTATCATTGTGGGATTTTGAAGTGAGGGGGTAGACCCTAATAATAAGCTAGTACCATTACAAACATAGATCCCTTTTAGCTTAAATGTCTTGAAACAATCCATAGATTACTTTCTAGTTCCCTATTTTCAGCTAACTTGCCTACCACACTCTAAATAACACTTTAGAATAATTTAAAAAAATTCAAGATGACCACTTAGTTATCATTCACTTATAAAAATAAAACCAAAAAACTATGTTGTAAAAATAACCAACTCAATATTTCATGCCTCAAGCTGAGCCCATCATCAAGAGATGAAAGAATAAATTTGTTTGAACATGTAGTTAGCAAACCAATGCTAAATATAAGTCAAAAAAATAACAAAAAGGGTCAGCCAAGCCAAAGCATGAGATTAAATAATTTTTAAGTAGTCTTAGGACTAACTTTCAAGTATTGTTGAGCTTCTAACCTTCATCTCTATTTAAGTTATCAGGGAACTTTTCAATCTCAATCGATTCACGCTTCTTCTAAGATAATAGTCTTCTTTAGAAATAACTTTAATCTCATCCATACATATATGATGCCCCATATTATTTGAATGTTTGGCCAAGGTAGAATTATGAAAATGATTATGTGATAGATCAACACAATGTTCTTTTAATTGTGTTTGTACAGAATAACCAATTTCACCAGTATAAACCTTCCCACAACTATAGGGATTAAAATAAACCCCATTACGACACAATGGTTTATATAGGTCTTTGGTCATATAAATCATGCTCCAAATCAAATTAAGAGGAGAGAATGGAACCTTGATATGTTTTATTTCGAAGGTCTTTTCCAATTTGTTCATAGTGCCTTTAACATAGGGAAGAGTAATCTTGTCATATATATCGACATCTTCAACATGCCTTTGTTGAGTACTTCTCTATGCACCCTACATTATTTTTCTAACTTGACCATGTTTATATCCATTTTCAATAAATACCTTCAAAAGGTGTTCAAGCTCTTGATTACGGTGGTTGTTATCAGATATTCTTATAGCATGAGCAACCAAAGTGTTAATAAGACCAAGTTTTTATGCAGGGTGGTGATTAGAGTTCACATATAAGTATCTATTTGTGTGTGTATTATTATGATAGACACAGTGGGCAAGGGAACCATCATGATTTTTAATAATTAAGACATCAAGAAAAGGAATCTGATCATTCTCCTCAATTTTCATAGTACATTTAATGTGGTCATATTGACTATTAAGAAATTCAAGGAACAAATCAAGTTTTTCTCTACCATATAGCCAATTAAAATTAGTGTCATTGACAAACTATTTCCACCATTCAAGTTTTAATGTAGTTTTTTTAAGTGCCAAATTTTCAAAGTGTTCCATATAAATGTTAGTAGCCACTAGAGAGAGTGGAAAACCCATAGCCACACCATCAACTTGTTCATAGATATAACCCTTAAATACAAAATACGTTGATTGAAGACAAATTTTAACTAAATTTGCAATTTCACCATCTATAAGTTGCCACTAATATCCAAAACTTCATTTAACAGTATTTTTGTAAAAAGTAAGACCACATCAAAACTTACCAAGGTATCACGGGAATCAACATTTAGCAATTTTAATTTATTTATGAAGTGGGTAGTCTTTAATAAATGAATCAGTGTCACCAGTGAAATATTTGGGCTTAATAGAATTAAACTTAACCAGATTAAAATATTGTGAACCTATAGTATTTATAATAGGTTGAATTGGAGTGCCAAGTTTATGTATTTTTGGTAAACCATAAATGTGGGGAATCACACTAGATTTATGAATCAACTATTTTTTAAGAGAATCATCTAACAAAGAACATTTAATATCTCGTGTAACCTCATTCATAACCTTAATGCCTAGATATTTGTCAATTTTTCTATAACAACCTGATAGGTTTAAATGATTAGTCATTTTATTGACATAATCAAATGTGTTCAATATAACAATGGCATTTCCTTTATCTTCTCTAATAATGGTAATATCAATGGTATTCCTCAAGTACTTAAGGGATAAAATTTCATCCTTACAAAGATTTGGCTTAGCCATATGAGCTCTACATAGTGTTACAACACAATCATGTCTGACTTCCTCCATATCATCAACCAAAAGTAGCTTAATCGAGTCTTCAATTCTAAAAATAATATCTTCTAATGGTACTTTATAAGGAACAATTGTTAAGTTTATCCTATACTCAAGAGTTTTTAAGCATGTCTGATCTAAAACCAGTGATGAAAGATTGACCACATTGGTAATTTTCCTCTTAGTAACATTCAAATTCTATGAAAGAGTTAAAAAATCAAATTTCTAATGAATTATAGCTATGCAAGTATCCAATGATCTTTGCATGGTGCCAGTAGAATACTTTTCAAGTTGATGCCATAAATCCTTATGAACACTGCTAGCTGATTTTAAATGAAGAAAAGTTTTTTAGAAAGATGATGCAACACTATTCTAGTCTATTTCAACTCAGAGTAGATAATAGCAAGGCTTGCACCTCTGAGAATAGACTAGTTTTGCATTTGAAGAACATGTTTAATTTCAATGAATTGATGGATGATCTCTGCATCCTTGTATTTCTTTAAGAAAATGAAGTCAGCTATTTTATGAGCTTTCTTAATCCACAACTTCTAAAACAACCATAAATCACCTAGTGTTTCCCTTCTATGGAGGGATACAATAAGAAAATTCATTTTATACAGCCAAAATCATACAAATAAAACTAGAAAACTACATTGTAAAAATATTTAACTCAACGTTTCAGACCTCAAGTTGAGCCCATCATTAGGAAATGAAACCATAAATTTGTTTTAAAATGTAGTTAGCGAACCAAGTCTAAATACAAGTCAAAACAATAATAGAAAGGGTTAGCCAAGCCAAAGCATGATATTAATTAATTTTTAAGTAGTCTTAGGACCAGCTTCCAAGTATTGCTAAGCTTCCAACCTTCATCTCTATTTAAGTTATTATGGATCTTTTCAATCTTAATTGATTAATGAATTCTTATTCTAACATAGTAGTCTTCTTTAACAATAAATTTAATCTCATCCATACAGATATGATGCCTTGCATTATTTGAATGTTTGGCCAAGGCTTGTGCTAATCTATCACATAACCATTTTCATAAATCTATCTTGGCCAAACATTTGAATAATACGGGGCATCATATCTATATGGATGAGATTAAAGTTATTGCTAAAGAATATTACTGTCTTATAAGAATAATTCATGAATTGATTGAGACTGAAAATTTCCCTAATAACTTAAATAGAGATGAAGGCTGGAAGCTCATTAGTACTTGGAAGCCAGTCCTAAGACTACTTAAAAATTAATTAATCTCATGCTTTAGCTTGGCTGACCCTTGCTGTTATTATTTTGACTTGTACTTAGCCTTCATTCACTAACTACATTTTCAAACAAATTTATTCTTTCATCTCCTAATGATGGGCTTAGCTTGAGGCCCAAAATGTTGAGTTGACTATTTTTACAATGCATTTTTTTGGTTTTATTTTTATAATTTTGGCTTCATAATATGAATTCTTTTATTATATCCCTCCATGGAAGGGAAATGTTGGGTGATTTGAAGTTGTTTTAGAAGTTATGGATTAAAAAATACCTTAAAATAGTTGACTTCATTTTCTTGAATAAATGTAGGCATGCATAGATCATCCCTTGATTTGCTAAAATTAAACATTCTATTCAAACACATAACTAGTCTATTCTCAGATCTATGAGCCTCTCTATTGTTCGTTCCAAGTTGAAACATACTATAATAGCACTGCATCATCTTTATAAAAAGCTTTTCTTCCTTCATTTAAATTTGGCTAGCAGTGTTTATGAGGATTTATGGCATCAACTTAAAAAGTATTCTAATGGTACCATGCAAAGATCATTAGATGCTTGCATGGCTGGACCTCATCAAAATTTTGATTTCTTTAACTCTTTGACAGAAGTTGACTATTGCTAAGAAAGTACCAATGTGGTCAATCTTTCATCACTTGTTTTAGATTAGACATCTTTAAAAACTCTCAAGTATAGGATAAAATTCATAATGTTCCTAAAAAAGTCTTGTTGGAAGATATTATCTATAGAATTGATGACTTGATTAAGCTTCTTAAGGTTGATAATGTAGAGGAGGTTAGACAGGAGTGTGTTGCAATGTTACGTATAGCTCAACTAGCTAAGCCAAATTTGAGTAAGGATGAACTTTTGTCACTTAAAAACTTGAGGAATAATGTTGATATTACCACTTTTAGAGTAGATAAAGGAAATTCCACTATTATAATGAACATGTCTAATTATGTCAATAAAATAACTAATCATTTAAACCTATCAGGTTGCTATAGAAAACTTGAGAAAAATTTGAGCAATAAGGTTATGAAAGAGGTTACACTAGCTGTTAAATGTTATTTGTTAGATGATTCTCTTAAAAAATGGCTAATTCATAAATCTAGTGTGATTCCCCACATTTATGGTTTACCAAAAATACATAAACCTAGTACTCCAATTCAACATATTGTCAATACTATAGGTTCACCATCTTACAATGTAGTGAAGTTTCTTTCTATTAAAGCTTAAATCTTTCACTGATGACATTGATTCATTTATTAAGACTCTACCCACTTCATAAATAAATTAAAATTGGTGAACATAGATTCCCATGATACCTTGGTAAGTTTTGCATTGGTCTTACTTTTTAAAAAAATATCATTAAATGAAGTTTTGAATATCATTGGTAATCTTACAGATGGTGAAACTACAAATTTAGTTAAAATTTGCATTCAATCAACATATTTTGTAGTTAAGGGTTCTATCTATGAATAAGTTGATGGTGTGGCCATGGGTTTCTCACTCTCTCTAGTGGTTGCTAACATTTATATCGAACACTTTGAAAATTTGGCACTTACAACAACTATGTTAAAACCCAAATGGTGGAAATGGTTCATCGATGACACTAACGTTAATTTTCCGCATGGTAGAGAAAACCTTGATTTGTTCTTTGAGTTTATTATAAGTTAGTATGACCATATTAAATTTACTATGGAGGTTAAGGAGAATGATTAGATTCCTTTTCTTGATGTCTTAATTATTAAAAACCATGATGGTTCCTTTACCTATCGTGTTTATCGTAAGAATACACACACATATAGATACTTACATGTGAAGTCTAATCACCACCCTGCACAAAAACTTGGTCAAGGTTAGATAAATAATATAGGTTATTCAAGAGCTTGAACACCTTTTGAATGTATTTATTGATAATAGATATAAGGATGGTTAGGTTTGAAAAATAATATAGATTGCACAGAGAAGTACTCAACAAGTGCATGTTGAAGATGTCGCGACATATGACAAGATTAATCTTCCCTATATTAAAGGCACTACAAAAAAATTGGCAAAGATCCTCAAAAGAAAACATATCAAGGTTTCATTCTCTCCCCTTAATTTTATTGGGAACATGCTTTATAAGACCAAAGACCTATCTAAATCATTGTGTTGTAATGGGGTTTATTTTATTCCCTGTAGTTATGGGAAGGTTTATATTGGTGAAACTGGTGGTTCTATAAAAACATGATTAAAAGAACATTGTGTCAATATTTCACATAATAATTTTCATAAATCTACCTTGGCTGAACATTTGAATAATATGGGACATCATATTTATATGGACAAGATTAAATTTATTGTTAAAGAAGACTACTATCTTAGAAGAAGAATTCATGAATCGATTAAGATTGAAAAGTTCCCTAATAACTTAAATAGAGATGAAGGTTGGAAGCGAAGCAATACTTGGAAGCTGGTCCTAATACTACTTAAAAATTAATTAATCTCATGCTTTGGCTTGGCTGACCCTTTCTATTATTGTTTTGACTTGTATTTAGACTTGGTTCACTAACTACATGTTCAAACAAATTTATTGTTTCATGTCCCGATGATGGGCTCATCTTGAGGCCTGAAATGTTGAGTTAGATATTTTTAAAACATAGTTTTCTAGTTTTATTTTTATAATTTTAGATATGTAATATGAATTCTCTTATCATTTACTTTTTAGTTGATTACTTTCTCTTTGTTCATTATATGTTGTATTACAAAAAATTGCATTGGCCAATGTTGGTACAAGTTTTTATGCTATGTGGCCCAATTAGATCATCCTATTTGATCCAATTATTTG
This sequence comes from Torreya grandis, assembly GCA_037957365.1. Classification (NCBI taxonomy): domain Eukaryota; kingdom Viridiplantae; phylum Streptophyta; class Pinopsida; order Cupressales; family Taxaceae; genus Torreya; species Torreya grandis. The sequence continues at coordinate 3,394,362 of JARHVA010000288.1, read as the reverse complement.
TGTGCTTACATTCACTTCTTATTTTAAGTATATTGCATAAAATTTATATATTTTTAGTACATTATCATTCTATATGATGCAATCTCTTATAGACTATCTTTTTTCCTGATTGCAGTACTAGATCAACCAGGTCAACCCAGTACTCTTTTATGCCTATCAGGTTATAGTACTAAGTCAACCTGATCAAATTTGTATCCTTATCAGACTACCCTTTATCTTAGGTTACAATATTAAGTCTACTTGGTTGAATTTGTATATTTTTTAACTGAGTTTTCATACTCTATTTTTAGTACTAGGTCAACCTGGCCAAATCTATACTCTTATCTATCCCTTCTTATCTCCTTAATTTTGCATCAACTTTACTTTACCTAATCTCTCTCCTTCACCATTAAATTCTTATTTGAAGACAACACTAAGTTGAATTCAATACATATGATGAGTCTTACCAACCTTAATAGTTTTCCCATAAATAACTTGTGGCTTCTATTTGTAGACATCCAAATCCTAACACTATTTGTGTTGAAATTGTCAATCTCACTTGAATTGCACTCAAATACACATTTTAAGTCAAAATTCATAAAACATGCTAAATGGTTTGAGATTGTCATCTATAAGTGCTGATTTAGGTTAATTTGTCCCTAAATTGGGCAATACATTTTATGTGATACCTAAATTTTATTAGATCATTTCGAGTCAAAATGATGATTTCACCTTTTTGTTCTTTCAATCACTCTTTTCTTCTAATTTGTTAGTACACTTCACGTACCTTTGTTATTTTGTGTTGGTAACATACTAAATGGTAATACAATTTTAACACATCTAACATCACCTTCCAATTCTTCTCTAGTCAAATTATGACCCAATAATATGAATTTATGATCATTTTGATTAATTAAGGGCCAGTTTCCAAAGATTTGCACAAATTTTGAGTAATCTTGTTGAATATTTCATTAAAGGAAATTGATATTTAATAACTACATCACTTAATGATGTCATCTATAGGGTGGCATCCACTAGCCAAAAGTGCCACAAATATCAGATTAAGGTCTCCCATGCCTCTTTAATGTCTCTCTATCCCAAATATTTATGAGGGCATTTATGAATTTAGCCTCCAAAATTGAATGGATTCTTAGCCACACATCTTCATCTTGAGATGGATGATCTAAATACAGTCTTAGCAAATTGGAAAATTTATAAATAGAGAGATAATGAACATCATTTTTAAGCTAAAATTGTTTAAACTTATAATGCTAAAATCCTTCCACAAGTCATTTTTGTTTTGATTATTTTTTTATTTGCATTTGGATTAGCTTTGTTGATAGGTAATTTTGATAGTTTCCATCATGAGCCTAGGTTTTGCATAGAGTTCTTGAAGCAATGGAGGAGTGAAGAAGCCATTGTTGACAAAGATGAGAGATCTAGATCAAGTGGAGAACGTACTTGGATCCACTTTTGAGTAATGAAGTCATTTGGGAAGGTAATGGTTGATTGCTTTCTTTTATTTATATCTTGTTATCATTAGCAACCCCCACATGAATATATTAACTTGATTTGTTTAGTTATTTATGTATTTTTATTTGATTTATTGACTAATGATTAAATAATCAAATTTCATAATCCACTCTACATTTTGGCATGCCTGATGGGATTGCACCCCAAAAATTTAATCACAAAGTTCTTACAAATAACCTACTAGCCATTCTCATGCAACATCTTAGAGTATGGGAGTAAAGAGAGTGAAAAACTTGATTAAAAATACATTTTTTATAAGTTAAAGTTCTATCACTATGTAGTTACAATATTTTCCTCTGGACTTCAAACCCAAAACTAACACAGTTATGATTTTATCTCACAGTAGTGATATTGAATTTTATTTAGCTTTCTAGACTAACATTTTTTTTGTCTATAGGTTAATTCATGATATTGCAATATCACTATTCAATAGTAGTGATATTGTAATACCATGCTTTCATAAGTTACAATATTGAAATACCATGACTAGATACTTATAATATTTAAATACCATAATTTTTCAAGTTGCAATATTATCAGTTCAAGCTATGGTATTATAGTTAAACTGCTAGCGATTAGCTTGTGTTGTTAGGGTTAAGTGACAATATCACAACTCCCTAAGTTGTGTGTTTACCTTGTCAGTTACATTATTATATATTATAGTAGTGATATTGTTAATTTATATTGACTAACCCATGAGTTGCGATATTGTGTTAACTAATCATGGTTTTACAGAGTTATAGTATTGGACTATGGATTTTCAAGATTGCACTGTGTGAACCTGAGAGCTCAATTTCCAAAGTTACTTGTTTCATTTGGAAAAGAACATCTAAGCTTAAAAACATACTAACCATTTTCTTCCAAGACTACTTGAAAAAGTGTCAATCATGTTTAACTAGATCTTTTTAAACCTCTGTTGAGTGCTTAAAATGAATTAGGAATTTTTATTTGGTGCTTAAATAAAAACTTAGGGTGTTTTATCTGAATGTTTTTTGTTGTTGTTATCTACAAGTTTTTTCAACTTAAGTCCAAGGGGCCAAAGAACACCACCAAATATTTCATTTAGTGCTCTAAAATTGAACACACTTTAAAGTTTTTTATTTATGCATGTCATTTCTTGTTTGTTTAGTTAGAATTATTTGTGCAAAAAGGAAGGTGTGCATGTATGCTCTCCCCCCATCCCTTATGCGGATATTTTGGGATAAAAAATGTTATCTTCATTATAAATTATATTAGTATAAATGCATAAAAGAGATGTTGTGAAGGCTCTCCCCAAGACCCACATTGCTTGGGTGATCTAGAAACAACCATAAATCTCTTTTAATTAGTCTTTATTTCATTGCATCTTGGCTTGTGAGGGGGAATTCATTACCTCCCATGAGTTATTTAAGGAAGCTTTGACCTAAGGTTTCATCTCCTAACATCCTCTTCAACCCATCTTCATGAAGGGGGTATGCAAATTGGGATCATCCCATTTGGATCATCCCATTGACAGCTAAGCCTAGGACATTTTAGCACATTGGACATCTCACTACACTAAGTGAGTGACATATATAGTAGTTTTAAAAATGGCAAGACCTTTTTAAAATAAGCCAAGTTTCATAGACCCAAATGACATAAAGTTATCTTGTGTGATCGATGTGAAAGTTTTGTACATGAGATCCATCTAGAATGATCAAAAACTTGTAGATTTTTAGACAATCCCCACTTTGCAACACCTTGTTAGTTTCAAAATTAGGATGATTACTTAGTTGTATTGGTATATTTAATCTTATATTACTTGGTCATTGATTTGAGTCAAAAAAATTTGTTAACAAAATGTCATAACCAAACATATTATCCCCAAATTTCTTGAACAAGGAGGCATTACGTTGTCCAAGTGAAAGTCATATTTTTCCTTGTTCAAATTATCATATAAAACATTGTGTCATATCATCCATTTTGGTGTAGTTATGCTACCCATTTGAGTCTAGATAATTTACCAAATTTTTCCTAAGTCCCTCATTGATAGTTTAAATTTAGAAATGGACTTTTCTAAGTTTTAAAGGTTGATGTGTTAAAGCGGGTTCACCACTTTGCACTTGACTTATTTTAACTTAAGTTCAATATCTCATTTGAATTGAGGGTCATTTATAGACTCATCATCACATTATCATCTTGGTGGACTCAAGTCATCTTGTGTATCGCTCATGCTTTGAGTCCTAGAACACATTTTATACTACCATTCCTATTACCATATGGTAGTTGTGCTGCCCATTTGGTTCTAGCATTACACTTAGGAATTATTACATGTTTTCAAATCTTTATTTCCTTGGTTTGCATGGTCTCTTTTCTAATATGAAAGGATTTCTTCTAATTTTCTAGTAGTTACTCATCAAAGTTGAACTGGCTTTTACAGTATTGGTGTATAGATCAACCTATGTTTGGTGTACTAGTTTACACTTAGCTCTATGAGTTATCACACCCTCTCCTAATTTATATGATTTCAACCCTACACAAGGTTGAGTAGTTTCATTTACACATTCTTCTAATTTTGTGTGGTTCCAAACCACCCTCATATTATAGTCTCTTTTGTTACCTCGTCATTTTTTTAGAAAACATCAAAACCCATATCTTGTTTAAAAGTTTACAAAACATAATCCAAATCTTACCAAACATATAGAACAATCTTATAGAAATGATTAAAAGGTACACTCATAATCGGGTCTCTTATGGCGCTAGTTATGGGGTAGTGAATTGTTTTGGTGGACATGAGCATTATGTCTTGTTTGAGGATGTCTCCCTTTTTTAGCATACTTTTTGAAAACCATTTTGGTCCATGTCGATTATCATATGTGATGTTTGTCCTACCCCTTCGATTTACATGTCACACTTGAATGTCACCATTTTAAGATGCCTACCTTCATTTTGGAATAATGCATTGCACTTAAAGGTTACCATTTTGGGTTATCCTCCTTCCCTTGTGTAAGTGATCAAGATCCTTAATGTGCCAAAGTAGCTATTTTAGGCTATTCTCCTTCAACTTGTGTGAGAAATCAAGCTCCAAAATGTGTGAAGGTGACCATTTTAGGACCTCATCCTTTGGTTTACACAAGAAAAAAAGTTATGAAGCATCTAGTGATTACCATTATAGGCCCATCATCTTTGTCTATTGAACCTATTTTGAAGAACCTCCATTTGATGAACTAGTTTTTTTGGTCCATTCTTTAATAGTTCAATTTTTGGTGACCCCACTATTGAACCAAAAACCATTATTCTCAATAAACTAAATATTTCCCACATTATAAATTTTGTGCCAATCTTTGAGATAAAACAAGAACCATTACCTCTTCAAGAGCCATCTTATAAGCATCAAAATGTGTTTAAGATTAATTTTTTAAATCCAATTGTGAACCAAAACCATAATGTTATTATTGAAACACCCATTTGTGATGATTCAACCTGTGATGAATCACCTATTCATATGTTACCTATTTTTAAGAGCCTCATCTCCTTGATAATCTAGTCTTTGTAGATTTATCTCTTAATATTTTTCCACTCGTTGAGGAGTCTCGTTTTGATAGACAAGATTATATCGAGTCATCCCTCTAATGGTTCCCTCTCTTTGATGGGCTTCACTTAGAAAAGTCAATCTATGTTGAATTCTTTTTGGATGAATCAGTTTTTATTAGGCCCATTTTGCCATCATAGGCCATTACTTTTTCGATACCAAGAATTCAATAAAACAACATTATAGAAACAACCACATCAAATGAAGAATCAATATTGGAGTCATGTTTCATTATTGAACTGACATCAAATTTAGTATCAAAAAAAGAATCAACATTAGTTGTGACGTTAGATTCAGAGTCCCTTGCATTAGAATCAGATTCAAAAATAGATTATAGTCATGGTTGTTACAATATTTATTATAATTACATTGCATGTTAATTTTAATATATTTGTGATCTTTCTACAGTTTTTTAGGATGATTACTTTAGCATCGATACAAGTTATCCTATTATCTTCTATGCATATTGTGCTAGCTTTCATCATTCTATTACCCCCACCCAACATAGCCATTATATTGACATTCCCCTCACACAAATGTTGATTGGGACCAGCAAAATCACACTTTGTTAAAATGCATCCATGGAAACATTTCAAGTGCAAAATATAAGGAGGGAAAACACTACATTTTTATAGAACAGAACACTCTTCTAATGAAACCTTTTCAGAGGTGCTAGGGGATGATAAAAGTTCAAACTCAACATGTTTTAGTGAAGGCTTTTTGAAGGTGCTAGAAGATAATCAAAGTCAAATGTTAGCATCTCTTCATGAAACCTTTTTGGAGTCACTATGGGATGATCATAACAAATTCATTGGTGAAAAACTCATCGAGGCACCAACAATTGAGCACATTAGTTCTTCACTAGATACTAAAGATAATATTCAAGATCAAATCAATAAAACTCAAATATACAACATAATTAGATGGTAGTTACTCTCAAGACTAAGAAATAGACTAATCTGGAGGTCCTATCAAGATCATCTTCAGAAGTCTTCATCCCCATCATAACCAAAATTATGTCAAATCCAACATCATCAATATTACGTGTGATTTAAAGTCTTGATCCTCTTTTTTAATTCATTTGATATACATTATATTATCATCCACCTATTCATTATCCACTTATATTATTTATCACTAGTAGCACTTTCCTTTATAGAGGCTACAAAGATATTGTGTCTTAATGTTTGGAGGAAGTAGAATAGATTCCTAATGAGGATAACAAGAACATTATTGAAATCTAGATCAAAAATAATTCCTTGATAGAACAACTCTTTTGATGAGGTGTTGGGTAGAATTTTTTTATAACTAATCATTTTGGTTACTTCAGATGTTGATTAGGATGAACATCTTCATGTCAACAAGGGCAATAGAACCATTTTTCATTTACCCTGTCATGTATTATGCCTTGTCTCTTAGGGGAAACCCTTGTGACCATTTCATTATAGGTAGTATTATGCCATTGTATCCCATCTACTGCACTATTTTAACTACATTAACTTGAGATCCTTTGAAACTATGTAGGCAGTGCTCAATTTCTATTGAGGTCAGCTCAGTCACACCTTTCTTCATGTTATTGCCATTTTACAAGTACCTTATCTCATGATTTCATCATTTTGTGAGAAACTTAAGCCACACTCTCACCATTTTTCAAGCAAATTAATCCACACTCTCACCATTTTACAAGCAATGCAAGCCAATCATCGCTTGGAGGCAACTTTGTTGCCACTATATCCAATTATCTTATTATCATTTTCCTTATACCATGTCTTTCTTATTGACCAAGGCTTGTTTTTAGCCATCCTATCCAATCCCATTTTGACCTTGGTTCATTTGGTTTATCCTCCACTTTTCATGGGGGGGGATTCTAATCCAGTTTTAATAGTTTTATAATTCTGTGTTGAATGATAGTCTATGAATGTAGTGTGATATTTGATCTGGAAAGTTATCTTTTATTTATTATCTTATCTGGTATCACTGATAATAACCACCTATGGGAAAATCAATATTGTAATTGATACCCCTAATTATAACCTCCTTTGGGTAAATTAGAATTATGACATTGTTTCCTAATTATAACCACCTATGGGCAAATTAGGAATGCCTTTTTATAATGCATTACCGCATCTTCTAGTCATTACTATTCTCATTTTCTTTGTTATTTGCCTTTATTTTCAAATTTATTATGACCTAGTCAAATTTTCACCACCTTTTGGGTTGGTTGAGCTATCACGACTTAAGATTATTATGGGTTATGTAGGCCATGTTCAATTCATTTTGAGGTTAACTCAATCCCTCTGATCATACATTCTCACCATTTTTGTGAGAAAATTTAAGATTGGCAAGCTCCTGCTATTTCATGAGCACTCCTTGACTGTTATGTGTCTCTTAATCGTCAAATCGAGTTGAGATACGTAAAAAATTCTAAAATTTTTTATTTATTTATATGTTTTATGTGGTTTTTTGAGTTCCTATTTGGTCTTGATTCTTTATTTTCTTTTCCAAGTATATCTTGATGGTCCATATAGATCTTAAATATTTGTATCCTGATCTCATGGTGTTAAGATGTCTTGTTTTGATTTTATACATTCTTGTTTCTACTTGAATATTGATTGTTCATATCTTGATTTTAAGTTAGGTTCATTTATGTTTCTTTTTATTTGCCTTTGCTTTTTTATTTAAATGTAAATAGTTGTAACTCTGATCTTGGTCATTTTTTACCATTATCCTTAGTTATAAGTGTTCACATTTAAACTGGCTCCATGCAATTGAAATGCCATGTCATTCTAAGTTCTTCATACTTATGATGCCTAATTTATTTTGCTATAGAAAACACTTTGTGCTTTAGATTTGAGTCTTAAAGTTAACACAGGTCTAATGAATAGATCTCAGGATCACTATGCATAATCTAGGCTCATGATATGGAATTAAGAATCTAGGATCAATAGGTTTAGCACCTGAATCTATGCTTAGACATGTATCTCTTTGCATGTATCATGAGTCTAATAATTTTGGTATTTTTCTTCCTCCCTCAATCCATTTATAGGTGAACTAAATTAACTTTAGGTCCATCTTGACTATATAGGCAATGCTCAATTTCCATTGGGGTCAGCTCAACTACCACCCTTCTTCTTTTCATCTCTTTCACCACTTTGTGCATCCTTATATGCCTAGTTTTTTGTGTCTTTCTAAAGCTATTATACCATCACATATTTATTTTCACCTACTCACTTTAACCTATATTTTAGGCTATATCTTTAAGCTATTTACTTACTAATTACCCATGCTAGGGCACCACATCTGAGCCTACCATAAGAATCAAATCAGCCCTATAGGGGTAAACCATTATTTATTCTTTATCAATGATTAAATACATCCCTAATGGGGCACAACTATTTTATCATGATCAAATCTGCCCTACTGGAGCGCTTCTTATTATCATCTTTATAGAGACCACATTCTCCTTTTTCTTCTAATTTTAAGATCTCCACACTATTTCCCATGATGGAAACCTATCTATGTGTGACTTGTCTTGAGATTAATCAATGTCATAAGTGCATAGATTGCACTCTTAAATTGGGTGAATTTAAAGTGTGTCCCTTACATTTATGGATTGAATCCTTCCCATTTCCCCCATCTTTGGGGACCATTATACCTCTACTTATATTTTGATCATTGATGGTGACCACATGTGCAAGAATTAGCTCCTCTAGATGTGATATATTCCATGGTTTAATCTCTCACTTTATCTCTCTTTTCGAGAGTCCATCCTTCTGTTTCATCTTAGTATGTCCTCTTGAGGGGGAATCATGGGTCATTTCCAATTTATTCTTGACAACTCTTTTCTTTGAAAAGGTGTTGCTTTGCTTGAATATCTCATTATGCCTTCTCAAATAGCAGGAAATTATAGACATCCAATTCCTAACACTATTTGTGTTGAAATTATTAATATTACTTGAATTACACTCAAATGAACATTTCAAGTCAAAATCCATAAAACACGCTAAATAGTTCAAGATTGTCATCTACAAGTGTCGATTTAGGCTAATGTATCCCTACATAGGGCAATACATTTTATATGATACCTAAATTTGATTAGATCATTTCAAGTCAAAATGATGATTTCACCTTTTTATGCTCTAGATCACTCTTTTCATCTAATTAATTAGAACACATCATGTACCTTTGCTATTTTGTGTTGGCAACATCCTAAATGAGAATACAGTTCTAACACATCTAACACCACCTTCTAATTCTTCTCTAGTCAGATTACAACCCAATAATATGACTTTCTGACCATTTCGACTAATTGATGGAAAATTTCCAAAGATTTGCATAGATATTAATTAATCTTGTTTGAGGCTAATTAAGTAAAATTAAGAGATTAAGTTAATTTTCCATGGAACTTGTTGAATATTTCATAATGAGAATTGATATTGAATAATTGTATCACCTAATGATGTCATCTATGGGGTGGCATCCACAAGCCATAAGTGTCATAAATATCAGATTATGGCCTCCCATGCCTATTTAATGTCTCTCTATCCCAAATATTTATGAGGGAGTTTATGAATTTAACCTCCAAAATTGAAAGTATTCTTGGCCACACATCTTCATCTTGAGATGGATGGTCTAGGTTCATTCTTAGCAAATTGGAAAATATATAAATAGAGAGGCCATGAACATCATTTTTAAGCTAAAATTTTGTAAATTTATAATGCTAAAATCCCTCCATAATTCATTTGTGTTTTGATTATTATTTTATTTATATTTGGATTAGCTTCACTGATAGATAGGCTAGATAGTTTCTATCATGAGCCTAGGTTTTACATAGAGTTCTTGAAGCAATGGAGGAGTGAAGAAGCCATTGTTGACAAATATAAGATCTCTAACTCAAGGGGAGAACACACTTGGAGTGACTTTTGAGTAATGGATTCATTTTGTAAGGTAATGGTTGATTTCTTTCTTTCATTTGTATCTTGTTATTATTAACAACCCCCGCATGAATAGATTAGCTTGATTTATTTAGTTCTTTATACATTTCTCTTTGATTATTGACTAATGCTTGACTAATCAAATTTTTTAATCCACTCTACACTATCCTAGATGAAATTAATGTGCACATATCCATTCACACTATAAACTATGGGACCCCTCCTTTTTCTTCTTCACTTTATAATCCTCTCTTCTCACTTGAAGATCAACCTGAATTAGAGTATACACCATAAATGATCTTCTTCATCCATGAGTTTCCTCAACATTAAGGAAAGGATCCTTATAGTATTTACCATCTCATGATAAGTGGTCAAGTCAAGAAACCCCATTCACCTTCTCCCACATTCTCACATGGATTTGGGGACACTAGCTTCTTTGCTTCTTAGCCTCTTCCCTCTATTTTGACCCCTTCTCATATCATGACTTCTTCCTCTTTGATTTCCTCCACCTTCATGCCTAATATCTCTACTAACATGGTAGGTTCTACATTTGGTGGGCCTCTTCCAAGACCCACTCTTCTCAATTCTTCCACTAGTTCATAATTTGATACCCATAGTAATCATCCCTCTAGTGATGCTTCTAATCATCCCTCTACTAGTCCATCTTTTGAAACACAAGAAAATTATGCCACTAGTGCCTCACTTACTAATAGTTATTCTGAAGCTCTTAATAACACCCATAGTGGTACCCAAGCCACTATTATAAATTCTAATACTTCACATAATGCCATTAAATCAACTTAAACACATCAAGTCATATTACAAACTCTTAATCAAATGAATGATTTTGAAGCTAACAATGCAAATAAAATGATGCAAATGCAAAATCATCTTATCCATCTTCAAACCCACCCTCAACAAATGCCATGAAGCACACATAACAAAAAATTTCCCCACCTCTTCTATGGGATTTATATGGTAATCTTATCCCTCAACCTCCTCTTGTTAATTAAATAATAAAGAATCTTCAAAATGAGCCTCTTACATCTTAAATTAATAATATTGATATAGAAGGTATCACCCCTATAATTTATTACTAAGGGTCAACCAACATACTCTTAATTTAAAAACATTTGGAAATCTATATAAAGACTAGGTCAAATTAAATATCTTTATTTCGACCAAGATATTAGAAAAGACTCTCATAGGTGATGCTTTGGATTCGTAAAACCAACTCAAATCTCATTCCATTACTAGTTCAGAAGATTTAGTTAATGCTCTAGTCCAAGAATTCCAAACTAGTAATCTCCCTAAGAATACTTTGGCCCATTTTATCATTTGCAAGCAACTTGAGACAAAAACTGCATAAGTGTTCATCAAATGATTGAAGACCTTATCTAAAAATTGTGAACATAATATGGTACATCATAACCTATTTCATTTGTTTACCAACACTCTTTTTCCCATTTGAAATATTGGGTCCATACTCTCTCTCCCCTTACTTTGGAAGAGGTTATTGACCAAGCCAAGAGTAAATATTTCCTTATGCATCAATTTAATCCATCCCAAGATTCTATGGGTACTCACATGCTAATCAAGAAGAAGAATCATCATGCTACCAATGATGGTGTCACCAACTCTTATGATACCATTCATACTATTTAAGATATTGTTCCCAACAAAAATCTAGAACAATCTTCCCCTCCTAACCACATCACTAATCCTCATTTATCTTTAGCCAAAACATCAATGTTCACAAATCTTTATCCTTAGCATAATTACAAAAATTTCTACCAAGGCCTATACCATGAGAACTTGATTTCATTTACCCCATGAAATCTTGGTATGATCCCAATAAATATTGTTGGTTTCATGCTAGTTAGGGTCATTCTCATGAGACTTATAGGCAAATTCATAATTTGGCTATGTATTTCCTTCTTAGTCCCAATATTGACCATGATTTTATCATTTGTAAATGCCAACAAGCCTATAACATTTCCTTTAAATCCCATGAAACACAAAATAAGTCTCAATCTTTGAACTATGCTAATGCTCATTTGGCCATCTATAAAGATCCTCTTCCAAATCACCTAGATAACTACGACAAGTCTACCCCTTCTACCAATAATGTTGACAATCTTATTAACTCAAATCATAAAGATAATGTGTTTAATATGACTAATATGTGAAGGGTGGTTGATTTCATTAATCCCTAAACCATATACGAACCTCAATTATCTCACACATTTCATGTTATCCAAAATTCTTCTTGAACTCTCTTAACTGATTTGGGTCAAGAAGACCTTATATCTTTTGATGAACCAATTCCAACACCTCTCTTGGATAACTCTTCTCATACCATTTCTACTATCCCTCCAACTTTTTTACTTATCACTAATGATACTAAACCTTATATCAACACTTCTTCTCAAAGCAAACCTACATCAACTGCTCTATCTTATTAAGATAATCAACAAATTTGTCCTCCAATTAAACCTTATACCTCTTATCATCATAAATTCACATGTACTTTGGATCCTCCTTCTAAGGACCTCATTCAACACCATGTAACTCTTTCCAATAGTCCTCTTATGGGTTATGATGGGTGGGATCCTATCACAAAACTTACTAGTTTCCCATCTCAAATCCCATTTCTCAAACTTATGTAGACCTCTCCACATCATCGTCATGATCTTATGCAACTTTTGTTCAAAATAACATCCCTCGTCCTCTCCTAGTAGGATGCAAAGCTAACTTATCTAGATTAGAAGATTGCATTTTAAAATAGTGCTAAGAGATGTCCATACATGTTGATGAAATAATGGACACTTCTCTTTGCCTCAAATTTCCCATTTCTTCTATGATCCCTAATGATATTCTAGTTTATGTGGATAACCCTCCTCTTTTTATTAGTGTTTAAATCAGTGATATCCAATTCAATCATGATTTAATTGATGAAGGTTATGGAACTTGTGTTGCCTCTCTTAAACTTATCAAAACCCTTAGATATTTGAAATATAATCTTAAATCCATACGCAACACATGTCAAGCCTATGATCAAAGGCAAATGCCTCCTTTAAGTTGTGTTTGGCTTCCCATTACTGTCCCACCTATCACCATTCACATGAAGGTGATGATATTAAACTTTCCTCTATCTTATATATTTTTTCTTGGTAGGCCTTGGTCTCATTGCATGAGAGCAATTACCTCTTCTACTTTCAAATGTATTAAATTTCCTCAGAATGGAGCCATCTATAAGATTCAGGGTGATGCCAATCTATAGAATTTTGAACAATTCCAAGACTATGGTGTGTTCAAGATTATTACCCTTGAACACTTTCCAAGCATTTGATTTCATTAATCTTAATGATTTAACTTTCCTATCAATTTCACCCAAGGTTAAAATGGTCACCCCAAACTCATCAAGAATATTCCCCCTAACCTCATAGATTATGACAAAAATGAGCCTAATGAGATCAACCTCAAGATTAAAACCTTATATATTTCACCTCATGTCATATCTTAGCTTCTCGCTTATTTTAAACCTCATCATCATCAACCACCTTGTGATGACATACCTATTGTTTTAACTAAAACTTGACATTCTATTCATCACACCACATTGGATGGTAAAGTCATCCCTACCTACACCATCAAGCTTCATACACTTGATTATGATGATGGTTATACCTTAGATGATCCATTATTAGGAGGTCTTGTTCAGGCTTAAGATGGTAATATTATTCATTATCATTCCTCTTTTTTTCAATCTTTCAGTACATCTTCTAACATTCCATTCTATATCATTCCTAATTTTATCATTTTTACTCTTGATCATAGGGTAGAGATGGTGTACACACCTCTAATTTTTAAATAAACACATAAAGTATGCTTATGGATCATGTTATGAATGATCCCTATCACTTTCCCAAATATCAAGATCCCTATAGCTGACTTATCCATGAGATGCTTGCGATTATCCTTCAACCTTCCATGCATCCCACTCCTCCATTAACAAATCCCAGTTTAGATCCCATTCCCACTTCCTCTATAGCTAAGTCTCTTCCTATTTTTGATCTTATTTCTCCTTCAGTCAAGCATTGTCTAGTGTCTCCACCAACCCCACCTTATTTTGGTGATGGTTATCTCCCTTTACTGCAGTTGGCTCCTTCACCCACCAAATGGGTCAATATGCCTTATTATGACATTCATAAAGGTATCAATCATTGGACTAGAGATTGTTACCTATACCAAGCTTCCTCAGCTTCTATTTCCCCTCCTCTTGTGAGTACACTTACTAAGTATACTTATAAGCATATTTGTTTCTTCTATGGCATAGATAACCATTCATCCATACATTATCATAAGTTTAAACAATATATCAACACCTTGCATCCCACCACTCCTCAGCCCTTAGACAAGGCATACCTCCCCCAAAAATATTACCTAAGTATCTTCCTAAGTACGGAGAGGTATATTGTCTCTAACACCAATGTGATATACATCACATTGATCATTACCACATCCTTTAACAGCATCTCAATGATTACCTCCTATCCATTATCATACCTTCTACCCTTCTTCCCACATGTTGCTCTTAAAAGAAGGCTCCCTCATCTTCCCCCATGGTTCCACCTCCTATGGTTCCATCACCTCTTATGGTCCCTTCTCCACCTATTATTTCTCTACTCATAGATCCCTCTCCATCAGTGAATTCTTCACCTGTGGCACCTTATCCATTGATTAACCCTTCATCTCCTATAGAATCCTCTCCAAACCATTATCTTGAGCATCCCCTACATGATAGCCCTCATAAATATGATCCTTTAAACATTCCTACATTTTATATCAAGGAAATTTGATTTGAAGTATTTTCTCAACTTTCCTTGAATATCGATGATACATTAGTTGTAGTTTGCATTCAACTTCATAAAGACTTATCAGATGTTATGGATAATGTGTGTGGACAAATATATTAGTACATATGAACACATGCATGGTGTTATTACTTTTTCTTGGATTGGTCATTACGCTCCAACCTTATATTTATCTATTTTTATATCATTTGACATTGTGTCAAATTCTTATCTATCTTACATAGTGGCTTTTATTTTACATTATATATTAATTATGATGTCATAATGTTATCTTATGGATTATTTTTCATAATTTCATTATTGTTCTTATTTAGTTTAGTTTATATGGTTACCTTGTTATTTTTCATGATTATTAGCTATCTTATCTCTATAAATACATATAATTATTATTGTGAATTTGTTATATAACCCTTACTCCCTTTAGTCATTCCTTCTTTACCATGTGATCAGTTAGCAAATAATTTATCTCATTATAATCTCCCCTTACTAGTCCACTTTGGATCTCCTCTTCTTCCCCTTTATTCCCTTTCACAAACTAATCATACACATGGTTAAAACTTGAGATAACATGATGGGTCATCATTAAGCCTAAGTCTTTTAGTTAGACATGTCTTAAGATACTTAGCTTCCTTTAGACAAAGCCTAGAGCTCATTTGTGTATATCAATCTATCTCTCATGATTAGTCATTCCAAGTCCATATAGAGGAGGTATCTTAAAATCTATAAAAATATTCAAAATCTGAATCATTAAAAAAAAGGCAATGATCTAAAAGGAAACATTCAAAATTCTCAAAATTAAAATCACAATAAAATATGTGATTCTAAACATGTCTCCTTTTTCAAATCGAAGCTAAAAATCCATAATTGGCCTCATGATAGAACCAAGATCCATTGAGGTTTAGTATAAAAGTAGATTAGAAAAGGAAGATACAAAATTATTTTAGTGCTACCTACTTTCTCACACAAGGACTCAAACTTCACAATAGATCGATGGCTCTGTAAGGGGTCCTGAGGAACAGGGAACACATTGTGAGAAGGTTGGTCAATTTTAATTTTCTTGTTCAAAAACAACCAACATGAGTTCATCTTAGTACCACACTTATTTTCCTACATAGTTTTGTGTCTATAGAGAACATATATCCTCTATATATTGATGGTCACTAGTCATTTAGTGTCTTCTCATGTTCTTCATATGCCTTATGTCTCCTAAGGTCTTCTCATAAGATGCTTATGTTATGCTTCTTAAATTCCCTTTTTCACTCCTTACAATCCTAATATTTTCTCTTGAGAAATATTTTTTTGTTCATTGATTACTCCCCTAGGGATTCCATTTGTAAGTTGCATTGTAATAACATGGATAGGACATGGCCTTCCTCACAAATTACCAAATTTTTACATTACCATTTCAAACATCGATTTTTACCATATTTTTACATTATTTTCACCTCGTTGGTGTTCCCTTTATGAGTTCAAATGTAAGACCATGGATAGGACCTGGCCTTCCTCATAAAATTTGCTAATATTCAATTCACAATAAAATTAAATGTGTCAAATATGAGATAAGATGTGATTGATTATGAGTTACATGTCATTGACATGATTTCCATCTTGATTTATTATGTTTTATGTTTAATTCATTAATCTTTCACTTTTATCTTCTTATTTTCTAATTACATGTAAGAATCTAGCCACCTTTTCTTAAGTTTTTCATACTTCCCAACTTGAATTAGTGTGATTAATTTAAGACCATTTTGCCAATTTTGTTTCTCTTTTATAATTCCCAATGTGATTTAGTATGATTGATTGACTTAATTGATTTTCTCTTATACCATTATTCTTTCATGTGCTTTCCCTTTTATTACATTATTTTTCATACTTTCCAACATGATTTAGTGTGATTTTACTTGTTTTGATTTGGTGCCACTCTTTCTCATGGTTTAAAAACATGTTTTTACCTCTTCTTTACCACTCTTTGGTATCTTATGCTTAGTCATATTTTATTTTACACATTTCCCAATGTGAAATAGTGTATAGTACATTTATTTATGATTAATTATACTTAGCCAAGTATTTTTTGCATGTTTCTTTTTAATCATGCATGTGTACTACATAATGATATAAAAGAAAACACAACACATATATTTCCTATAGTATATACAACAAAATCAAAATACATGTGCTAGAAAGAAATATATCCATACAAACACAACCAAAACCATAATACAAATACATAAGATCAACATCTAACTATTAAAATAGAAAATCTTGATATATATCATGTGTTTTTATATAAAATACAAAAATACATCATTCTAGCTCTAAGGTTTGGATCTGACATGCATATATCGTGGCCTAGACACACTACCCATATATGCTTTGGATAGTCCCCTATGAATAGTATGTTGTAATGAAGATGTTTGAGATCTCAGTCCTATTACTTATCCCTATAGGTTGGCCACCTGAGCCTATACCCATCCTACTTGAATAGTGGTATCCAAATGTAGGGCTCTCTCTTGAGCCAAAGCCTAGCATGCTTGTGCCTCTCCTGATCCCACCCCTTCTAGTGGTTTTATCCCTTAGCTACATGCTTATAATTACTTTTTAACCTCCCCTACTAGTTTGAACTAGCCTACATAAACTATGGTAGATGGTGCTATAGGATTATCCAATGTGGCAGGTTTGCATTGTGTTAACACCTCATCCAGAATGTCATGAAACACTCCCATCACTAGGGATCCCCATCTAACCTTCTACTCATCTGCAAGATCTATAAAATTCAAACTAGATATATATTAGATCATATATACATCTTAAAATCTATCTACCATCATATATAACTAGTATTTTATCTCAAAGACTAACATTTACAACCATTTATTATTTATCATGGTGTCACAAATCATCATCTCCCCATCTACTTATCCACTAATCACTATCTCTCCATCGACTCATCCCCCAAGTACCTCGTATATGGGATACCTCCTAATCAAATCAAACTCTAGAGTCACCACTTGTGCACATCTCAAGCCTTGCCTTAGTGGTGCCTCTATATACTAGCTCTACCTTGGGTTGAATGACAGGTCATCCTGTATGACCACCTTCTATGCTCTCTCTTATTTTTAGCATCTCAAGTGGTGTGATTGAGGTGGTCACCATTCCTCTTAATTTGATGCTATCTTTGGTACCTATAGTACCCCTAAATCCACATCCATGCCACTTCTAGCTTCTAGCTATTGTGTTTGACTAGTCCATGGTCTCACACACCATGTTCTAATCTCCAATCTCTTGACTAGTGATCTTCCTCCTCCTATCCCCCTCGGCTCTTGAATTCTAATCCCAAAATGTAGGTACTACTATAAGAACCACTAGGTGAGGGATTCTAAGCTATCCTAGCAAGTATACCACTAGATGTAGCTCTACCCACCAAGTGTAGTGTACCATGATCTACACTCATGCTAACCCTAGTGTCATAGTCACCCAACTCAACCAAATAGTCATAATGTGTGCATAAGGATACCACAAAATATCTTCTCATGTGAGTATATATAGTACTAGCATGGTGGGCATGGCCTACTCCACCTAATTCTATCTCTATATCAAAACTTGAGGTAACTACTCATCGACCACATATGGTAACCTAGCTAGTCGATTCATCAAAAACCTCTCATATATCTAAGAACTCTGTAGTACCACTCTCCCCATGGTCTTATACCCTCTAAAATACATCACATACATATCATGCATGAGTTTAACCTAGATGATAGAACCCAAGTCATAAAGTGTCCTTAGATCTAATATTGATTGACACTAGCCTATCACATATAGTGTTACCTTTCTATCTGACTTCTGACACAACACTCATGCTATCAAAAATTCTATAATAGCCTTCTAGATATCCAAAATATAGGAAATATAGACATCAAAAAGACTCACCCTTAGTCTAAGGTAAATCCTATCCAAGTACGTCACCCATTGAGCTAATGCTCACATTTCCTCATGATCATCTGGTATCCCTGTGATCACTGGTGTCTCCTTATATAAAGTCTAAGAAACACATAGACATCTTCTAAAGTGAAACCAACCTCTATGGTATTCCCATCTACCACCTATATAAAATTATTGGTAAGCATTCCTAGGCTCCCATGAACATAATTACTAGATCAACACTTAGTGGGACTTGTTTCATCTCCATGATGCCTCCCAATCACAGTATGATTAATCTAGCTTTGTTTATATTTGTTAAGCACCCCAATAGATCTGGTAGCCATGATGTATCCACCAATTTCCAAAATCTCTAGCATCCCTACAATAATCAAATAACAAAAGATGTATTAGACTTCCATGTCACTCATAATCAAAATTCATTCTTTTAAATTTTAACAAAAAATGCCTAATTTACTTTAATTTATTCATTTCTTACCCAATTTGACCTATTTTCAACTTAATTGGCCATTTTAGTACTAAGTTGGGCACCTTGTGCCTTCAAAGTACTATATCAACCATTTTCCTTCATTTCAATATTTTATCTACCTTTTGACTTAACATACTAAGTTGACCCTATATTATTAGGTTGGCCACTTAGACTTAAAATAATTAAATCAACGTTTCCTTTTTCCCTCTATCATACTAAGTCAACCATGATGTATTTATCAACCTTTTCCCCAACAAACTAAATCAACCAAGACCCACTAGGTTGACCCTTTTAAAGCTTTATTTTTCTACCTACTAGGTCAACTAAGTCGACCTTGTTCTTTCAAATATGCCAACTCTTTAATCCATTTTAATAAATACCTTCAACATTTATTACTCTAACCCATTTCAACCCAGTTCCCCATTTGACCCCTAGTGCCCTTAAAACTTTCCTAGGGTTCATTCTAGTATCTAGATTCAGTCTAATTAAAAAATCTATATAAATAACTCAATTTCAAATAAAATACTCAAAAAATTGAAATTCCTAGTTTCTTACCTATGTTCCACTCATTACTACTGCTATGCATCCTCCTCATCTCAGTTATCATCCCCTCACCATCCTGGCTGGCTCTCTAGTCTCTTACTAGGCCTCTTAGAGCTCTAATTTCCCCCTCAGAATAGTCAAATAATAGCAAATGAATTATTTTTCACCTTATTTATATTTACTATTCACAAATATTTACCCTTCAAATATTTATGATCAAATTATTTGTTTTGATAATATCTTTATTTATACTAACTCATTTTTAAAATCATAAAAAGTTATAGAATCATG
This sequence comes from Torreya grandis, assembly GCA_037957365.1. NCBI lineage: Eukaryota > Viridiplantae > Streptophyta > Pinopsida > Cupressales > Taxaceae > Torreya > Torreya grandis. The sequence goes on along the minus strand of JARHVA010000288.1, from coordinate 3,374,244 downwards.
ATATCGTAGAGAATGTTTCTATCTATTACATACATAGGTTGATTTTTTTTATGCTTTTGCACTAATCTCTACAAGTTTTCCAAATGTTTCTCACATTGGACACCTTCACATCTCTCACATCTCCTTATTTATCTACAATACTAAGGTAAGTAAAGGTATGTGTTTTTCAATTTTATCCTTTTATTTATCTTAGCATCAACACTATGTGTCATCATGTTCTTTTCATGAATCACCATCTCATGTTACACTTACATGACACATGATGAGCTTCAAGTGGGGCATATGTATACACATAATAATTTAAAACTTTCATAAATTATTAACACTCTTTATCTTGAAAGAACCCATTGAGTCTTAATATCTTTGAATGCACACATCAGAGGGTGCATCGAGAAAGGGGTGGTCAGACCATTGGTTCTTCATAGGATTGTTGTCCCTTTTTCAACTTTTTATCTCCACACTTGTCTCCTAAAAACCATTCCCCTAAGATTCGCCCCCTCTTTTTCATACTCCTATAATCTTTTACCATCTTTAGTACCCATTTTCCTAAAACCTATTTTGATAATTTACATGACTATGTTGGTTGTGTCAACCTTGTACTCTTCTTGTCAAAACTTATTTAGGGTCTAGGTCGGCCTTTGGCATGCCTAGTCTGTGACCTAATTATTTTTTTAATAGTGATAATAATTAGATCAGGTCAACCTTGTTGGCTGAGACTTTCAAAAGGGTTTAAGGTTAAATCCACTTACATAAACACAATCATTTTGCCATTATTTAGAGAAGAGAAGAAGAAGTAAGATATATTATGTATTTACTTATACACCATTCTAATTGAGGAACGAACTTATGGTTTTATACTTTCTTTATAGAAATGAATCTTCTCTTGTGGAGAAGTCTTTTGGATGCATTGATAGGTTATATAGCCTAGATCTGATTTATCCTTGTCATCCTTACATACCATAACAACCTCTTATGAAGCACCTTGGCCAAGGGAGAGATTGAGGCTCGGTGGGTTCATCTTCAAAGGTAAGTATTCCTAATTTTGTTCCTCTTTTATAAGAGTAGATATATATGCACTTGTAATTCTCTTTCATGCATTAGGATTATGTATACATTAACATGAGTATATGTCTTCTATGCATGTTTACTTTTATTTTTATTACCACTACTTTGTGCCACAAACTTTAGTGATCACTAGATTAGAATTTTACTTTACTTGATATTAGTATAGTGAATATGAAAACATAAGACTTAGGTTTATTACATAGTTTTGCTTGATTGGAGGCTTTGGAACCCTTCCTAGTAATATTATTGTGGTAATATATCCCCTCATTAGGTCTAGCAAATCCATATTAGTCATGTTCTTGATTATCTAATATATCCCCAATCAAAGTGTAAGTAGGATCTATCTTCTCTGAGCTAGGATTGATTTGTAGATCTGATGCATTTATGATTGCATGAAATACCCAACCCTTAAATTTAAAAACATATAAATACATTTACTTTTAAAGAAATCAAAAAATGTCAGTTCAAAAAACTAACAATAGCTTTTAAAATAAGATATGGGTTTTATATTTGTGAGTCCCATAACTAGAAGCCAAATTGATCCATTTGATGTCATATGAGAAAACATTAGACTAAGCATTAAAACATTTTTTCCACACACAAAAAAGAAAAGGGAAAGTAAATAAAAGGTGCTCAATGCTTTCTATCTCACATCATAAAGTAAAACATAGACTACCAAAACTAAATATACCTAAAACATCACCAATAATAAGCTTATTATGAAGAAGTAGCCACTGAAAATAAAAATTCTTAGGTTCCAAACATGTAGACAAAATAACATCAAATCTATATTTCTAGATATAGAAGGGGTCATAGACATTCATTTTATTATTAAGCCTAAGGAAAATACTTTTAGTGAAAGAGAGATTGTGGTATTAAATTTTAGAATAAAATTACTCAAGCAAAGGTCCATTTAACGACTTGATCCTTTCCTAGAATTCCTCTTCTCCATCCAAAATGAAAACTATATTTTTGTTATGTAAGGCTTTAACAAGGAGAGTATGTGTTCTTCTTTGAGTAGATGGAATTTGAAATCTTTGTCTAATCTCTCCCCATGAGACATACGTTCCCTATGAAAAGAGGTCAATAAAAGTTTTTAAGCCCTTAAAATACTACACAAGAGCATATTAGCATCTAATCAAGGCTAAAAGGTAATTATTAACTTTTAGGTTCTACCTTAGAGATTTATATCCTTGACACCTTGACCATAGGCCATTAAAAATGGATATCACCACAACCAGATGTTTAACACATTCCCAAGAATTCTAAATTGATTTAAAAATAGAAAACCAACCACTTTAACAAGAATGGATCCAACTAGAAGATCATAAATGCATATCACATGCCACTACTACTTTCTTTTAGGACAACCTCTAACCATTTTATTAGAGACCAAGAATTTCAAGGTGCATCACCCTTGAGGGCTATAATGATCCATTTAATAGCCAAACTAATATCTTGAAGTCTTAAATATTTTATGCCTAACCTGCCAATTACCTTAAGATTGCAAAAAATATCCCATATAATAGCATGTCATTTCATATTCCATTTTCCATCATACCATATTAAATCCATAATAATATTATGAATATTTTTGAAGTGTGTCCTATTAAAAAACAAACATGAAGAGTAATAAATAATATAGGATAAGAGGATTTTATAAAAAACTTGTATTCTACTAGGTAGGGAAAGTAAATGGCCATGCCATTTCCAAAATTTATTGTTTGTCTTCATATATAACCAGTTACACATTTATTTAAAATAAGGATATAGAGAGAATGGGATACCTAAATATCTCAATAAGCGCTTAGGACCTTTCCAATCCCATCCAAACTCAAGTAAATAATTGAGATTATTTTAATTCTAACCAATAATACAAGATTTATGGTATGAAACTTGAGAGCACAAAGCATAGAAATACACTTCAAATCTAGAAGTGATCTACCAAATGTTTTCTTTTTTCAAGACTAGGAAGAGGGTAATATCATTTGAAAACAACACAACCAAGATCTTAGATTTATTAGGTAGAAAAAGGCCTCTCACGGGGGAACCTAAGGAGGCATACATTAATATGTAATGAAGAGTATCAACATTAATCACAAACAAGGGACTAGAATGTACCCTTACCTAATAGAGCATTCTAACTTGATAAGTTCAGTAAGGGAGACACTAACTTCAATCCCTACCAAAGCATCTTTGAAAAAAACATTAACCATTATACATAAATTATCTTGAAACCAAAAAGCATAGAACATAATGTTTATAAAAAGCCACTCAATTATGTCATAATCATTTTCAAAGTCAAGGAGGATCATTCCCATATTTTGGCTAGAGTCTTGGGCCCATATCATGCTTTCCCAGTTGGATAAAAGGTTGTCAAGGATGTATCTCCCTTTCACAAAACCTATTTGGGTGTCAAAGATAACATGGGGTCGTAGAGAACAAATTCTCATAGTAATCACATTTGTTAACTTTTAAATAATAAGCATTCATAAGGGTAATCAGTCTCTATTTTCTAACCTTAGATTGATCCCCTTATTTAGGGATAAGCTTAACCACACCTTTATTGATGTTAGGACTGTTAACAATTTTGACCCCAGTGGTCAAATTATCACCCCTACCATTTGAAACGTTGCATACCATGCCATTTTTTCTTGTGATTCAGTGATTGGTCCTAAAAATTCCTTGAATAATCCATGGTTAACAGGTCTTAAGTTTTTTTTAGGTGATTTAAGGTCTTTTCCTTCACTTGTCTTATGTTTTTAAGTCATTTTTTAGCCTTTTTGAGTCATTTTTTAGTGGTAAAAATATCCTAGAATGTATTGATGAGTTTCATATCATATTTCAAGATCATTACATACATAACATATTGATAATTAGGTTGATCACATTCTAGACTAACTATATGCCTCATTTCTATACAAAATCTGACCATTTTATGCCATTGAGAGAACGTTTTGATAGTATATGACCAGGAGAAAACTTTATTGCATATTAGTTCACCTCATCATACATGTTATATACTCTTTAAAACATTTTATATCATTTCATTCAAATATCCTTGGTGAAAATAGCATTTTCAATGCAAAAATAGGCCTTTTTGAAGCATTCACTTTGGTTTTCAAAGGATTTTTATGATAAAATAATTATTGAGGATTAATTGGGTCTTTAAAAGGTCATATCGGTGGTTTGGAGGAATTTATAGGTAAAATAATTGCAAAATCCAACTTCACTCCATTTTTTACCTTTCTTGTATACCTAGAAAGGGCAGTTTTCAAATGCTCGATACGAGAAGAGGAGAGAAATTTAGGATCTAAACATTTTGTCATTTTTAGGGGTATGAGTAATATTTAAATTAGAGGAATTGGTTTTCATATTTTTTCCCTCATATTTATTAACAATCGCTAAGAGTGATAGCAGGTCACTATAGCCATGCATCCGAGAGGGGTCTGTTCTTGGGCTTGTTTCTTAAACTCAGTAAATAATGAATATAAAATATTTTGGGGAATGTTTTTAGGGGTAATTAGTCTCATTTTAATTTTGGTATTTTTTTTACATTCACTTGTATGTATTTGGGCAAAAATAGTACTTTTTGAGCTTTTTGAGCTAAAATGAATGTTCCAAGGATCACAAAAAGATGCCAATTGATTTTAAAGGAATATTAGGACCTTTTTTACCTTATAAAATTAAAAAATACATAAAAATCCATCCAAAAGTTCCCAAATAATTTCATTCTTTTGGGCCAGTCAAAAAATGCCTTCAAAGGACAAGCCTTCTAAAGGCAGTTTCATGGTTTTGGTACTTCTAGGTGGTTCCAGATCACAAAAATTAACATGTATCATGGTGGGGTAATGATAAAAGTGAATATAATTTTTTTTTAATGTTTCATACCTATATAATCTCCCATATACAAAATTTTTCTTCTAGGGCTAAAAGGGCTAATTACGCCTAATTTGGTAATCTAAATGGGCTAGAAATCATAACAAACATTGGAGTTTGAACATGAAATTTTGAATGGATCTGTGGGAGGATAATGCTTACCTGAAAAAATTATTATTTTTACATTATAACTTCTATATTCTCCTAGATAAGGAGCTTTGTGGGAAACTAGGGCTACAAGGAATACATGGGAAATGCATGATTTTGGTGTTGTTCCACATCTTGCTGAGTGTTTGACACCTAAAATTTATTTGTTATAGGTCTAGTATTCCATTTATAATACTTACATGGAAGATAGATTTTGGATTGATGCAAATTTGAAGAAAGCTCTTCCTTTTCCTTCTATGCCTTGCTGAAAAATGAGCCTTTTGGGGATTTTTGAAGGCTAAATAGGTGCATGTAGCCTATTACAAAGACTTGGAAAGTTGAAGTATTATATGTCACTCAATATTAAAGGTATTAGGAAGTAAATGAATATTTATAATGAAATGAGTCTTTGGAAAATGTCTCCAACAAGTGCAAATAAGACTCTTCCTCTTCCAAATGCACATGTGCAAGATAAACTCAATTTGATTGAGTCTTGTAACCAAATCTTGACAAGTGTTTTAGAATAATTAATAAGCCTATATAAGATTTAAAATCAAATACTTTAAAATAATTTAATACCTACATCCATGGAAGATACTTTTTCATCAAAGGAGACAACAAGGCTAAAATCTAGGGATTGGTGTAAGAGTATAGGTACTCTCCAAGTGCTCTAAGTTTGACCAAACATAATGATGAGTATTATAAGACCCATAACCATTTTAGAACTTATTTTATATGCCAATTTATGAATTCCAAATTTTTTAAAAGCTAAAAATGTGATGTAGCACTTTTGGAGGAGCCATTTGACCACGTTTGAGGTCTACTTTGGGGTTGCTTTGTCTCTAAGCATTTATTTGCTATATATTATTATTTTTTACAGAATGTAAGGGGAATATTTTCTATTTGGATTGTGCCTAAAGGCTTCCAAAATTTGTATTCACATTTTAAGAGAAATAATAAGCAAAATTCCTCTATTTTAGGTCTATTCTAGTGAAGTGTATATGCTTGCCATTGGTATAACTTAGTGAAATACTTGTTTTCCTTGGTTATAGTCTTATTTTATACCTTCATGAGAGATTATTTATGTTATATAGGTAATTAAAAGTGTCCAAATCAATTTTAAGTTCATGTATTAGATTTGATTTCATTCCTTTACATGAGTTGAGTTTGTATGGTCCTTATTGTGAAATATTGATGTAGAAATCTTACTTGGGTGTAGTGAATGTGTATGTAAGATTTTTAACTTTCATATAACTTTCATTTTAAGAATTTGAGTTCAAAAAACAATTGGTGTATCACCTTCCATATCAAGTTTCATTCAGTTGCATCTATTTACATTGTCTTTTGCACCCTTTTCCTTGTCAAAATTAGTACATAGTAGCTTAAAAAAGTAGGTTTTAGTGAGAGAACCAAGGGAACCAACCCTCTCTAGATATTCTCTCAATTCTTAAGTCACCCAAACTTTGGAGAGATTCCATGTTCCAATAGGAGTGAGGAATTTCACACTTTCTCACAAGGGCACACTCTTGATTGATAATAGTTTTTGGCATGCCTAGTGGGACACATTAGAGCTAGTCTTAATGAAATTCTAGTTGCAACATTGTTCTTCATAAAGTATTTGGTGATTCCAAGGTTAATAAATTTCTTCTAATAGTCCAGGCATAGTTTCCAAGTAAGTCTATTTTCATTTCATTAACATGAATGAATTTTGATGGCTATGTATGAAGAGAATTTTTATGCTATGTTTCCTTATCATCCCTATGATGAAACATACCATCCTTGTCATCATACCTATGAGCCTTTTTATGAGCCTAATCAGCCTTATCAGGAGTATTATCAAAGCTATGTTGAGACTTATCAAGTTTCTCATGATCCTTATTATCAAGAGCATGAATCTTACTTTCCTTGTGAGCCATATTAGTCTCAAGACCAGATTTCACCTTTCCCACATGGCTATGATATTACATATGAGTAGCCTTATCTCCAAGAAATAATGGATGAAGTAGAGCTCAAAATACTAGCATATGTGAGAAAAGTTTGTTCAAACTCTTAGTATGAGGAAGTGAATGGTCTATTTCAAAATGTGTCCAATGATCTAGAAGAGATAAATGAGTTGTGTATTTTTGTATTGGAAAAGATGGAGGCTTGGGAGAGGTATAAAAATGATTTTAACCAATTGTCTCAAGAGGGTTCTTGTGTTCCTTATTCTCATGAAGTTCTTAACCATGTTCAATGTGTGCCAAGGGATCTTCCTAGTTAGAGTCAAGAGCCTATTCAAGAGCCTAAAATTTCTTGTAGTTTCGCTTATTCACCACTCATCCCTCAAGTTCAAGTTGTCCATGAAGACAAGGAGGTTTCAGACTTTGATGAGGTAATGGCAAAGTGGAAGGAGTAGAATATAGAAGTCTTTACGAATTCATCTTTCCCTCCTCTCCAAGACTCCCTAAATGACTCAATTGCCCTCAAGATCCCAAAATCATATCATGATCAACCTTCCATGCTTCATATTCCCTCTCAATCAAATGAATTTCATCACCCTCCCACCATCTCCCTTCTTAAAAATGAGGAGCTTCTTCTATAAAAGATAGAGAAAGAGGTTGTAGCTGCAAGCCAAATTCTTGGAGAGTGTGAAGATAATGCTTCAAGTGTGTATGAGGAGTTTCTCATTGGTAATCCACTTGAGGTTGTAGTTGGGAATGCGATTACAATTAAGAATGAGAAGGCTAGTATTGATGTGGAAGAACTCCATGAGATTGTACAAACTAAAGTCATTAATGAGATTGAGGTATCTCCACTTGAAAAGGATCAACATACCATTCAAAATGATCTTATTCAGATTGATCAAAATGAGAAACAAAAGGATGATTGGTAGTTGTACCTTGAATCTTTACAAGTGATTGAAGATATTTGTAGGGATATGTTGCCCATTGGAGAGCATGTTTATGAGAAATTTAATCAAGAGTCACCTATTCAAGATCATGATGCAGCTTGGGTTAACTATTCAAATCTCTTTGAAGAGGTTGATGAACTTGCAGGTAAGAAAGATGAGGTCATTCAAAGGTAATACATAGATGACGTATTACTGGAAGAGGTTTTATATGATAAGAAATATGAAAAAGATCCAAAATCACTAGATGAGTTTGTCTTTGTTGGTGATTGGTTTGCTGTTGATGACTCATTTGAGGAGATGCTAAGAAAGTTGGAAGGTAAGAAGAGTACCTCATCAAAGGTTATGTTCAATAAACATCCTACTTGTATCATCTCTTGGAATGAGTGAGTTTATGAATTTACCTTTTGATCTAGGTGGATCATGTTTTGTCATGGTTAGTTAGTTTAGTTTATTTGTGTTTTGTCTGAAATAAGTGTTTTATATGATAAGAAATATGAATAAGATCGAAAATTACTAGATGAGTTTGTCTTTGTTGGTGATTGGTTTGTTGTTGATGACTCATTTGAGGAGATGCTAAGAAAGTTGGAAGGTAAGAAGAGTACCTCATCAAAGGTTATGTTCAATAAACATCCTACTTGTATCATCTCTTGGAATGAGTGAGTTTATGAATTTACCTTTTGATATAGGTGGATCATGTTTTGTCATGGTTAGTTAGTTTAGTTTATTTGTGTTTTATCTGAAATAAGTGTTTTGTTTGCACATTTGATTTGTATAGTTAGTTTTCTTGTTTTGTGTCTTTCCCTTCTTATATTGGGGGAAGGAGTTGTCTTATTTAAAATAAAAAGTTGTAATTTTAGTCATGGATCATATTTTTTATTGTTTTATGAGTTCAAATGTCATGTATATGGTTTGGTTCACAAGCATAGTAGGCATGTTTCCCAGTTGAGTCACCAAAATGTTGACAATTTCGACCCCACTAGTCAAATTGTCACCCCTACAATTCAAAACTTTGCATACCATACCATTTTGTCTTGTGAGTCAGTAATTGGTCCTAAAAAGTCCTTGAAGAATCCATGGTTAGCAGGTCTTAAGGTTTTTAAGGTGATTTTAGGTCTTTTCCTTCACTTGTCTTGTGTTTTTAACTCATTTTTTGGCCTTTTCGAGTCATTTGTCAGTGGTAAGGAGAGATTAGAATGTATTGATTAGTTTCATATAATATGTCAAGATCATTACATTCCTAACATATTGATAATTATGTTGATCACATTTTGGACTAACTTTATACCTCATTTCTATGCAAAATCTAACCATTTTATGCCATTCAGAGAAGGTTTTGATAGTATATGATCAGGAGGAAACTTTATTGGTTCACCTTGTCAGACATGTTATATACTCTAGAAAACATTTTATATCATTTCATTCAAACATCCTTGGTGAAAATAGTATTTTTAATGCAAAAATAAGCCTTTTTGAGGCATTCAATTTGGGTTTTAGAGTATTTTTATGATAAAATAATTATTGAGGATTAATTGGGTCCTTAAAGGGTCATATCAATGGTTTTGAGGAATTTCTATGTAAAAAAAATGGAAAATCTAACTTCACTCCATTTTTGACCTTTCTTGCATGCCTAAAAGAGTAGTTTTCAAATGCTTAGTATGCAAAGAGGAGAGAGAGAGTTGGGATATGAAACTTTATCAATTTTTAGGGGTATTATTAAGATTTAAATTAGTGTCATTGGTTTTAATATTGGTTCCCTCATATTTATGAACAATCGCTAAGAGTGATAGCAGGGCACTATAACCTATGCATTCGAGAGGGGTCTATTCTTAGGCCTATTTCTCAAAATAAATAAATAATTAAGAGAAATGGTTTATGGGAATGTTTTTATGGATCATGATCTCCTTTTCATCATGTCATTATTTTTATTTCCATTTACTTGTATGGATTTGGGAAAAAATAGTACTTTTTGAGCTAAAATGAATATTCCAAGGATCACAAACAGATCCCAATTGATGGAAAAGGAATATTAGGACTCTTTTTACCTTATTAAATTAAAAAATACAGAAAAATACATCCAAAAGTTCCCAAACCATTTCATTATTTTGGGCCAGTCAGAAAATGCCTTCAAAGGACAAGCCTTTCAAAGGCCATTTCATGGTTTTGGTACTTTTATGTGGTTCCAGATCACAAAAATTGACATGGAGTATGGTGTTGGAATGATAAAAGTGAATCAAACATTTTTTTGAAGTTTCATACCTATATGGGCTCCCAGATGCAAAATTTCTCGTATAGGGCTAAAAGGGCTAATTAGGCCTAATTTGGCAATCTAAATGGGCTAAAAATCATATCAAAAATTAGATTTTGACCATGAAATTTTTAATGTATCTGTGGGAGGATAATAGGTAACTGAAACAAGTCTTGGTTTTACACTATCTCTTCTATATTCTCTCAGACAAGGAGCTTTATAGGAAAATAGGGCTACAAGGAATACATGGGAAATGCATGATTTTGGTGTTGTTCTAGGTCTTGCTGAGTGTTTGATGCCTAAAATTTATTTTAAATAGGCTTTATATTCCCTTTATAATCCTTCCATGGATGAGATATTCTATCTTGATGCAAATTTGAAGAAAGCTCCTCCTTTTCCTTTTATGCCTTGGTAAAAATTGAGGCTTTTGGGGGTTTTAAAGACTAAATAGGTGCATATAGCCTATTAAAAAGTATTTTAAAGTTTAATTAGGATATTTAAATCCATATTAAATTTATGAGGAAGTAAATTAAGAGTTATAATGAAAGGATACTTTGGAAAAGGTCTCCAACAAGTGCAAATTGGACTCTTCTTCTTCCAAATGCACATGTGCAAGATAAAGTCAATTTGATTATGGAGTCTTATAAAAAACTCTTGAAAAGTGTTTTAGAATCATTAATGAGCCTATATAAGATTTAAAATCAAATACTTTCAAAAAATTTAAGACCTACATCCATGGAAGAGACTTTTTCATCAAAGGAGATAACAAGGCTAAAATCTAGGGATTGGTGCAAGAGTATATGCACTCTCCAAGTGCTCTAAGTTTTACCAAACATAATGATGAGTATTATAAGACCCATAAACATTTTATAACTTATTTTACACGACACTTTATTAAGGTCCAATTTTTTAAAAGCTAAAAATGTGATGTAGCACTCTTGGAGGAGCTATTTGACCAAGTTTGAGGTCCCCTACTTTGGGGTTGCTTTGTCTCCAAGCATTTATTTTCTATATATTATTATTTTTTCCAGAATGTAAGGGTAATATTTTCTATTTTTATTTTTAATAAAGTATTTCAAAAAAATTATTCATATTTTGAGAGAAATAAGAAGCAAAATTCCTCCATTTTCAAGTCTTTTCTAGTGAAGTGTATGTGCTTGCCATTGGTATAACTTAGTGAAATTCTTGTTTTCCTTGGTTATAGTTTGGTTTTGTACCTTCATGAGAGATTTTTTATGTTATATAGGTCATTATAAGTGTCCAAATCAAGTTTAATTTCATGTATTAGATGTGAGTTCAATCGTTCTTTGTATACATTGAGTTTGTAAGGTCCTTATTATGAAATATTCATGTAGAAATCTTACTTGGGTGTAGTGAATATGTGTGTAAGATTTTTAAATTTCATATAAGTGTCATTTTAAGCATTGGATTTCACAAAAAAATTGGTGCATCACATTACATATCAATTTTCATTCAGTTGCATCCATTTACATTGTCTTTTTCACCCTTTTCCTTGTCAGAATCAATAAGTTGTAGCTTCAAAAAGTAGGTTTTAGTGAGAGCACCAAGGGAACCAATCCTATATAGAGATTCTCTCCATTCTTAATTCACCCACACTTTTGAGAGATTATATGTTCCATTGGGAGTGAAGAATTGCACACTTTCTCACAAGGGCACACTCTTGATTGACAAGGACCAAGAGATCCAACCTCCACAACCTCTCTATAGACATTAAGGCAGTCCTTGGAAATCCATTATTTATTTCACTTATAAAATTTCACTGGGAAAATTTCAATTCTAGGATACTTATCAATCTTATGAGAATTAATGGCACTTAATACTTCATCTAGAGAAAATTCACTATCAAGGAAGGTTGCATGTCTTGAAGATAATTATTTAGGAATGTTATTAAATCAAATATTTATACTCATCACAATACATTTATTAGGGCCATCGAAGGAGAAAAATGGGATTAAAATTCAAATAAATAATTTTTAATTTCATTAATATTATCTATAGATATCCCCCAATCTCAAGAAGGTGATTTTTTGCCTACTATGTTTAGCTTTGAGTAATCTAAAAAAGTATTTAGTGCCCTTATCCCCCACTTTTAGCTCATTCACTCTAGATATGAATTGAAACACCATATAAATATACCACTATGTAATTATAATATTGTGTTTGAGGATCACCAATCTACTCATAATATCTTCATTGGAAGGGTCACCCTAGAGAGCATTTTTGACTAGAATCAACTGCTATTGGGAGTCTTTGAAGAAATTGCTCCTTCTTTTAGCCTTAATTTGACCATAAATTCTCATAAATTATTTAATCAGATCCATATAATTATTCCAGGTATCAATGCTAAAATAAGATTTACTCATTGTTTTAGTAATTTTTTAGAAAGTTTGGATACCCTTTCTGCACTCTCTATATGGCAAGTGAGAAACATTCATCTTATATAAGATTTTCCACTCATATTTATTACTATCACCCTCAAATTTAAGACAATCAATGATTTAAATGGGGGGATGGCCAGAGATAATAAATGGAAGGACATTGACTAAATTTCTCCTAGATCCCTAATGAAGGTTAAAAAATTCCTTATGCAAGTAAAACTTATCCAATCTATAATAGACGCTTTTAATCTTGGCTTGGTTGTTACACCAAGTGAACCAAATACCTTTACTATAAGATTTAGATTTGATGAGGGGGTCCTTGAGATTATGGATATGCTTTAATTTTGAATATAAGAAGAACTAATTATCTTTACATGAGAGGGGTTCACCACCCTATTTATCTTCTCTTTCCTCAATCATGTTAAAATCACCACCTACAATCTAAGGGAGATATTTAAGATTAGATGCCATATAGTTCCAAAGCTTAGTTATTTCTCTGTATTCATTTGGGGAATATACATTACAAATTTAAAAGGTCTGGTATTTTTGATTGCAGACCACCTAGACAAATCTTCGGCAAGGAGAACATCCATGATCAATAAGAGTGTTTCCCAACTCATAATTGATCAGAATATAGGCACCTCATTTACCTCTAGGGTGATTATTAGATAAGTGAACATATTTTAGCCAAAAAAAACTTAATACCAAATATAACTTGGGTGCAATCTCCTTAACTTATTACAAAAAAAGAAAATCAATTTGCTTTCTTTATTTTGTGAACTATCTAACAATGGGCCTTCTATCAAATGTTTTAAGACTTGTAACATTGCAACTAAAAATTTTCATGGACAAAAGGAAAAATTATTTGGCCAACCCTAGGGACTTAGATACACCTTTATTCTATTAAATCCTAGTGAAACACTGAGGGACTATGTTTTATTTATATTTAAGGTTCTTATTTGAGTCTTTAGGATTAATATGAGAAGATCCTTTAAATATTTTCTCCTCATATACTAAATCAAGGTTCTATATTGTATGAATTAAATTTATATATGCAAACAAAGTAAACTAATTCTAATCTAAGCTAAAATTCAACTATGCTAGAGCAACAAATAAAGAAAACAATAATCAAAACTTCACACTTTGAATATAAGCTTTATCCATTATGATGTATATCCAATTTGCTCTTTCATGTATGTGGTGTTCACTCCTCTAATGCAAAGAAAGAAAAAGAAATGTTTTGATTCAATTTTATTTAATTGTGTATAAGAGTTCTAGATTTATTGATTTCAAAAGATATGATTAGATTGTGAATATGATTGTGATGCTTGAAAATGGAGATTTGCAAGCTTCTTTATAGATGCTTAGAAAAGGATCCAATGGTGGAGGATCATTTGGAGTTTTCAATTCTCCAAATGATCAACAACGGAGGATGAGTCCTCACCCATGAGGATGTAGACCTTTTCATCCTGGTTGAGAAAAGAGTGGGGTTGGTTAGTTGACTCAACAAGACTAAGTCAATTTTATTGACAACTCATAGGAGGAGTCATAAGAGGTGGAGAACATTTTGGATTTAGCTGTGATGAGGGAGAAAAAAGGTGGGAGAGGTTTGAATAGGTGGAAAATCTAGATTTTTCCTAAAAATAAAGGATTTGAAGGCGCATAATTCAACTTATTCAATTTTTTTAATTATTCAATTATTTAATTTTGGGAGGAAATGTTATTTATTAATTTAAAAAGAATTATTAATAGATTTAGGTGTATTTTGACACTAAATGAAATTTAGGTGTCTACATTTGTCTCTCTTTGAAATAGTGTTATGAAACAATACTATTTCGAAGACTAGTAGAAGAAGTAGAGTGTTGATGATAGAAAAAGAAAAATTTTCCCCAAATGAATGAAAATGAGACAATGATGATGCCCCCTCAAGGGTTTGTGAGAGAAATAGATAAACACTCAAAACTGATGAAAAGAGTAAATGGTTAAAATAATGTGGATGAACTAGAAATCAAGTTATGTCTAAATTTATGTCAAAATTTTAAGATTATGGTTGCATAAAAATGTTGCCCTAGTTAATTAAAACTAGAGTATAGATTTTAAAAATAATAGTTTTTAACCATTTTGATATTACATGCTTATTATTGTTTGCTAATGACTCATGGGTCAATTGAGTAGGTGTGGGAATGATATATACCACTAATAATAAATTGTAGATCCACAAATAGAAGAAAAATTATTGATTTTTCAAATGATTATGGATTTTATGCTGATAGATGATTACAAGAATTTGAAAACAAATTTAGAATAACTTGATTTAATGTTGCTTTAATGGTTTTTAGATTAATGAAACAATGGGTTGGATGGGGGGTAATTATTTGGTAAGATATAAAAATATAAGTAGAAGAAATGGTGGCTTAGAAATTTATTTTTAAAAATTAATCTTCAAGGTTAGGGGCTAAAAAATTGGTTATTGAGAGCTTCGCTTTGAGCTTGGGAAGGAAAATGGACCATGTTCCACACCGCGAACATTGAGCGGAGACAGTGAGACATTTATAGATACCTGAGAGGAGTGGTCCTCTGATAAGTCACTTATTTTTTAAAATTTAATTTATTTATTAGCATTTATTAGGGTTTGAAATAGAAGAAAACAAAATTGTTATTCTAGAAACAGTGATTTTGGCATCAATTTTAGCAATTTCACAATGGTAAATAGTAATTCCATTAAATAGCGAGGCAAAATCATCAAACTACATAGAGTTTTTGATATGGAGGATTTTTTCAATTTTTCTATTATGGGTGGTAGCAAAATCACTCAATAGGGTAGAAAAATCATCAATGTTCATAGCGATTCCATTGAAGTTAACGATAATTTTATTAGTAGTGATTTTGCAAAAGCTAGGAGTGAATTTGCATAAGGCAGAAGTGATTTTGTAATGATTTTTTGAATTTTTATAGGATTTTGAAATAAATGAATATGTTTTGAAATGAATGAAGTGTGTTATCATTAAATATTTAGATAGTAAAGAAAATGAAGTTTTCTAATGCTTATGAAAAACTTGTAAAATGCTAATGCTAATGATTTTTAAGAGGTATTACTAGTGATGGTGACAAAAGAGTGTAGATCTATAGCTATGGTGCACATGGATAGATTCACAGATTACAAGTTTGGAATTATAGAGGTTAGTGGGTTATCTTACATTATGCAGATGCTAGAGGTTTAAGCAGATAGAAATATATTGACTGCAATAGTAGAGAGGTGGCATAGTGAGATGAACACATTTCACTTGTCAACTAGTGAGATGACCATTACACTCAAGGATGTGTATTGGATTTTGGGGATCTCTATATGAGGTAGACTAGTGTACTAGGGATAGGGTCCAAAAGATGTGACAATATACCATATTTTTGGTGATGGCTTGATCATAGTGGTTAGAGGTGGGATCAACATAAACTATTGCACAAATTTAGAGATGGACTCTCTTACTATTGTACTTATGTCTATTATCAATGGCATGTTGCTTCCTAACAATAAGGGGAGACTATGTCCTATTTACTTTATATATTTTATTGGGGATATGATGGAGATTAGATAGAGGTTCTCATGGAGTCCATACATGCTAGTACATCTATACCATGATTTTCATCACTTTATTTATTTAGGTCGGGTAGAGATAGGCCCTTCTACACTACTATAGGTTTGGTACTGGGGGCACATTGATATTGAGAGGCTGATTGGGCATCTGAGCACATGGGATGTGGATGAGCCTTTAGCATATGCATGGCATGTAATCATTGGGACATGTAGACCATAATTGGGTGATCTAGAGTTATACAAGAGAGCAGTTGATGAGCTAGGTAATGACCATATCACGTGGAGACCATATAGAGATATTTTATGGCCTTGGCCTCATAAGGGGTTTCATATGGAATACATGATGTCCCCTTGCTACATCATCAAGAGACACAGATACATTATAGATAGATATCACCTATGTAGGGTGATGAGACAGCTTGGTGTGATGTATCATATACCTATTAGTCCACATGTATTTTCTTAAAATGTGTGGGAAAGACCATAGTGGGACATGACAATTGATCTTACTATTGTTTAATATAGTTAGAGACACTTGTAAACTATGAGATGGAGGGATAGGAGAGATGGTATTGATGCAAGAGTGGTTGATGGATATGTAGATTGGTGGGTTTGATAGAGACCAGTGAGGTTGATGATGCCATATGCACCACCATGGACATGGAGACAAATATTAATAGCTAGCCTAAGTAAGTAACCATGAGGCACAATTTTAGGAGTCCAAATTAGGAGGGTTGTTATAGGTGATAGAGGATGATCACATCCATGAGTATGAGGCAGAGGACGTGTTGTGGAGGCTATCCATCTTCATGATGTTTTGATCACTAATGTAGAGTATATGGAGATTTTTTAGGAGGTAGGGGTAGAGATGGATGTGGACACATAACATATGATAGGAAGATATACTCCTTTGATATAGGTAGAGAATAAGGAGGATGATAGAAGACTTGAGACTACCATGAGAGTAGCTCAGGCTATATAGGTAGAGAGAGGGAATGGTGCAGGTTCTTCACATGATTTAAGATATACAAAGGAGCATGCTCTTATAAATATACTTCAAGAGGAGATATGGGTTTGAGACAAAGATATTGATAGATTACACCATAAGGTAGCCAGATTATAGGGTGTAATCAATGGTAGAAGAGATCAGATTATAGATATTAGGCAACTACAAACTGAGGTAGATAGGTTGCAAGGTATTATGGACGGGATGGATTGGGATGCCATGGCTACCAGATTGGTTAGTCATGATGTAGAGAAATAGATGCCATATTACACATCTCTTTTATAACACTAAATATAGGAGAGGGACAAACTCATACTACGATTGTAGAGGCTAGAGTGTAGTTATATAGAGAGGGATAGTTAGCTAGATTAGATAGGGTGATGTGAGTGATGGAGAAGGATACATATTATAATAGTTTATATGAGTGGGATATACCATGATACTTGAGGGAAACATCATTCAGATAATACTCTATGAGATGATCAATGTTTTTGAGATCTGTGTAGTCAGTGGAGTTAGAGAAATTAGTAGGGAAGGTTCCATTTGTGATGGGTCCTCCATGGAGTACACTATGATGTGGAGATCTATTATCGATACTAGATATGACATATGAGGGATAGGATGTGATAGAACTATAGTGTTTACCATGATAGATGGATCTCATCTATTTATACATATATTGAGATGTACCTTTTATAGAGACATATATAATGATTTTGTACTATGGAATGTGGACATTACTTATTATTTTACATGGCTTGGATGGATATATGTATGGGTAGATGATATCACTGATTATACTTCTTGAATTTTACTTTGAATTTTAGCATGTATTAGTCTTAGCATTTATTTGTAGCATTTTGTTATTATGGATGCATGACTGACATATGAGTGGATAATGATTATGGATGAGACATTGTTGCATAGTGTTTATTTCTATTCTTTGCATTACATTTCCAATAAAATTAGGAGTATTTTGAGCAACTTGATTTTTAATATAGAATAAAACACTGTACCACCAATGATATTGAATAATCATGATGAATGTTGATTTTTTAAGCATGTTTATACAAGATAAAAGAATAAATTGTATTTTAGAAAAGTATGTAATGATATAATCATAAATATAATATATATGCATTTCACAAATTAATCTCAAGAACACATAGAAAACAATAATTAAAAAGAAGATATCCAACAAAACAAAAAATATTAATCTATGTCATTTAAAACACACCTAAAAACAATTAATGATTGAAACAAATATAAACAAATGTAAATTAATTATTATGCTAAGTGATTTAATTAAAACGAATGTATTATAAATAATTAAAACATGATGATAAAGTTACCTTGACATGACATACACATAAAGAAACAAAGACTAATCTAAAAGTGGGAACATGAATGATAAAAGATAGAAGAGTAACCATTCAGAAATGGCTAGAGATAAAAAATGAAGTGAAAAGAACCAACTCAATGGATAAAGATAAAGAAAAGGATAAAAATAACCAAGTAAATGGCTAGGGATAGAAAATAAATAAAACAATCACATACATAAAAATGGGAAATTTTGAAAAAGAATTTAAACAAGGACAAGAATAAATAAATATGAAACAATTGTAGCCAAGATCAAGGCTAAAAATTGAACAAGTGAGGGACAAGCTGAATAAAAAGCTAAACTAATGCTGGGGGAAATGGATGATGGGGAAGGCAGTGGCTAAGCTAACCCTAGATACCCCATGTCTCTAAGTGCTACCTACATAATCCACTTAAACAAAGTCTATGTGTGAATATCAAGCTAGATGTAGTTCTCCCAATATGGGAAGTGATGAAAAACTGGATGATTGATGAAGCAATTGAAGTGTTTATGATGAAAAAGATGCACGAGTGACCCAACCAATAACATGTAAATGATGTAGAAGTTTGTTCTTGTGAATTTGATGGTTTGGAATATTTGGATTTGTTTTGGTTTTTGTGATGTTTTATGATTTTTTGGTATTTTTGTTTTTGTGGATTTTTTTGAATTTTTAGTTTTTAATAATTTTTTGGGATTTTTGCTTCTTATGCTAAAATAAGGTGTAAGACATTTTTTGCAATCATGAGCAAGAATGTAGTTTACAAAATCAATATCAACCTCAAACTCTATCATGCTATAGGATAAAATGACTAATAATTAACAAAATGATACACTTGGAAATATACAATGGATGACTAAAAGATGATGCCCCTAAGTAATAGGGGTAGTTATAGATAATGGTTTACACATTTTGTTAGAAAACTAGTTTTCACCATGGTACTTATCCAAAGTACTAGTAAACTAGTTTCCACTTTTGGATGATCTATGTACACATGTTTTATTTTTTTGGAATATATATATATATATATATATATATATATATATATATATATATATATATATATATATATATATATATATATATATATATATATATATATATATGTATGTATGTATGTATGTATGTATGTATGTATGTATGTATATTTTTGACCTTAGATATACCAATAACAACATATAGAATCAAATTTTAAGCATAATTTTTTTTAAGGTTCATGATGTTCATAGGTTCATCAATCTCCTCTCCATCTATTGTGGCCAATTTGTAAGCTCATGATCCATATTTGCCATGTTGATGTATGGACCTAAGCAATTAGACTCCAATTTTCCCTTCTTCTCTATTTCAACATTAATGTTTCATTGATTTTTCTTCAGAATAAGATCTCTAATTTCAAACTCCATGGCTTTAATTCATTTTTTATAGCTACGATGATGGCAATTATGGTAAGTTTGTAGGTGGTTTAAAGCATTGAGTCATTTTTCATCCAAGAGGTCAAGTTTTCTTAAGCATGATGTTTGATATTATTCATCATCTATGATTTGTTGCAAAGATATGCACAAAGATAGAATCTCAAACTCAATGGATAAAATAGACTCACTACCATAAACATTAGAATAAGGGGTTGCCCCTGTAGGTATGGAGATGCTAGTGTAGTATGCCCAAAAGGTAGGATATAATTGAGTATGCCAATCATGACCAACTTCATTGATAACTATCTTAAGAATGAATAAAATATTTTTATTAGTTGCCTCAGGTTGGTCATTGCCTTACGGGTAATAAGGAGTAGACCATCTATGTTTAATGTGATAGGTATGGAAAAGAGTTGTAACATCTTTATTTTTGAAGGATTTTCTATTGTCAGAAATGAGAGTGGAAGGAATACCAAAATGACAGACATTGTGGTTAAGGATAAACTTGGAATTTTTCTTTCTAGTTACATAGGTAAGTGGTATTGATTCTACCTATTTGGTAAAATACTTAGTGGCAATTATAATGTGATTATTCCCATCAGAAGAACTAGGATTTATTTTCTCGATGAGGTCTAATTCCCATGTGGAGAATGGCCAAGGTGTTGTGATAGGTTTTAAGGCTTGTGAAGGACTATGGATTAGATTTCCATGCTTTTGATAAGGTATACACTTTTTTAGATAGGCACATGAATCAGATTCCATAGTGGGCCAATAATAACCAAATTAGAGAAGCTTTTTCACAAGGACCGTGCCACTTGAATGTGTTCCACAAATTCCCTCATGAACTTCTTGAATAGATTAAGCAAATTCTTCAAAATTTGAACAATGTAAAAGGGTTCTATCATATCCATGATGATATAGGGTGTTACCAAAGATTGTATAGATGGATGTTCTTTAGATAAAGGATTTACATTGGTTGGAGGATAGATTAGATAGAAGGATATGGTTATGAAGGCATGCATAGATATCATAGTATCATGGGGAAGTGGGACCAACCACCTCACAAGCTATTTCTAATTGTAGTGTATCATAAGCAGGCATCCTTAAGTACTCAACCAAAAATTTGTTATTCTTTGTTCTTAATTTAAGTAAAGATCTTATTGTTTCCATAGCATATGCTACCCAATTATTGATTTGAGGCACTTATTTGAATTATATGTATTCAAAATATCTTTTCAATCTATCCACCATTTCCTTGTAAGGTATGAGTTTATCATCACGTGCTTAGAATTCATTAGTTACTTGATCAATGATGAGCTTGGAATCATCAAAAACAAGGAGATGTTGGATTCCCCACTTAATTTCCATCTTGAGGCTTGCTATGACACCTTCATATTATGCTATGTTATTTGTACATGGGAATTTGATTTTGAATGCTTTAGGAATACCATCCTCATCAAGTGTTACTAATAAGATGCCTATTGCTGAGCCATGATTTTAAAAAGAACCATCAAATAAAAATTACCAAATTAGGGATTCATCTATATACACAATCACATCATATAGGAATTATGCAATTAGAGGTGCCTTACCTTGGAGTGCTTCTTTTACTAATACATCCACTAAAAAAATTTCCTTTGATTGTCTTTTGGCTAACATACTCTAAATCAAACTCACTAAGTATCATAACCCACTTAGCCATCCTACCTATTAAAGTGGTTTTGGATAAGAGATATTTAAGAGGGTCAATTTTAGTGATGATATTGGTTTTATTATTAAGCTTGTAATGTTATAGTTTTTGGGAAGCAAAAACAACTACAAGAGAACTTTTTTCTATTTGAGAGTAATTTAATTCATAGGATATCAATGTTCTGCTCAAGTAGTATATTGCTCTTTCTTTTCCATTATCATCAAGTTGTGATAATAATGCTCCAAGTGCATATTGATTAGCTAAGATATACAATAGAAAAGGTTTACATGGAATTGGTGGCATCAATACTGGTGGATTGGAAAGATATTGCTTGATATTATTGAACACCTTTTCATAATCTTTTATCTAGGTAAAAAGGATATCCTTTTTCAACAAAAAGGTAAATGGGTGATAGATATCTTTAAGATAAGAAATAAACCTCCAGATGGCTTGTATATTTCCTTGTAAGCTTCTAACTTGCTTTAGTTTTTTACATGGTGGCATATCCATGATAGATGAAACTTTTGAAGGATCAACTTAATGTCATGCTATGGAATAATAAATCCTAACAACTTTCTTCATGTAAAAACAAACACATATTATTTGGGTTCAACCACATGTTGTATTCTCACATTCACTCAAAGATACGATAAATCACCTAAGGATGATCTAATCTAGAATTAGATTTAGCCGAAATGTCATCCACATAGTCCTATATAATATCATTAAGCATGTCATGAAATATAATGGTTATTGCACACTAATATTTTGCCCCAACATTTTTCAAACCAAAAGGCATTATCTGATAGCAAAATGTCCCCCATAGATTTGAAAAGGTTGTTTTATATTGATCTTCTTCAGCATTTTTGATCTGATTTTAGCCAAAAAATCCATCCATTAAAGATAACATTTCATGGCCTACAATGGAATCAACGATCATATCTATGTTAGGTAATGGAAATTCATCCTTTGGGCATGCTTTATTAATATAAAGAAATTCTTTTCATACTCTAATCCCCTCAGGTTTCTTATACATTGGCATAATGTTTGATATCCAATCTGTGTAATCAATGGGGCATATAAAACCTACTACCAATTTTTGCTTCAACACTTCCTTTACTAGCAATGCTATTTTGGGATGCATTTTTCTAAGCTTTTGCTTTGTTGACTTTACATTTGGGTGCACCACAAGGTGGTGAACTACTAAATTTGGATCTAACCTTGGCATATCTACATAATTCCATGTGAATACATCAAAAAAATCATGAAACAATAATGTAAATATATCCCTTTCTTCTGGATTGAGTGATATAACAAGCTTGACAATCTTTAGATCAAATTTAGTGCTAATGTTTGTAGGAATTATTTCTTGAACAAGTAGACTTGATTCATCTTTATAAGCTAAGGGTAGTGTAGGAAGATGAAAATCTTCTTCAACCTCTTCTTGTTTTGATGTTGATGTAGAATTGATAGATTGACGTGTTTTTTGTTCCCTAAAATATGCAAAATTTGGTAGTTGTATTAGAAAACATTTCTTATGATCACCTATAGGAATTTGATCTTTTATCCTTAAGAACTCAAATATATCTTCATAATTTTGAAAATGGTCAAGTTATGGTGTAGATTATTGGTCCCAGTGGATGAGAGAAGGATATGCAAGGTCGAGTGTTAGAATGGTATTTTCATGGAAAAGATTGGTAAAGGCTAGATCTTCAAAATGGTTAATGATGGAACCTAGATTTTTGTCTAATGAATCATCTTCTAACTCACTAGAAGAGTCACTTTGGGAAATTGTTAGAGTCACATTAAGTAGGTTAAATCCTAGACCATTATTGCCTTCATTGGCTTTTAGTGTTATTGGTTCAATGGCACCTTGTTCACAGAGACCAAGACCTTTGCCATTATAATTCATTATTTTTCACATGATGGATTTTGAAATAGGGTAATATATTGACATAAAAAAAAGTATCAAATTCATCAGAGTAAAGCCAAGAAGAATTAGAATCATCAATATGTTCATCAGAAAGGAGCCCTCCCTTAATAAATTTTGTTTGATCAAGCTTTTTAACCATTCTTTTATCCTTTAGATGGTTTGGCCTACCATATTCATTTGTATTATCATGTATTGTGGTTGAATAAAAATCTTGAGTAATGTACTCATTCATGCCTTGATCAATGATTTTGAAATGGGAAGAAGTAGAAGATGAAGGCTTGTTGGATAATGGATTGGATGTTTATTTAATAGATGGATTATTGGAAGCTTGCTCAATGGATGAAATATTCAAATATTTCTCAATATATGGTCTATTGGAATCTTGCTCAATGGATGGTGAATTGGTTAATAATTTTTTAATGGATATGGATAGAGTTGGAGTATTTATCCAACCACTAAGGGAGGTATTTGAAAAAAGATTTCAGGATTGACATAGTTTTCAAATGAAGGGTAATCCTCAATAGGGGCAAAATTATCTTCTGTGATTGGTAGATTGTTGTATTTTTGATATTTACCTTCCAAAAGATTAATATATTGGAAGGGAGGAGGATCCCCTTGAAGAGGTACTTCCATTCCTGCATGGGAAAATTTCAAGCACTAATGGAGGGTGGATGGAATTACATTCATGGAATGGATCCATGGGCATCTAAAGAGTATATTATATGGTAAATCAAGATCAAGAATATGAACAAATGTTTCCTTAATGACAAACCCCACCATCAAACAAAGATGGATTATATTGATAGACTAGCACTCATTATTATCATATGCCTTTATTGTTAAGATATTTGCCTCTAGTGCTATTACTAGATATCAAAGATGTTTGATGAGTTTTAGTGTACATAAATTTAAGGGTCGAACCATTATCTATAAAAACCATGTTTACATTATTCCTAGAAATAGTAACCTCTATATACAAGGGGAGGTTATTCTCTAAACTAAAGGAGAAACATCAGAATGATCAAATATTACTTGGTTATTTTTTTCCAAAGAACCTATTAATGCTTATAAGTTTGTGGGATCAATGGTTTGAGGACTAGTAGACTCATAAAGTAATTTATACAAAATATATTTATACATGGGGGAAGTATTGAGAAGATATAGAATGGATATCTTGGTTGGTGCTTTTTTCAAAGTGATCTATAATATCGTACTTACATTCAACATTAGATGGGGATGCACTTGGTAAGGTAAGCTTTGTGCATCTCGTAGTGATAACACATTCATATTTTGGTAGAGTGACATCATTAAGATGTTTGTGTACCATATCAATGCTATTGATTATGGAATCAAATGGAGGACTATCTTGGTTAACATTGTTTGATTATAGTTTCTCTTGATTTTGTTTACCCTTAACTTGATCATGATTATGGAATGGGTCTTGGTATATCCCTAATTTCTAGTTGTTAGATTATTTTGATGATGAATTTTTTACTGCTATGTCACCTTTATCAATAAGATCCTGAACATAATGTTTTAGGCACATGCATTGATTTGTTGAATAACCTCTTATCCAATGGTATTCATAGTTTTCATCCTCTTTGTACCAATTAGGTTTTGGACCATTTTCTCCAAAAGGTTTTATGGTTGGCCACATAATCATGTTTGCAATGGCCAACTTTTAGAAAACATTTTCTTAAGTGTCACCTTATTGAGTAAACTCATGCTTTGGTCTTCCTTGTTTTTGTTGCCCACCAAGAATTATGATGTTGTGAGCTGATTGGATATATGTTTGAGTTTGTGGGTTTGGAATCTATTTCAGATATATTACACCATCCCCAAAAATATTCTTATTTCTGGCAAATAATTTGGGTTTATCTACTAGTTTGGAGGAATTTTTACTATTTGGTTCGAAGATTTTAATTATACCCTTATCAATTAAAGTTATTTCCACCTGAATCCCATTGTTGATAATCTCATCAAAATATCATGGGAAAAGTAATAAGTGATGTCCCGAATATGAGTTTAAGTTATTCATAAAAAATTTCCACTAATTATGTTTCTATAAATGACCATGTCAAGCGGCTTGTCATTACACTCCATCTTTAAAGGAAAGAAGCAAAGTTTCATCATTTCGTTGTTTGGTATTGTGAAAGTCTAAAAAGGTCAAGTCTTTCTCAATATTGTAACAGAAGTGATGGATAAAATTTTTAGATAGGGATTCAAAATTGAAGATATATCTTTTTGGGAGTCTTGAGAACCATTCAAGGGCCTGAACTCTAAGGCTTCATGAAAATAGATGCAACATGAATTTGTTGTTATAATTAATGTCTGCACATGCATGATAAAAGCTTCTTAAATGTTCCTTGGGATATCCTTTACCTTTGTATTTATCAAATTTAGGGAGCTCAAAATATTTGGGAAATGATGTAGTCATTTTTCTTAGAGCATAGGGATATGAAAAAATCTCTTCAAACTTAAATTGATTTTGTCAGTTGTAGGAGCCATCTTGCGAGCCTTGGACTCTATCTTTTATATTTTGAAATTCTTGCATAAGAAAAGGGGATCATTGGTCCACTTGAGTTAAATAACTAGGTGGTTGATTTATAAATTGGTTTATTTTTTGGGTTATGTTTAAAAAATTGTTGGGAATTTTATTTTTATAGTTAAGGTTTTGAGGTTGGGAAAAAATATTGGTGTTATAACTAAGGTTTGAATTAGTACTAAAATTCATTTGACTTGAATTTAGGATAAAAACAAAATTGGTTTGGGTTGGGTTTGGATTTTGGTTAGAACCAAGATAGGATTTTGTGGAAAATTTGAGATTGCTTGGTTTAGATTTGGGTTAAAGTTTGGATTATTTGATGTGTTAGTGTTAAAGTTCACGGGATTGAAACTGTTATTTTGACTAAAGCTTGTTTGGCTAAACATACTTGGATTATTTTATTGAGGAACGTTAGGATTTGAAATAAATTGGTTGAAACCTAAGCTTAGATTATTTGTGTTAGGATTATTAAGGTTAAGGTTAGCATTGGATTGCATTTGGTTTTGTATTGAGTTAGTATTGAGATTTGGGGTAGATTTAAATAAAAGAAATGGGTTAGAGATATATTGGTTTTGAGTTGGATTGGAATTTGAAAGAACTAGTCCTAACAACAATTGATTTGGTGCATTTGGATTTATACTCAAATTATTGAATGTGTGTGAAGCAACATTCAAACTAGGATTTGGTACTTGATTGGAAAAACTAGATTATGTATTCAAGTTTGGGTTAGGATTGGATAAGATGGGTGAGTTTTGAAAACTCTAACTTAGATTGATTGATGAGTTTGAATAAAGATTCACACTTGGATTAATTTGATCATAACCTTGTAAGCTTGGGTGCATACCCAAATTTGTTGTAATCAAATTTTGGTTGTTTGGACTTGAATTAGATGGGAGACCCATATTCAAGTTGGGATGATTTTGTTGTATGATGGGCAAACTTGAATTAGGATTCAAGTTTTGATTGGTAAGTTACAATATTGATGAATTTGAATTCATATTCAAACTCAAATTGTTTGGATGGTGATGTAAATTTGTATTTACATTCATGATAGAATTTCCAATGGGATTATTTGATTAGTCAGAATTGAAAGTTCAAAAATCTCTTGGCTTCCTTGATTTGCATGAATTTTCATAGGAAAACCATAACAATCTTGGGATTACTCTTTACATGAAATAACTTTCCCTTTGTCTTAAGAGACTTGGGGATGGGATTGTGAAGAAGGAATGAGAGCATTACTACCCTCTAAAGAGATTTGTAGATTTTGTTGACAAATATTAGAAGAAGGTTCTTTTATTTCAATGAGATATTACAAGTTATGTACATCAAAATTAGATGGGAACTTGGCACCAAATCCCAAGACTCAAAGAAATACTTCATTTTTAATGGACATGATATATTCATCTAGGGAAGGTGGATGTTAGGTAGCTTTAGGGCTACCTTCATCTTGAAAATCTACTCCCTCCTCTTCTTCGTGCTCAGTTATTTCATGTATTTCTACATGATTCTCTTAACCAGGAAACTGAAAGGGGTCATTGCCAAAAGGATCTTCCCTTATAGTAGGGGATTCAACATAGCCATTTGATGTGTAATAGGCAAGATTTGGAAATAAAAATACTTGAAAAAAAATGATCTAAACTAATAATATGAACCAAATATTTGATTGAAAAACTTAAATTTTTAAACCAATTATTTTAAGGATGTGACTTTAAAAGAATTAGTTTTCAAATAAGGATTTTTAGCATGTGGAAAATACAAGGAAATAACAAACAAATTTACTCTAAACAAACAAGTAATTGCACATAAAGGGTGAAAACTAGGATGAAAGGTCATGAATAACTATTGGGCTTTTCATTTTTACTTACTCATCTATGCTCTCAACTATAACCTAATGTTTCAAAGTACTAAACATGCAGGATCTTATCATTACTATGGCCCACTGAGTCCGATTTCAAGGGTATGTGAAAATTTGTTTCTCAGTGTTAACCAATAATTGATGCACCAAAGTCAAATTCAAAAAAGGTTATCCTAATATTAAGGTTTATACAAGCTTATTTAAGGGGGAAAACCATGGAAAAAATTGATAGATTAGATGCACACTATTGGGTCTTATTCTAAAATGCCCAACATAGCCATAAGGGTCTCAGTGTGTTGACAATCAATAATATAAAATTTTAAGTTAGTTTTTGAAACCCTGGGTATTGGAGTATGTAATCCCTTCCTATCACGGTGTGCTTAAAACACGTAACCACTTAGGCAATTAAAATAGTTGAGTCTCGATATATATACCCTACCAGTAAATAGTGTTTGGACTACCACATGGTGGTGAAATCTATGGTCAATAAAGCTCATAAGAAAATAAAAATAAAAGTAGATACCCATTTTTTATTTCCAAATTTTGTCACCAATGTAACATTGAGGAAAGAGCATACACATATATTACTTGGGTAACATAGATAATCGTGAAAATGTTTCTAATTTCTAGGTATACTTACCAACGTAACACCAAGGAAAGAGCATATGTGAATTTCACAACCACAAAAAAATATTGAAATAAAAGTGATGTAATTACTAATAATTTTGAAAAATAAAAACAAAAATGTTAGCAACAAGAAAAATTGGCTTTTATTGATTCTTTTTTCTAGTCCTCTTTATCAAGCATTCTATAAATAAGGTGTTAGAATGTTTGATTTGGTAATAAATGAGATAAATTGTGATAAACAAGTGAAAATACATAGAAAAATAACTAAAAAACCAATCTCTGATACAAAAACATTGTTACACAATCAAGTCAAAAAAGTGAAATTGAAATAAGATAATGCAAGAAAAACATAAGAAGCATAAAATAGAAAATAGAATGACCCATGATTACAAGATGATTTCAATATAAGAAATGATGATTTAGCTATGAGAAATAATGAATTTTCTATAAGAAATGATGAATTTGCTTCACACAAGAATGAATTCATTGCAGAAAAAGGCAAAATAACTGTACACAAAAATGATTTCATTATAGGATCTAATGATTTCACTATGGAAAAGAGAGATTTCACTATTTTATGATGAAAATGATGTTGATGTGGACAAAATCACTTTATCCAAATGAAAATGTTATTAACCTAAAAAGAGAACAAAAATCATAGAAAATTCAAGAGAAAAGAATAATTTTGTTGTTATGTTCTATAATTTCATTACTAAAGCCTTTGAATTTGTTGTTATGCAAAGAAATGTACTCAGTTAGGCAAAAAATCATTGAAATCAACTTGTAGTCTGTACCAACACTAAAATAAGCAATATTAAATGCAAAATTCAAGCATAAATAATAAAAATTGAAAGATAAATGCTATCTAAGTACAAAATATGATGATAAGAAGATTAAAAAGACATGGGAAAGGTCTCATCGAGTGTGCTAGAAATGTATGAACTAAATTTAGATATGTAAATAAATTAAACTCATTCTAATCTAATATATAATTCAACTATTTTAGAGAAACTAATAAAGAAAAAAATAATAAAAATTCACACTTTCAATACAATATTTCCCCATTGTGATGTATATCTGATTTGCTCTTTCAAGTATGTGGTGTTCACTCTTCCAATACAGAGAGAAAATGTATAGCATTTTGGTGCAAAATGAAGACTTTGATTCACTATTATTTTCTTTTATTCACTTTTGTGTAATATCTCTATATTTATTGATTTTAAAAGATATGATTATGATTGTGAATATGATTATGATGCTTGAAAATGAATATTTTCAAACCTATTTATGGATGATTGGAAAAGGATCTAATTGTGGAGGATAATTTGGAATTTTTCAATGCTCCAAATGATCAATAGTGTAGGATTAATCCTCACCCATGAGTATGAGACCTTTTAAATGTGGTTAAGAAAAGAGTGGGGTTGGTTAGCTGACTCACCAACACTAAGTCAATTTGCTAGAAAACTTAGGGGAGGAGTCATAAGAGGTGGTTAACTTTGTGGATTTGGTTGGGATGAGGGAGAAAAAATGTGGGAGAGGTTTGAATAAGTGAAAAAACTAGATGTTATTATTTCAAATAAAGATATAAGGGTACATAATTGACTTATTCAATATGTTGAATTATTTAATTATTTAATTTTAGGAGGAAATGTTATTTATTAATTTAAGAATAATTATTAATAGATTTAGTTGCATTTTGACACTAAATGAAATTCAGGTGTCTACATGTATATTGGACTAAGAATTATTTCTTTTAAGCCTCTTACTCCCAATTTTGGACTTTGTTTTAGGCTTCTGATTAATAATAACCAACTGGGCCAAAGGAGAAATCTTAGAAAAAGGACATTTATTCTCAAGGGTCACACATGGTAAAGGTGAAATGTACATAGACATACCTTTCTCATCATAGGGCATAACATTTGAGAAGGATAAGGGACCATGGGTAGATATCTCTTTAGCAGAGGATCAAAAATAATAACAACATACTCATTAGAAAGCCTCTTTTCAGGGGGAGGATTATTGTCCACCAGATCATCCTTATCAAAATCTTCCCAAGATGGTGTCAAGGGTACAAGGGAATATTCAAAAGAGGGAATTACTCAGATGAAATGGGCCCACATGATACATTAGGGGATATCCTTGAGGGATTTACATCATTTTCATTTTATTTGTCAAATTCATTTTATGGTTTATCTATCATCACCACCTCATACTTGGTGAAAATTGAATAACTTTAGGATCAACCTCAAAATTATGTGGATCCAATTTTCTTTCATTTTAAACTATATTAGGCTTTTTATTTAAAAAATTGCAATTATTTTTTTATGTCCATATATTTTTACAAAAAAAGAAAACATTTAGGCTTCTTATGACATTAATAAGACATGAAAAAGACCAGTCTTTTATTTTGAAGACTAGGGTTTTAGTAAAGACATCAAATGGCTCCAAGGATATTAGGACTCTTGCATGCATAGGGGGTAGAGATATTCTAGTGTCTTTAATCGATGAATTTTTAAAGATGATATCCTTACTATCAAGGTTAGGGTTCCATGGTATAGCCTTAAACATAGACTAGCCAAAATTTCACATGGGATTACCATGAGATGTTTACCTAGCTTATATTAATGTGATTACATACTTGCAAATGTTTTTAAGTGTATGCTTGTAATAATGTAATATTTGTTGTTATCTTTTATGTAGTACTAATATGTTTAATATCATTATGGGCATGGAACATATCCATCCTTTGGATTTATTATCCTTTAATGGTTATTTTATGAATCTTTAATAATTCATAGATTCATGGGTATGAGGATTTACATACTTTGAAGGATAGCACTCTTTGTACACCAAATCTGCAAAAATATTATCCCAACTCATTAGATATTTGAAATTTGTCCATAAAGGTTTATGAGCATACTTTATTATTTGTGTTCTTGTCAAAAAAAGGAAAGACTCATGAAGTATAATGTCAATTCTAGTAACACTTGTTGAAATATGTGTAAAACACTTATACTTGGTTTAGATTTTATTCTACTGAAATATACCTAGTTAAATTACAATTAGTGTCCCTCTTATGTTGATAAACTTGCTGGAATTGATTATCATAACTACAATATTCAATTTTTTTATTGTATTTAATTTTGGGGATTATGACAGTGGTATCAAAGCTATGGTTCAATCTTAGGGAGCTTTGTGAAAAACATTACTTGAAGTTGTGATTGATCTCTCTCAAGATATTGAGGACCAGAGCCAACAGAGATATCATGAATGTTGAAATTAATCTTGTTGATAACCATATTTATCAAAATGATCATGCTAATAATGATGTTAATGTTGATCATAACAAAAACAATGTTGAGGATGATCACAACCCTATAAATGATGCCAAAAATTTCCCTAATGATTATAATGTTGTTTTAGATGACATTTTTAGTGCATTTCATAACATCCAAGTGTAGATAGAAGGATATGGTCAAAGATTGGCCCATCTAGAAAATATGTAGAAGTGTGAGTAGGAAGAAGTGCAAAGAGAAGAACCTTACGATTAGAATACAAGGCAAAAAAATGTTGTGGATCATATCATCAAAGAGATAATTCTCTTATGTTATGTGGTGGAGACATTAAGGATGCCACTAAGGCATGGTTAATTAACTTACACAAATATTTCACTCTGCATAATATGGGATCTAATATTAAAGCTCATATAGGAGCCTACCAATTGGTGAGTGATGATGGTCTATGGTGGAATAATTTATGTGATCTCAAGTGTTATGACTCCATGACTCTCTCATGGGAATCCTTTGAGATATAGTTTAGAAAGAGATGCTTGAATATTATTTTCAAGGAATAGAAAACTATAGAATTCTAGTTGTTAAAATAAGGGACAATGTCTATTTTGGAATATGAGAATAAGTGTCTCAACCTCTTACATCATGTGAACTACATACATGAAAAAGAGACTAAAGTTACTAAATTAAAGTTAGGATTAAATGAAATGATTTTTCATGATTTTAACATGAAAAACCCTTATACTTTAGTTGTTGCCATGAAATCAACACATCATGTCGAATAAAAAAATTGTTACCAAAAGGCAAGATAGGGTTGTCAGAACAATAAGATGTAGACTAACACAAAATAATCAATTCCTCTTCTAATAGTTTTTAATAAATAGAACTATAAAAATGCTTTTGGTAAGAATAATAGTTTTGTGGGAAAATTTTAGAATAATAATAGAATTTTTAAATCTTAGAGCTTTGTGAAGAGGAAAAATGTAAATAGTAACCAACAACAAGATAATTTTCATGGCCCTACCACAGAGGATAATATTGTTCCTCTACCTCCAAATGTGGTAAATGTGGTGATAATAATTACCACAAGGATTACGCTTGGTTTCAAGGCAATCACCGCTCAAATAATAGAGTTTACATTGATGTGGTTAACATAAATACAAACATCAAATATAAAGAAAGGAAATAAATTTTAATGGACCCTAAAATGTTAATTGGCTTTCTAAAAGCTAAAATAATTTCTAATTACAGCACCTACTCTACTCATTCCTAATCCAAATAGAAACTTTAAAATTTAGGATGATGCTTGTAAAGTAGGCATAAAAGTTATTTTGACTCAAGAAGGTAAGGTGGCTACTTATGAGTCATAAAAGCTTAAAATTCATGAACATACTATCTAAACCATGAGCTTGAGTTAGCTTTGATCTATGCACTCAGGTAATGGATTCATTTTCTTCTTGGGAAGCATTTAAAAATAAAATTTGACCATAAAGGTCTTGTGCATTTATTTGATCTATATGAATTGAATATAAGACAAAGAAGGTGGTTAGATTTTAATAATAAATTTGACATGAATATTTATTATGTAAAATTGAAAGAAAATAGATTGGTTGATGTTTTAAGTAGGAGAGCCTACATTAATGCTATTTCTATTATGAGATCAAATTTATGAAATTGTGTTCTAATAAAATAACAATCTGATTCTAAATGATTGAAAATATATTCTAATTTATCAAAGGAAACACTGGTAAAAGCTATTTCTAATTTTTTTATGGACTTAGATGGGTTTCTAAGACACAAGGTTAGAATTTATGTTCATGATTTAGGGAATCTAAGGGAACAAATTATGAATGAAGTGTATTTTACACCTCATTTTTCTCATCCACATGTCACAAAAATGATATGAACTAAAAAATATTAATTTTTGGCCTAGCTTAAAGAAGGATATAACTACCTTTGTATCTAAGTGTTTGGAATGTCAAAGAGTTAAGGTTGAACATTTCCATTCATGGGGATTGTTATACCCTAAAATAATGATTGAAAAGTAAATGGGTTATGATTTCAATGTATTTTATCTCAGGACTACCTAAATTTATAAGTATGCACAATATAATTCTAGTTGTATTTGATAAATTAATTAAATTTATTCATTTTATAATAGAAAATATGATGGATGATGCTACCATCCTATCAAAATTATTCATGAGGGAGGTTATTCACCTTCACAATGTTCCAAAAGTAATTATCTCTAAAAGAGATAAGTTGTTTACTTCCATATGTTGGCAGACCTTGATGGCTACTTTTGGCACTAAAATAAATTTCAATTCAATATATCATCCTGAAAAAAATGTCTAGACCAAATAGATGGATCTTATATTTGAAGACATGTTGAGAATGTATGTGATGGATCAATAATACAAGTGGGAAGACTACATCCACTTAGTGTAATTTGGTTATAAAAATACTTTCATTCTATCATTAAGATGACACCTTTTGAAGGCTTATATGGGTAAAAGTGTAAAACCCCTTTGGGCTAGGAAAGATTGGAAAACTGAGTGTTTTTAGGTCATGAAACCTTGAAATATTTTGATGAAAAAATGGCTATAATTTTTCAAAGATTAAAGGTTTCCTATAATCAATATAAAATTTATGTTTATCTAAAAAGGTCACCTAGAGAATTTGAAGTGTTATATTTAGTTCTCTTAAAAGTGAGACCCAAAAAAAGCTCCATCAAGTTTGGCAAAACATCCATAATAGCTCCATACTTTGACAGTTTTTTTGATATAGTGGAAAAGATCATCTTAGTGGCTTATCATCTAGCTCTTCCTCCTTCTCTATATGGGATGCATTATGTTTTTCATGTAGCATTGTTAAGAAAATATGTTGATTGAGAGTTGATTTATGGGTGAAAATTATTTTCTTGATTTTGATCTAACATGTTTTGAATCACCATCTATGATTCATCATTAGGAAAATTTTATGAATCGAACTTCATACTAGTTTCCTTATAAATAATTTTCACTCAGTTCAAATATATGTTTAAATGGCCAAATTTTGTTAATAATGTTGCTTGACCATTGTGGGGTAACCATTGGGGGAGCAATAAGAAAGGTTTACTAGCATTAAAATGGAAATAAAATCAATTTGAGGATAATAATTAATTTGGAATTATTTAAAAACATTTATGGTCATATTTTTCATGTGAAATTGTAATTTTGATTCAAAATTTTAAATTTTTGAAACATGGAGCTTAAATCAGACACATAATAGGAATACTTACCCTTAACTGAACTCCACATCATGAGGGTAACTTATGTTAAGAGATAATGTATTTTATTTTATTAATTATGTGTCTCCATGCTTGATTAAGGCAAATCCCTTTATCTCGATTTAATTTTTGGGCATGTCAACCTATCTCTATGGATTCTCTTAACATGCATTTTTGAAAATGGCCTTCCATAGTAAAAACCTTTGTCTTATCAATGCAAATGGAATGTTTAGTTTTATGGGAGTGTTTAAGGAGTGTAAATTTTCCATTTGCATTTATAAGATGAAGATTCTTGCTATGAAAGACCATTTTCAAAAACACAAGTTAAGTGAATATATAGAGATAGGTTGACATGTTCAAAATTAAAATCAAGACAAAGGGATTAGGCTTGGTCAAGCATGGACACCCATAATTAATAAAATAAAATACACTATGTCTTAACATAAGTTACCCTCCTAGTGTGGAGTTGAGCTAAGGGTAAGTAGTCTAATAATGTGTCTAAACTAGCTCCATGTTTCAAAAATGTAAAATTTGTTAAAATTTTGAATAAAATTACAATTTCACATCAAAAGTGGAACCTTGGATGTTTTTAAGTAATGCCACATTAACTAGTAGAATATCCTCACATTTATTTTATTTCCATTTTAATGCAAGTCAACCTTTCATACGGCTTATCAAGTGATCACCCCATAATGATCAAGCAACATTATTAATAAAATTTGATTATTCAAAATTTTCTCTAAGTTGAGTGATAATTATTTAAAAGGATACTAGTCTAAAGTTCCATTCATAAAATTTTATTGATGATGAATCATGGATGGTGATTCGAAACATGTGAGATCAAAATCAAGCACATAGTTTTTACCCAAAAATCAACTCTCATTCTTATGGATTGTGAAAACCTAAAAAAATCATGAATAAAAAATGTTTCTAACCCTTCTCACATTCTAGATTGGAATAATATCCAGGTGATGGATGAGGAAATGATTTAGCTAGAGCTCATCAAGATCTTGGCCCATCGTAACATTAGCCTACAAAAGAGAGATTTAAAGCAAGTATTGATCTAATGGGATTAGATGGGTGAAAAAAGTGCCACTTATGAATATGAAAATATTTTATAACAACACTATCCTCACTTATTTAATTAGGCCTTGGGACTATGCCTCCTTTTAGGGGCTTAGATGCCATATCCCGCTTAGGCATGCTATTAATTTTAAATATTATTTTTATGTATTACTAGAATATGAGACATTTGTATCAGTTTCATGTTTTCAGTATGATGTTATAGGCATATTATTTAAAATATATTTCATTTTACATATTTAATTTATATTGGGATATTTTTACTAGTATTATTGATATAATTTTGATGATTATAGGTTTTAACCGATGGATTGAGTTAGGTTCAGAATAAAACATCTCATCCAAAAAAATTGCTCAATGTATACAGGTAAATGATTGAAATATAGTTAATGAATGAGATCATGTGTGATTGCTCCATATTATATTATGGACTTCTTTCTGATGTGTAGTAGTTGCTTGATGACTAATTGTATGTGTAGTCAATTATTCTTGGGTTTATTGTTTGTTGTTTATTTTGTCTTATGATTATGTTTTATTGTTGAAGTAATCCAAATATTTTCTATGTTGGAATGTTTTTTTATGTTTTGACATGTGAAATATATACCAATCTATGATTGCATGATAATTATATAAAAACCATGTTCTAATATGGCATGACCCTATTTTCAAAGGTTGATTTTTGAATAGTCATAATGACTTGGACCATGGTAATCATTACAAAGTTCTGGGGACTTTGGCCCTTGTAATTATGTGTTAAGATTCATGAAGAATTGGATCATGGAAAAGTTTTTAAAGTAACTTAGGACTTTATCATGGTGATTATTGCTTTCTTAAGTCACTTTGGACTTTAGCATGGTTATCATTTTCTTGGAAAAATCTCAAAGACTTTGTATTGGGTAGGATTTGCTTCAAAGTAAAATGAAAACCTAATCATGTTGATTGGGGTTTTTGATGGTCATTAATACATGGACAGTTAAAATTTTTAATATGAGTCTCCATTAGAATAATTATAATATTTATTGGCCTAATGTAGAAGTTTTGATCTCAACATGAATGGGCTCAACAACTAAGTAATTGTAAAACTTGAACTACTAGCTCAAGATAGGAAGAAATGGGTATTTCTTTGAGTTGGAAATATAGTTCTTTAATTGGTTTAAATTTTTGCATGTTATTTTCATTGATTTCAAGGTTGATGTCATTGATGTCAAGGTGCATCTAGTGAAGGTGGATGGTGAGTGGTAATTAAGGTATGTACATGATATGACACGTTGAGATTGTTGAGCATTATTTTTTTGTTGGTTGATGTCAAGGTTCAAGTCATCTTGAATTTGTTAGTGCTATCATTGAAGGTTATTGTGAAGGTATGATGACAAGTAGGTCTACAAGAGTGTTATTGTGATCAAGGATAATTGGACATTTGTGTTGTGAAAAGCTTATAATCATTGAATGTATGTAGTGTGAAAGAGAGTATTGCAATGGTTATTAGTGTCTTTATCTTGTTTCCATTGCTAAAAAATGCTTAGGTAGAAGGTCTTTGAGCTCAAGTGCTTAAGCATTCTAAGCCTAGTCATGGTATGAAT
Organism: Torreya grandis; assembly: GCA_037957365.1. Taxonomy (NCBI): domain Eukaryota; kingdom Viridiplantae; phylum Streptophyta; class Pinopsida; order Cupressales; family Taxaceae; genus Torreya; species Torreya grandis. Next base: position 3,336,380 of record JARHVA010000288.1, on the reverse strand, counting down.
AACCTTATCAGAAGGTATGAGCATGGTGGCTTGGTGAGATGAGCGAACATGGGCATGAGCATTTGTATGATTTTGTTTGAGTATGTGAGTGAGGTGAAGAGTACATAAAAAGAGGCATGAAGGTCAGTTTTAAGGCCTGATATGGTTTTCAGGTCAAGGTCTAGAGGAAAAAGAGAGAGAGAGTGTGGCCTAATGAGGGGTCATGATAATATTTTAATGTGTACATTATCAGAGGTGAGGTATGTTATTTCAAGTTTTTTCATGTGGTTTGAGGTCATAGTGTGAAGGAAAAGGCATGAAAACTTATTTGGAGGTCTCTTGAGTGTGCAGAATGAAGGGTTCTCAACCCAAGAAGGTTTTTATTATACTCATAATCTTGTCAACACTTTACATGGGCACTAATAAATTCATGGTAGATGGGGAAGGGTCCTAGATCAAACTTTTAGGCATTAGTTTTTGGATTGAGGGGCTATGTTTTATAAATGATCGTTAAGAGTGGAAACTAGTTTAAACCCTCCTAAAACCCTAATAAGGACCTGATGTTGATTATGTTGATCAAAATTTCTTAAAATGGATTGAATTACTTAGGTAAGATATATTATCTTATATTTAACTCTCATAGGTATGTCTAAGTGGTATTGGTTAGAGAGAGGAGAGACAAAATGTTGAGTTACAAGCTTGTTTCTGAAGAAGTTACTGTAGAAATCAAAAGTTGCATTAGACATAGTAAGAAAATGGATGGAGGAATAAGGTAGAGACTCATTTTTCAGGTCTGTGAAGTTTTATAGATAGGTTATAGTCCTTAATATCTCTAATTTTGTGATCCAATTAGGCCAGTTGTTAATAGGCCTTTTGGTGCAAACAATGCAAAACTTAGGCAACATGAGAAGTTGGTTTTTGGTGTGTTTTTAAGGTAGAATGATGGATCAAAGTGAATTAATATGTTTTTTTGGGAATGTAATGTATTATTAATACTTTTTATAGATCATGGAAGTCAGGTATAGTGGTGAAAACATTGAAACCAAAATGGCTTATCTTGTTCTGGTGTGACTATGAGGAGAGAGGTCTAGAGATTGGTCTATATGTCTAATATTTGACATTAGACATTAACTTTTTTGTGATTTAATATGTTATAAATTTATCTAATGATAATTTTAATTCATAAATATTATTTTTAATTGGTCATATATATGTTGAAGGTTAATGTTTCATGACTGTGTTTTTGACAGTCTTGACAGTTATGAGTAAGCAAGTTATAGTGATAAAAATTTGGATTTGAGTGTAATTTCATGAAAGAGTGATGAAATTTAGTTCATAGTGTTGTTTTTTTTAATATAAAGTCTTTTTAATTCTTTTTAAAATCTTTTAAGTCAATGTAAGAGGTTTAAAATTTGAAGCCAAAATGGTTGGTCTAGTTCAAGCAAGACTGTGTGAGATAATGTCAGGAGATTGGTCTACAAGACAAATGTTTGATATTATATCTAATTGGTTTTTTTGATTTATTTTGTTTTTAATATGTTATATAATATTTTTAACATATTTATAATCATTTTAATTTTCCTTTTAGGTGTTGGATGTCAAGCAGTTTCATGACTAGTTTTTGATAGTTCTAATAGTTCTGAGTGAACATACTGAAGAGATGAGTTTAAGCCTTTTTGCCTTGACTTTAAGTGATTAAATAATATGGTGATGAATATAAGGTCATATATATTATTTTTATGTGTTTTATTGATCATTTTTTATTATTTAAGTGATTTTTATCTTTAGTATTGAAAGGCAAATTTTTTGGTGTACATAGGCCTAATAAGACTGAGTAGTAATGAGGGGTTTCAAGTAGTGATTTGTTGTAAAATGTATTTTTTAGCCTATAATAAATTATTGTGGGTATATTTTATTTTATATTATATTTTTATTCCATCTTTGGATGTTGAAAGTGTTCCAAATAAGGTAAAGTGTAACGTGTGTCTAAAGAAGGCCTATTAGGTTTCCATAAGGCCTAAAGGAGGATAAGGCCAAATGAAGGTGTGTCTGACTAATTTGTGTGATTTTTTATAGTTTATAACATGTGTTAAGATATATTTAATTAAAAATATAAGTTTTTAATTTATTATGTCTAACCAAGAGGTGTGTGTTCATAAGTTGTGTATATAAACAAGGCATATTAGGCCTATTTGGGCTAGATAGAGGATTGGAATGTGGAGCATATGAGATAGAAAATCCTTGAGTATAATTAGGTACTATAGAAAAAAATAATATAATATAGGTAATACAATTAATAAATAATAGGAGGTATAAGTATGAATATCAATTTCATATGACCTAATCAATCTTGAAGAGACCTGGTTGAGCGAAGAGGCCTAGAAGGTAGTTTGAGAGGGATGAGAGTCTGAAGAGATGAAGAGGTGGTCATCATACATTTGTTGAGAAACATAGTGATATGAATGTGATAAAATAAATCATATTTTTTATTTGATATTGAGTCATCTAGGGGGTTTGTGCCTACTTGAAAGTGGGTGCTTGTTAAAGCCTAGTCAAGTGGGTATTTGGCTAGTTGGGGTTAGTGCTCCATGTGAAGTTGGTGATTCACTAAAGTTGTTTTTTGCCTTATAGGACTATATTCCATTTGAATATATTAGTTTTTTTTCTTCCCCTTGAGGGTTTAGCACATATGATATGTGTTTTGATATTTCATGTTCATATGTATGGTTGCTTGTGCTTTGATTGATCTATATGTTTATATGAATGGCTCATGAATGCTAAGTGGAATTTAATGTATGTTTTGAAGATTAATTCACCCCCCACCCCCCCAGATTAGTAATTTTTATTCCAAAAATTGGTATCATAGCATGGTCCTTTGAATTAGGCCTAATATCCTAAAGGAGATCTTAGAAATGCAAGCATGGATTGTGATGATGACAGTGTTAATCATGATAACAATGAAGATCAATTAATTTCACAAGATAAGTATGTAAGAGAGATGTTGATTAAATTTTAAGGTAAGAACAATTCATCTAATGTAAGTGATAATAATGTTTCTGATGATGATGACTATGTTGATCAAGTTGGCAATGGAGTTCTATTCATGGCTAAATAAGCAGATTGCTCCAAGGATGAGGACAACATGTATGATGAAGTATACTATGATAATGAAGAAGGAGAATCAAAATTAGATATTTAAGATGATATCATAAGTTCCCTAGATGATTTTAAGCATTAAAATAAGAAGAAAAATAAGTTGAGATACATGGTCAAGGGTCTTAAGGAAAAGATATGTACCTTAAAGAGTGACTGGGTAAAAGAAGCCAAAAGGGATGAGAAAATCATAAAGGATATTTGGAATTAGTTAGAATGTGTCAATATAAAGTTTAGTTCAAAATCATTTGAGTATGATCAATTGAAAATAGAGCTATATTATTTAAAGGTTGAGAATGAGTAGCTCATAGACAAGATGAGCAAATTTGAGAAAGAGCGTGAGAATCCAAAATAAGATAATAACACTAACATGAAAGCCAACATGAAGAGACCAATTAGGCATCCTAATAAAATGAGGTATTCCAATTATTTCAATGATTGTTGTTTTTTTGTCATATCTTTGGTCATAGAGCAAGTGATTGTAAAATAATCTCATGGGATGAGTTGTCATGGGACCATGAGAGGAGTGATCAGTCAAGAGTTAAGAATAGTTATGTTGTTTTCTACAGTTGTCATAATGTGGGACACATTGTAAGATTATATAATAATAGATTTAAAAGTCCCTTAAGACATAACAAGGTATATGGATCTCTTAGAGTGCATGATTAGGGTCAAACATTTATATGGAAACTAAATACAATCAAGGTGAGTCATGATCAGTCTACTAGTCAAGATGGACTATTTGCTAAGGTATAACAAGGCTTAGATGTGAAGAAATTTCAAGAAAATGTGTCATATGCATATATTAAAAAGGAATTCAAAGAGAATAAGAAGGATGATAAGGTGGATGAGTCAATTTCTTCAGTCAAGCTTAAGTGGATTCTAAAGAGGGACTATAAGTCTCATGATTGCAACATGGATAAGAAGAGTGGATTAGAGATCTAGGAATCTCCTGAGTTAATGGTGTTTTAGTGCCCTATGAAAAGGGTTGACTCCATTAAACTTAATGGAGACACTCATCTATCTATAAAATCCTAAGTTTGCAATCAAAGAAGGATTCATCTTGAGAGGATTCTAGGTTGTTTGTGTTGTAAGGTATGATTTATATTCTTTGTAGAGTGTATGTATATGACAAGGTGAAAGGTATTTTAATTAGTGTGAGAATTGTTTTTGAAGACCAGTTCATGAGGATCCATGGTATGGAATGTAAAATTCTATGCATGATTAATTTTTAGACATCCTTTTGCATTATTTTGAGTCGTCAAAGAGTTCATGGACTTTGGTAGCTCTGAGTTTGAAGTTAGTAGGTAGCATGGTGAGAGATATAAGTTTGAAATCAAGATTTTGAGGTTAAAAATTAGTCAATTGGTATATGATAGATGCTTGGAGGTAGTTGAGGATGGTCTATGAGTTTTTTTATTCATATGGTGTGCAAGTTTTGAAGATAAAAGGAGTGTCCCTAATTCTGTAGTTGGTGTCAAGAGTGTGGTATCCTAGTGAGTGATCAAGAGTTTGATCTTCTTTAGTCATATCAAGGAAGACAAGTAATCTTGATTTCCATTTTCATTTGAAGAATATATTCTTAGTCTAATGGATAGCTTGGTATCTTTGATTTATTTGTCAAGATAATGGTTACCTTTGATATCTGAATAGAGGTGTGCATGGAGTTAATTGGAGAAAAGTGTAGATATAAGTTTTGAGGGAGATTATTCAAAATGGAGGGGTAGCCTATTGAAAAGAGTGGTTTCTAAAGATTGTTTTTCATTTAGTGTCTTTGAGAGGTTGCATTAGCTCAGGGGGAGAAAGTGTGTTTTTAAGACTTGTCTATAATAATTAGTATTAAGGTGAGAGTTTATCAGCATTTTATTATGTTGTTTATTAAATTTTAGGTCCAAATATTAGATAGTAGTTTATGAAATACCCTTCATAATTAATGTCAAAGGGGGAGAAAGAAAAAAATAGGGAGATGAGAATGATCATTTTGTAATGAGTTTGCCATCAATGATAAAGGGGGAGTTTTTTGGCATGTTATTGTCATTGATGTCATTGATGTCAAGGTACATCTAGTGAAGGTGTATGGTGAGTGGTCATTGAGGTATGTGCATCACATGAAAAGGTGAGATTGTTCAGCATTGTATTTTCTTATTGGTTGATGTCAAGGTTCAAGTCATTTTGAAGTTATCAATGTTATCATTGAAGGTTCTTGTGAAGGTATGATGACAAGTAGGTTTGCAAGAGTGTTATTGTGATGAATGATATTTGGCAGTGTGTGTTTTGAAAAGCTTATGAGTATTGAGGGTATGTAGTGTGAAAGAGAGTATTGAAATGGTTACAGGTGTTTTTATCTTGTTGCCATTGTTGAAAAATGTATAGGTATTAGGTATTTGAGGTCAAGGGCTTAAGTATCCTAAGCCTAGTCATGGCATGAAGAGACCTTGTGAGAAGGTATGATCATGGTGACTTGGTGAGATTAGTGCACATAAGAATGAGTGGTTTTATGAGGATTCTTGAGTATGTGAGTGAGGTGGAGAGTGAATGGAAAGAGGTATGAAGGTCTTTTTTAAGGCCTAATGTGGTTTGCATGTCAAGGTCTAGAGAGCAAAGAGAGAGTGTGGCCTAATGAGGGGTCATGATCATATTTCAAGTTATTTGAGATAATTTAAGAAATAGAATAGGTGATTTATGTTATTTTAAGTTTTTTCATGTGTTTTTAGGTCATTGTGTGAAGGAAAAGGCATGAAAAGTTGTTTAGAGGTCTCTTGAGTGTGTAGAATGAAGGTTCTCAAACAAAGAAGGTTTTTATTATACTCATCAGGTCATCAAACCTTTGCATGGGAACCTAAGTATTTTATGGTATATGGGTAGGGTTCCTATCTAAAAGTTCTAAGAATTAGTTTTTGTATTGAGGGGTTATTCATTATGAATGATTGTTAAGAGTGGAAATTGATTTAAACCCTCTTAGAGCCCTAATAAAGACCCAATGTTGAAGATGTTGATCAAAAGTTTCTAGAATGGATTGAATTGCTTAGGTAAGATATTTTATCTTGTATTGGACTCTCCTAGGTACCTCTAGGTGGTATTGGTTAGAGAGAGGAGAGAGAAAATGTTGAGTTAAAGACTTGTTTTTGAAGAAGTTATAGAAGTCAAAATTTGCATTGGACAAAGTAAGAAAATGGATGGAGGAAGAAGGTAGAGACTCATTTTACATGTCCATGAAGGTTTTTGGACATTTAATAGTCCTTAAGTTCTCTAATTTGGTGATTAAAGTACACTAATCACTAATAGGCCTAATGGTGCAAATAGTGCAAAACCCAAATAGTGTGAGAAGTTAGATTTTGGTGTGTTTTCATGGTAGAATGATGGATCAAAGTGAATTAATATGTTTTTTGGGACTGGTATGTACTATTTATACTTGGTATATAGATTTTAAGTCAGATATAGTGGTGAAAACATTGAATCCAAAATGGCTTATTTGGTTTTGGTGTGACTGTGAGGAGAGAGATCTAGAGATTAGTCTGAATGTCTAATATTTTCCATTAGAAATTATTGTTTTTATGTTTAAAGATATTATTAAGGTATTTAAGGATCATTTTCATGTATAAAAAATGTTTTAAATTGGTCATACATGTGATAAAGGTCAATGTTTCATGATTGTGTTTTTAACAGTCTTAGCAGTTATGAGTAAGCAAGTTGTAGTGATAAAAAGTTGGATTTGAGTGTAATTTAATGAAATATCAATGAAATTTAGTGAATGGTGTTTTTTTTTGTGAATTTAAATTATTTTTAATGATTTTTGAAATCTTGGAAGTCAATGTAATAGGTTGAAAATTTGAAGCCAAAATGGCTTGCTTGGTTCAAGCAAGACTGTGTGAGATAAGGTTAGGAGATTGGCCTACAAGACCAATGATTTATATTAGAGTTTATGGTTTTTATGATTTATTTTGTTATTAATATGTTATATAATATTTTTAATGTATTTATAATCATTGAAAGTGTCCTTTTAGGTTTTGGATGTCAAATAGTTTCATGACTGGTTTTTGACAATTTTGGTAGTTCTAAGTGAGCATAATTAAGAGATGAGTTTAAGCATTTTTTTCCATGAGTTGAAGTGTCTAAAGCATATGGTTATGAATATGTGGTCATATATATATATATATATATATATATATATATATATATATATTATGAGTTTTATTTATTAGTTTTTAGTATATTAATTCATTTTGAGCTTCAATATTGAAAGGCATATTTTTTGTTGTACATAGGCCTATTAGGACTGAGTACTAATGAGGGGTTTCAAGTGGTGATTTGTTGTGAAATGTCTTGTTGAGAATATAAGACATTATTTGGGGATATTTTATTATAATATGATATTTTATTTCCATTTTTGGAGTTTATAATTGTTCCAAGGAATTCAAAGTGTAATGTGTGTCTAAAGAAGGCCTATTAGGTCTCCATAAGGCCTAAAGGAGGATAAGGCCAAATGAAGGTATGGATGACTGACTCATGTGATTTATTATTTTTGATAACATGTGTTAAGATATATTTAATTCCTGAGATAATTGGTTAATTTATTATGTTTGACCAAGAGGTGTGTGTTCATAAGTTGTGTATATAAACAATGCATATTAGGCCTATTTGGGCTAGTTACAGGATTGGAATGTGGAACGTATGAGATAGAAGATCCTTGAGTAGAATTAGGTCTTATATACCATCATAATATATTATAGGTACTATCATTAATATCTAATAGAAGGTATGAGTATGAATATTAGGGTCATATGACCTAATCAGTCTCTAAGAGACTTAGTTGAGCGAAGAGACCTAGAAGGCAGTTTAAGATGGATAAGAGAGTGAAGAGTTGAAGAGGTGGTCATCATCTATTGGTTAAGAAACATAGTCTTATTAAGGTGATCAAATTAATTAGGTGGATGAGTTAGTGTTGAGTCATCTAAGGTTTTGGTTCCTCCTTGCAAGTGGGTGATTGGCTAGTTGGGGTTGGTGCTCCATGTGGAGTTAGTGTTTCACTAAATTTTCTTTTTTTATTATAGGAATTTATTCCATTTGAAAATATCAGTGGGTTTTAATTCCCTTGAGGGTTTCCCACATATGATATGTATTCTTATATTTCATGTTCATATGTATGGTTGCTTATGTTTTGATTGATCTATATGTTTTTATGAATGGATCATGAATGTTAAATATTGAATGAATGTTTTGAAGACTAATTCACCACCCCCCCCCCCTTTCTCATTAATTATGATTACAACACTAAATTCTTAAAATGTTCACAAAAATTCTTTTTGGGGGTTGTTGGGAAGTGTGGAGGAAAAAATCAAGGAGACAAAATAGAATTACTGGAAAAATAGAGGTTGTAGGAGTTTCATGTTAAAACAAGCAATTGTATTTTTTGGGTTATAATGTGAAGTATGATTTATACAATGTAATTTGAAAGTAAACCTTGTAGGGTGAATTTTTGCATGGAAATAGTTAATCTTTCTTGAATTCATGTATTTTCCCATGGCTATATTGCTTGTTTCAGTAGGAAACTCATGACCAAGGAAAACCATGGTTGGGTGAGGGTTTTTTTATATCTATCTCACCCTTATATGGTGTAAATATAAGCTTTATGAAAATATATAATTGTTTATTTGTGATAATAGTCATTTGAGTTCATACAATTATATGGTTTGTTGGGTTGTGCATATTGTTTCGCTACAGTGTATTCTTTTTGGTTCATTATTTATTGTGAATGTTATTGATGTGAATAATGTGTGGTTATTTCCATTGTTTAATGGTGGGTTTTGAGTAAAACTTAGTCAATGTTGTTGGATTTCATTCATAAATCTCTTTATTTCCACTGATTTTTATGCCCTAGGCATGCTATCGGGTGATGTATTCCATTCCATGACTGATGGATGGGGTGGGTAAGGAACCACCAATGGATGGGTTCATTTTGTCCCTTAAGAAATCTTCTATCATTCATATGCTGAGGGTGAATCTGATTTTAGTCTTGAGTGGATTGTTGCATTTGGTGGTTGTATCTTTGTGAAACTTGAAACATAAATTTAATGTCATAAGAAGTATGTATAAATATATTGTCATGATTTCTTGAATATTATATTAATAAGAATCTGTTGCTTGCAGGAATTTCTTAGATTATAGTTATGTATGAGACATGTAACTTTAAACCTATCATTGTTGCCCTCATTTATGTATTTTATCTTAGTTTCCTAAAGAGTTCATATCTTCATACATAATGATTGGTAATTTTGATGTTTCCATATAGTATAATGATAGCATTACTTTCATGCATGTCTATAGTTATATGAAAACACTTGATACTCTTTTATATAGACTCATTTGTTTATAAATATTATGAATATGAAATTATATCTCTGTTGTAGATAACTATGTGAGTCTAAGTTGCAAGGTGTTATTATGTGTTATGAAAGTCATAAATAGTTATTTGAATTAATGAGGTTATTAATGCTCTGGAGTTTTGATTTTTCTCACTATAATTTTAATGGATTAAGATAGTTTCCTTTGATTGTTGGTGCATCGGCCATTTATTAGTCTTTAAAAGTTGTTAAATCTTGTGTTATAACAAAGACTATAGTTTCTTATTTGACTGAGCATGAGACATTAATATGGCTATAGTTTATTAAAAGTTGTATTAATTTAGTTTAATCTTTAGAGACAACTCATGGGAACCTAAAGATGTTTAAATGTTGTATATTAGTTCTTACGCCTTTAATATGGTCAAATTACCTCTAAATAGATATTGGCAAGTAATAGTTTGTTCATGTAATGTGAGTCGATTTAATCTTATGTAATCTTGTCTTCAGTCATTAAGCATTTTGTTATATTAAAAAAAGATTATTTGATTATTTGGTTGTTGAAGTATCTTTACTTAACCATTCCTAATTCAAAACCAACATGATGATTGATGGATAATAATGATATGAGTTTTGACCTTCAAGTATTAATTAATGGTAATACAAAGGTCAATAAAAATTCATTTATCATTATCTATCAATTATTATATATGTTGGATAGTTAAGGTCAGTAACTATTATAACAACCTACTTTCATGTCGATAAACTTGTATGACATTTTCAAGATTTAATATTTAGTGTGTATCCATGCAATTTTATAAGGTATTAAATACTATTGATTATGATTAAAAGTTGAATTATTCATAAAAAGAAAGTTAATCGCTACTTGTAATGAAATTACTTAGATGATTCAAAATAATAGAATTATATTTCATTGAATTAAGAGTAGAATAAATAGATCCACAACAACAATTGGCGAAAGAGCAGAATACTTGAATAGTATGATTGAGCCACTTCAAGGGGAAAATTCCACAATAATGTAATAGAACATAATATGAAATATGATGATAAAATACTAACCAATATCTCCTATATATATATACTCTACTTATCCAAAGTTATTCCATAGGTTGACCATATTAATAACATAGAGAAATACAACAATATAATATGAATGTGTTTAAGCCACAAGTCAGCCACACATATCCCTAGATGCACTATAGGTTAATGGCATAACATGCCCATCCCCTTCAAAACAACATTGTCCTCAACATTGAATCAAACTAGTATGTTTTTACAATAAAACTTCATCCTCCCATGTTGCATCTTCAGAATATAGGTTCTTCTATTTGATCAAATACTCCTTAATGGATCTAGTCTGTAGTTACTTAGTATGCATGTGAAGGATCTCTTCAAGCTCCAAAATGACTCAACCTTATTCATCCAATTCAAGTAACTTATTCTAAGTGTAAACTCTATGTCTAATTACATTTTTTAAGCAATATGCATGGAATACCATATGTATACAAATGGATGGAGATAATTCCATCTTGTAAGCAACACTACCACTTTTATATAAGATTTGATAAGGACCATAATACTTAGGTGATAGTTTGTTATCCTTTTTTGTTACTTTAAAGACATATTATTATATGGATACAAATATAAAAAGACCCAATCATCTATGACAATATATCACTCACTTCAGTCAACTGATCTGCTTGATGTTTCATTCTATGTTGTGCCATTGTTAAATTCTCTCATAAACTAACTAACACCTCCTGTTGATGGTGAATGTGTTCCTCAATAGGTCAAACATTAGGATGCATTATCCAAGCTAAAGTGATGGATGGTGGATGATACCTATACATCTCACAAAAGGAGGCATATTGGAAGAAGTCTAAAATGAAGTGGTATACCACCATTCATCAAGTGGAAACTAATGAACCCATTTGTCTTGTTTGTCAGAAACAAAACAACAAAGATAGCCTTCTAGATAATTGTTGAGTACTTCTATTTATCCATAAAATTTAGGATGATAGGATGAGATATGAGCCAATTAGGTGCCAAAATATGCAGATAATTTATTCCAAAAAATATTAATAAATATGGGATCTCGGTCACTTACAATGATCTTTGGGGTACCATGCAATTTCTGAACTATATTTAGAAAAATAGAAGATATTATACTAGAAACAAATGGTTGTGATAAGGAACAAAAATGAGAATACTTGGTGAGTCAATCTATAAATACCATGATAACATATGTATCTTCATATCATGGTAACCCTATGACAAAATCCATGGAAACCTCCTCCCAATGCTGGCTATGGATGGATAAAGGATGCAAAAGGCTCATGTCCTAATGATTTCACCTTTATTTTATTGACATACCATGCATTCAACCACATATTTTTGGACATGCCCCTTGAGTCTTTCCAAAAATAAAACCTGCTTGATTCTATGATATATTTTCAAAAATCTAGAATTACCTCCAAGTGGAGAGGCATGAAGTTCCTAAATAATTTTATGTTTGAGGAGAGAATGCTTACAGAGGTATAATCTATCTTTATACCATAATGTGTTCCCATTATATGTAAAAATTTTAGATTTGTTATAATCCTACTAAATATTTTTAATCAAAATTTTGGTAGCACTATCATTCTCCCATTCATATCTTGCTTCCTCTAGCTAATCTACCTGCCACATGGTCATGGTGCATAACAATGCCTCAATTGATTCATCCTATTGAGAGAGGGAATCTTCCACCAAATTCATGTTTCCTTTTTTATACACTATTTAAAAATCATATCCTAACATTTTATTCACCCATTTATGTTGTTCTTTAGATGACAATCATTTCTCTAAAAAATATTTGAGGCTATCAAGACCAATTTTTACCTAAAAGTGGCGACCCATCAAATAAGGTTCATTGTTTCAATGCATGAATAATAGCCATCATATATTTCTCAAAAATTGGTTTGATCTTATTTTTTACCTTCATTGGTGATTTTAAAATGTCAGTGGTCTTCCTTATTGTATGAGTATAGCCCTCATGTCATATCCTGATGCATCACACTCCACAATAAAAGTTTTTGAAAAATCAAAAGTATCCAAAAATGGAGTTGTGCACATAACTAATTTAAATTGTTCAAATGCCTTGGTAGCTGAATTGGTCCATTGGAAAGAGTATTTTTTCAATAAATATGTGAGTGGGGTCGTAATGCTACCATAATTTTTGACACACCTACGATAGTAACTAGTTAGCCCCAAAAATCCTCGAAGGTTTTTGAGGGTCTAAATACCATATCAATCCATCATTGATTGTATTTTTTATGGATCAAATTTCACTCCTTCATGTGAAATAATATGACTCAATTATTCCACCTCTTGGATACAAAAATCATATTTGGAATGTTTCTTATATGACTGATGTTGTTTTAAAACTGAAAGTGCCTGTTTAACATGTTTCAAATGGTCTTTATAATTTTTTTTATAGATGGGGATATCATAAAAAAAACTAATACAAAATTTCTCAAAAATGGCCTAAAAATAGTATTCATCAAACTCTATAATGTATATGGTGCATTTTTTAGGCCAAAAGGCATGACCATAAATTCATAATGGCTTTCACAACTTCTAAAAATTGTTTTAGGTATGTCCTAATCATGGATGTAAATATGATGATACCTAAAGAAAAGGTCTAACTTGGTAAAATAAACAACATTGTATAATTCATCTAGAAAATCATCAATTACTATAATAGGAAACTTATCTTTGATGGTGTACTTATTGAGTTATCTATAGTTTGGGAACATCCTCCAACTATCATCCTTCTTTCACACCATAACCATTAGGGAAGAATATTTACTTTGACTATGTCAGATAATTCTTGCCTCCAACATCTCTTATACCATCTTTTCAATTTCACTCTTCTAGGCACAGGGATATTTATAGGGTCTGATGTTAGGTGGTGTACTTCTTAGAATGAGCTTGATGGCATGATCATGTGCATGACTTGGAGGAAGTCATTTTGGTATGTCACCAAAAATAATAGAATGGTCTATTGGCATAATTATATCATTGATGTCAAAGTTGATATCATTTGATGTCAAGGTTGATGTTACAAATGTGAAGATACATGGTGTGTGGGGTATGAGCTTGTATTCCTGATATGAAAAGGAAGCCAAGCAACCTAATGTCTCTTTTCTAAGAGATAATTTGAAGGCTTGAGAATTCATCAACAATTTTGGTAACAGTTTTAAAAACATAGCATAGAACACAATGAGCTATGAAGATCCTTAGTCAAGCTTCAAAGATCTGTATAAGAAATTTCAAAGATGCTCTATCAAGCTACAAATATGTTCTATTAAATCTTTGAATAATAGGTAGTATGGTGTTTTTTGAGTTTGTACATGAGGTGTTGAGAGATTTGATAGTGGTTAGAAGGTTAGCTTCAAGACCTATTGTGACATATAGGTCAAAGGCCTAGAAAGAAAAGAGAGATATGGTGGCCAGATGGGGTATCAAGATCAATTTCCATGGAAAGTGTTATTATTTGTTCATCAAAATAGGTATGTAATGTTGTTTTAAGTAAAGTTGACCAAGTTTTAGGTCAAATTTTGAAGGTTAAGGCAAGAAAAAGTGTTTTGAGGTCTATCGAGTGCATATAATAGAGGGTTATCAACCCAAGAAAGACTTTTAAGTGGTAATTATCATGTGAAACCTCTGCATGGGAACTTGAGATATTGAGTAGATATGGGTAAGGATCTTAGATAATATCTCCAGGCATTAGTTTTGGAAATGAGGGGCAATCTTTTATGAATCATCGTTAACACTAGAAATAATGTTAACCCTCTCTAAAACCCTAATAGTGACCCAATGATAAATATCTTGTTAATTTATTTTAGGTTATATTAAACTTTCCTAGGCACCTCCAAGCATGATTGGTTTATCAAGTAAGTGTACCCTATAAGAAAGGCCTTGTTTCTTAGAGATTTATTATAGGAGATAGATTTGATTGAGTCAAATTTACTAAATGGATGAAGTTTGAAGATTGATACTTTATTATTATATATATGGTGGTTTTTTATCAATTTATATCCCTCAGGAGTGCTAAAGTAGTCATACAATTTGACCTATCACTAAAAGGCCTAATGGTGCAAATAGTGAGAAAACCAAGCAGAAGTGAGAAGATGATTAAGGATATATTATCATGGATTAGGGATGAATCCAAGTGAATGAATATTTTTTAAAGACAAAATAAATGTTCATGTTGGATATAATTTTTTAATATCATTGGATATGATGAAAATGTTGCTCATAAGTTGACTTGTCTAGTGCAAATAAGATAATGAAGGTGGGAGGTTGTGAGATTGGTCTACAAGATCAATACTACCATATAACCATGTTATATATCCATATAATATTGTTATAATGATATTATAATATCATCCACATTTATTTTAAGTCTCTAAAAGTGTCTACGCATGCGTTGAAGGTCATTATATCACCATGACTATGTTTGAAGGTAAACTAGCAAATTTGGCTAAGCAAGTTGTAGTGATGAATTGGAGTATCTTTGCCTTGAGTTGAAGCATCGAATAAATATGATGATTTTTAGGACATGAATTTCCTATCCATTATTTTCATAATCTTGGAATTCAATTCAAGAGATTGAAATGGTAAAAAGTCAAAATGGGTTGACTAGTTTAGATTTGACTATGTATACTGAAGATAAAAGATTGGTCTGCAAGACCAATATTTGGCATTAAACATTATTATATGTTTACTTGAGAATCATATAAATATATAAAATAATATATTTAATTTTTTTAATTTTATATAAAGTATTCTTTTAGGTTTTGAAGATCAAGTTTCCATGACTATGTTTTGAGGCTAGTTGGGAGATCTGAGTGGGTTACTTGCAAAGAAGGGTTTGAGTAATTTTGCCCTGAGTTGTGAAGTAAAATATATATGGTGATTATTTTTAGGTCATGAGGTTTATTTAATTTTAATTATTTTCCATATTTTTTTTAAAAAATTGTGTCCATGCTTCATTGGTTCAAGATATATTTTTTGTGTATGCACATGGCTATTGTGAACAGTGTTTTAAGAAGAGGTTCAAGTAGTAGTTGGACCTAAAAGATGTTTTGAAAATAAAGTGAAGTTGGATAATTTATATTTTACTTTAATATGATTTTTTCCTAATATATTTTTATTTTGGAAGAGTTTCAAGAAAGATAAAGTGTAACGTGCTCTAATGAAGGCCTAAATGAATTAGATCTCCTTAAGACCTATAAGATAATTTCATCTATTAAGATATGGAAAACATAATGTATTAGTTGATTCATGTTTTTAACATGTCATAATAAATATTTAAATTTTAATCCAAGTGTACAAGTGTGTATGTCTGATCAATGTATATGAGAGCAAGAGACTAGTATAAGTACAAGCAATTTTAGGCCTATTTGTAGGAGTTGAGTAAGAGTGTGTGCAAATGACTAAAAGTGCACAAAGAGGAGTATAATGAGGTAATTTGGACCATAAATTTTTTTATCATGAATATATAATATAAGGTATTAATATGATGATCAAGGTCATATGACCTAATCAAGTCAAGAAAAGGGCTAGTTGAGCGAAGAAGGCTAGAGGCCAATTTGAGAGGAATATAAGAGTGTGAAGAGTTAAATGAGAGGACCATTATCTATTGAATATTTAAACAAGGAAAAATAGGATTAAATTTATAATTATATGAGGTTTTCATATATTAGAAGAGGTTTATTAGAGGCTTGAATATGTTGATGAGGCCATGATGAGGTAGCTGATGTGTAGAAAGAGCAAATAGAAGATTGAGAATTACATTGATGTCATAGAGAGTAGAAGAAAGAAAGAGAGAATAAGAATAATACCATCCTAATGTGTTGATAAGAAATAAAGACAAGGTGTAAAAATCATTGGTGTCTGATTGGGTTCTCAGTCATCATAGCTTTGATTGAATGGGTACTTGATCAACAAGGGGGTTTGTGCCTCCTAGCAAGTTGGCTCTTACTAAAGCCAAGTGGGTGCTTGGTTGATTAGGGGTTGGTGTTTATTTATAGGTTCATTTTTATCTAAATAAATATTAATTAATTTATATTACTATTTTTCCAAGCTTTTTTTCAATGGGTTTTATCCCCCATGAGGGTTTCCCACCTATATGATGTGTTATGGTTGTTTATGCATTGCCTTGGTTGATTAATGCTTTATGCATGCTTATGTACATTGGGTTGATATTTATGTATTCATGATAATGAATGAATGATGAATTAAAAGTAAAAAATTATTAAGGACACTAATTCACCACCCCCTTTCAGTGATTGTGATTTCAACATTTGGTATCAGATTGGGTCCTTTGAGATAGGCCTAATAGCCTAAAGGTGATCTTAAGAAACACAAGCTTGGATTTTGATGATGAGAATGTTTATCATGATATTAATGATGTTATACCAAATAATGATGGTACTATAAGACTTGACTGAGAAGAACAAGGATGATAAAGTGAGTCATGATCAACTCATAAACCAATGTGGGTTATTTTCTACTATAGAACATAAGTCAGATTTGAAAGAATGTCAAGAGTAATCTTTGCCATCTCAAAAGGATTATGTAAAATCCAAGTCAAAGGTGCAACCTAAGTTAACAGTGAATTATAGGACATTAAATAATTTTTATTCTTATGAGAGCATGTAGATCTGAGAACCTTATGAATTTATGTTATTCTAGTGCCCTATAGAAATGGTGACTCCATTAGGATCCATGGAGACACTCATAAGTAAGTGGAAGCATGATGAATGCTTATTGAGATTTGATAGGTGTTTTATGGTATGGATACATGTTTAATATTATTTATTATTAGCTAGAAGTGTGATCTTTTGGCATGTGAAGAGGTAATTTTTTGATATCTAGTTATAGTTGTATTTGATCTATGTTGGAGCATGGTTGTGTAGATCTGTATGATATTTCTTTGTCAAGTAGTTGTTTTGAGACTAGTGTCTAGGTAAGAGAAAGCTTAGTTTAGTGGGAATTAAGTTATGTCAATGCACATAAAAGTGTTACATTGATAATAATTGTCATAAGTGGTATGAGCATGGAAGGCATAAGTCAAGATGTTAAAGGTGTTAAGGTGCATTGGAGGATTGAGTACTATTATGGCATGGTAGAAGTATGAGAGTAGTGATATGAGTGATATATTCAAGGTGAGTTTGTTTAGAATTTTCTTCTCTATTTATTAGTCATCAACAATTGATATCAAGGAGCATCTTTTGAGGATGCATATTGGATAAGGTGGATATCAAAGGTGAATGGATACATTTGGAAGAGTATAGTTGGTAGTGATTAGGTGCATGAAATATTGTCATGATGAGGTATGTGTTATGGTGGATTGATAAAAATGAAGGGGAAATATCGATGCAAGAATAAAATCTAAGATACCATATGGATATGACATAAGTAATCTCTACTCTAGCATGAAGGGTTAGACTATTCCATTGGAACAATATCTTTGATTATAGACATACCTGATAGGTATGGTGTACAAGCATTGATTTCAGAGAAGTTTTATGATCATAAGCATTGAGTGTGATTTATCTAAGTGTTTGAATATGACATTTGGGTAATGTATCATATTTTTATATGATCAGTATGCTCTAGTTGTTGGAGGTGAAAGTGATCAAGTAAGATAAAAGTTTGGCAGATAGTGGACTAGGTGTTTAAAAACCTAATGAGTAGTGAACTAATATAAGAAGATTTCTCATGGATCATATATGATGTAAGGAGATAATAAGATTATGGAAGGAGTATTTATGGAAAAAATAAATTTTGAAGGTCTAATGAAGCATAGAATCAGCTCAGGGGGAGCTAATCAGATAATTCATGAGCTTCAAGAATAGGTGTCTAGTACAGAGAAGATATGCATAATCATGAAGACAAGTTGGATGTTTATGAAGCTTGAATATAAAACAAAGTTGTTTATCATTAATCTTTATGGAATCAAGGTACATAAAGGAAGGTAATCAATCTTATATACTTGAGTCCTTTTAAAGAAGATCTTTGATAGATAGGAACAAATGGAATAGCCTAGTGAGTTTGAGTCATAATAGTCATGTCAAGGACAAGATGTATGGTCTTGTGATCAGAATTAATTTAAATATTATGCTTAATTTAAGGGGGATCTTGGTATATCTAATTTATTTTTCATTTTCTAAGAATAATTTTCAAAAAAGGAGAATGAATAGTTCTATAAATTATAATGTGTATGATCCTTTGTCATTAATGTTAAAGGGGGAGAAAATTTCAAGGAGAAAGATTAGTTTGAGGGAGAAGAGATTGATCAAAATATAATGTGTTTTTCCATAAATTACAAAGGGTGATTTTTTTGGCATAATGTTTTCATTGATGTCATGTTTGATATCATTTGATGTCAAAGTTGATGTTATTGATGTCAAGATATATGGTGTGTGGGGTATGAGCTTGTATGCCTTATATGACAAGGAATCCAAGCAACTTAATGTCTCTATGTTGAGAGAGAACTTGAATTCTTGATAATTAATCAACAATTTTGGCAACACCTTTTTGGCAATAGTTTTGAAGACTTGGCATATAACACATTGAGCTATCAAGATCCTTAGTCGAGCTCTGAAGATCTACATAATTAGCTCCAAAGATGCTCTATTAAGCTACAAATATGTTCTATTGAAGCTTTAAAGAAGAATTTGTATGAGGTGGTTTGTGTTTTTACATGAGTATGTTGAGATCTTTGATAATGGTTATAAGGTCAACGTTAAGACCTATTGTGACTTACATATCAAAGGCCTAGAAATCAAAGAGAGAAATGGTGTCTAGATGGGGTAATAGGATCAGTTTCCCAAGAAAGTGTGAGTATTTTTGCATTGACAGAGGTGTGTCATGTTGTTTTAAGTATTTTGACCAAGTTTTAGGTCAAATTTTCAAGGTGAAGACAAGAAAAAGTTTTTTGAGTTCTATCGAGTGCATAGAATGAAGGGTTCTCAACCTGAGGACTTTCAAGTGTTCATTGGCATGTGAAACCTCTGCATTGAAACTTGAGATATTGAGGATATATTTTAAGGGTCCTATCTAATATATCCAATCATTATTTTTGGAAATAAGGGGAATTATTTTATCAACAATCGTTAACACTAGAAATAGTGTTAACCCCCACTAAAACCCTAATAGTGACCCAATGAGAAAGATATTATTATAAAGTGTTCAAAATGGTTTGGAATGACTATTTAAGTGATTGGATTTTATATTAAACTCTCCCAAGAACCTATAGGTATGATTGGTTTGTAAGTTGAGTAAGTGGACCCTATAATAAATGCCTTGTTTCTCAGAGATTTGTTGTAGCAGTCAGAGTTGACTAAGTAAAATTTGATAAATGGATGAATTTTGAATATTGAGACTTATATATTATGTACATGGTGTTTTATAATCAATTTATATCCTTAGGAGTGTTAAACTAGTCATACAAGTTGACCTATTTCTAAAAGGCCTAATGGTGCAAATAGTGAAAAAACTAGGCAGAAGTGAGAAGATGATCAGGGATATGTTATCATAGATTAGGGATGAATCCAAATGCATGATTTTTTTTTCAAGACCTATAATACATGTTTATTTTGGATTAAAACAATTTATGTCAGTGGACATATGATGAAAATGTTGCTCATAATTTGACCTGTCTAGTGCAAATAAGACAATGAAGGTGTGAAGTTGTGAGATTGGTCTGCAAAACCAATATTACCACATGACCATGCTATATATATATTTGAGATTGTTATAATGATATTATAAAATCATACACATTCATTTGAATTCTATTAAAGTTTCTACACAAGTGCTGAGGGTCATTATCACCATGACTGTGTTTGAAGGTAAATTGGCAGATCTAGGTAAGCAAGTTACAGTGATGAGTTGGAGGTTATTTTCACTAAGATGAAGCATAAAATAAATATGATGTTTTTTTTATGAAATTAATGTCATATAAATGATTCAAAAAATCTTGGAAGTTAGTGAAATTGACTGAAAGGGTAAAGTCAAAATGGGTTGACTAGTTTAGATTTGACTGAGTATACTGAAGATAAAAGATTGGTCTGCAAGACCAATATTTGGAATTAAAAATTATGATATTTGTACTTGAGAATGATATATATGTGGTGATGATTTTTAAACCATCATTATTATTTAAGTGTGATTTTTTTCCATATTTTTTGGAAAAATTTTGCTTATCTTTTCATTGTTCAAGACATTTTTTTTGTGTATCCACATCCCTATTGTGAATAGTGTTTTGAGAAGAGGTTGAAGTAGTAGTTGGACATAAAATGTGTTGTGGACATAAATTTAATTTATATAAGGTATATTTTATTTTAATATGAGGTTTTAATTTTTTATGTTTAGTTTGAAAGATTTTTAAGAAAGACAAAGAATAACATGCTCTAATGAAGGCCTAAATAAATTAGGTCTCCTTAAGACCTAAAAGATAATTTGGTATATTAAGTTATGGCCAAGATAATTTATTTTTTTATTTATATTTTTAATGTGTCTTAAGAATTATTTAAATGTTAATCCAAGTGTACAAGTGTGTATGGTTGATCAAGGTTTATGAGAGCAAGAGACTAGTATAAGTACAAGGTAGTTTTAGGCCTATTTGTAAGAGTTGAGTAAGAGTGTGTGCACGTGAATAAAATAGCATGAAGAGGAGTAGAATTAGGTCATGTGTATCATAATATAGGTATAATTAATATATAATATAAGGTATGAATATGAATATCAAGGTCATATGACCTAATCAAGTCAAGAAGAGGGCTAGTTGAGCGAAGAAGGCTAGATGTCAATTTGAGAGGAATATAAGTGTGTGAAGAGTTGAATAAGAGGACCATCATCTATTTAAGATTTAAAAAAGGACAAAGAGAATAAAATTATAATTCTATGACATTTTCATATATGATTAGAGGTATATTAGTGGCCTGAATATGTTGATAAGGCCATGATGAGGTAGCTGATGTGTAGAGAAAGAAGATAGAAGATTGAGTATGACATTGATGTCATAGAGAGTATAAGAATACCATCATCATTTTTTGATTAGCATCAAGGATAATGAATAAAAATCATTGGTGTCTGAGTGGGTGCTAAATCATCATAGAGCTGATTGAGTGGGTGATTGATCAACAAGGGGGTTGGTGCCTCCTAACAAGTTGGTGCTTGCTAAATCCAAGTGTGTGCTTGGTTAACTAGGGTTTAGTTCTCCGTACTAGGTTGGTTCTTAGAAAAATATTGATTCATTTCTTTATATGACTATTTTTTCAAGCTTTATTTTAGTAGGTTTTATCTCCCATGAGGTTTTCCCACCTATATGGTGTGTTATGGTTGTTTATGCATTGCTTTGGTTGATTAATGCTTTGTTTACGCTTATGTACATTGAGTTGATATTGATTTATAAATGGTAATGAATTAATGATGAAGTGGAATTAAAATATTATTAAGGACACTGATTCACCCCTAGTGGTTGTGCTTCTAACATGGTCATCCAACACCCTTTGCAAATTAGGAATAGTAGACTGCTTGGTTGGTTGAACCTCTATGGAAAATAAGCATGCCACACATCCTTCTATACATTTTATTAGAATATTAATCATTTTATAGGAACTAACTAGTTGTGGATATATATCCCATAATCCACACAAAGTATTTTGAGCATGATATAGGACATACTTTTACATGGTTTCAATTTTGGGCTTCCCTTACTACCCAAAAACCTTGCTAAGTTTGGGGCAATTCTTCATTATCAATGAACAATTTAACAAGTTGTATTTATCCATAAAATTTATATCATATTGAGTTATATATCATACAAATACTTTTCTACTCAATCATATTATATAGTATTACATAAATATCCTATTTTGTTAACAATAACATTGATACATGTGGTAGATATAGACTAGTCTCATTTGCCTATGCTTATTTATTTATTGCATAATATGTTATGACTTGTTTTCTTCTCATATGTGGACACTATCCTTATATGTAAAACATATACATGGTCCCATGTAATTGGCATCATCATGTCATTTGTACCATTTATATGTGGCCCTTGGCCTTATGTATTTATGCGATAATCACATATCCCTTGTATGTGGCATTTAGGTTATTTTGTGTGACATTTTATTCAAATTATGTAACATTGTGTGCCTAAAATTCAATCTAAAATGTTAGACATATCTAACACATGCTTCATATACATTTCAATTTTATATTTAATACTATGATATAATACATTTCAACTGTTCACATTCTGCTTATATGCTTCAATTTTATATCAATATAACACGTGATGCATCTTCAATTTAATTATATACAATTCATTCATATATTCGATACAATGATGTAAAATATTTAAAATTTTTACATGGTACTACACAATGATATCTTTGAGACATTATACAAATTTAATTTTCTGAAATGTGACGTATAATATACGTCCTTTATCTCAAAATGGGGGCATCACAATGGGCTTGCTCTGAGAATTCAAGCCCTTATTTTATATTTTCACAATATGGTTTAAAAATTTAAAATTATAGAGGCATATAGCATGCAGTCATCCTTATAGTTACAAGTTACAATTTTCAAATAGTTACAACTTACAAGTTTTAAAAGTTCAATAAGCATTCAATATCAATATAATAAAAATATAAGCAACATGATATTGGTTCATGTTACCCTCTTTTGAAAATTTAAAAATAATAGCACTTCAATTTTAAAAATATTTAAAGGTATCAAATTTAAAAATAGAATCTAGATCCGTCTATAGTGGTGTGATTTGTATAGTGACAAGTGGGCCACATTAGAGTCTATTGACACTCAATGTCTATGGCTACACTTTTTTGAACCTAGTGTGTGGTTCCATCTTTTTATTTTTCTTTTTTCCATTATATTCTATTTAAACTCAATGGTTAGCACTTTACCCATCTTTAAAATGTTCTTCACAAGTGAAATCATATCCATGACTAATTTAAAATATTCACTCGTTGAGACTTGATCACTCTAAATTTTTCCACGACCTCCAACCCTAAAATTTAGTATGGTTATGATATATAGACACAAAACAACCTACCACTCATCATATTACCACTTTTTAAAAAATTGATCTCCCTAGCTAAAATGAAAACAAGTTTTAAATCACCATATATTCACTCTAATTACTCCAAAAAAGGAGAATCAATTCTCCACTTTTAAGATTACAGAGTAATTATATTGCATATTCTTTTAGGTGTATACTTTCCTTGCTATCTTTTTAAAATTTTTGAAATTTTATCTTTCAAATATTCAAACTTGTAGTTTCAAATTTTTGATCTTAAAATATGGACAATAATTACTTATAGTGACATTGTTGCAAATTTTTCATTGAGGCATCTTGCATAATCAATATTCACATCAAAATATAAAGTATATATACACACTTAGGTTCACATCTAATTTACTATAGTAATTTCACTTCATTTCATCACTAGAATAAAGTGGCGGGGAAACTGGACACATAAAATTAATCATTAAGTGTTTGAGTATGTTTAACCTTGACATCTTTGCCTCACTTTGTCTATCTACCATTCAACAATCTATATAAAAGCTTTCATTATGTTATTCACTATTTTAAAATACTTGAAATATCATTGAAACACCCATATTTTACTTATATATTTTTTCAAGTAAATTTTAAGTGTTTATGCCCATCTAGGACAAGACCACATTAGGAAGACACAACCACAGGTTGGCCCTGTCTCCTTATGCACCCTTGTCCAAAGTACTCCAACAACTAATTTTAAATGAGCCATAAAAGATCTCCAATGATTTTGGAAAGGCTAGTTATAAAAAATGTTCAAAATATTCTTTTATAAAACCACCTATAAGCCACTCATTAGAGGATCCCTATAAAGTTGATTTCAAATTACTACATAGTAAGCAAAAGATCACTATCTATTCCAATTTTAATTATGATAATTTCTAACAATCAAAGATCAAGTATAAATATTATTTATTTATATTGATGTAGGTCTTGTGCACAGTTTGAAATTTAAATGAGGTAACCTCTAATGTTTTAGAATCTCAATGGAGGTAAAATCCACTCCACAAGTTACAGGTATAGGTTAAACAACCTTGTGGTGGAATAACAAGCAGAGCATGTAGGTTGTTGACTGGTTTTGCTTGTAGTGAAATGAATCTTAGTAAAGAAATAAGACCTAAATGAGTGGGATGCATGGGTGATACCTAATCTAGAGTGAAGAGATATCAATCAAATAAACTTCAAAAAGAAGGAAAGGCATATCAAAAATGAAGGTTTTGTGATCTCAAGAGGTCACTTCCTAGGCTAGTTTCGTGGTAGACAAGTGCTTTCAAAACTAGTGCTTACTACTTGTAGCTATTGCACACTCATAGAAAAATAAAGTTATGAATTCTAGGGAGGAATCATTTATGAAACTTGATGGTCTCAACTGAAGGTCCATTTAGATTTGTTATTGCACACCCTTAATTGGAAGGTTACAGTTTAGACCAAGAAGGCATCTAAGGTAGATATTGCACATGCTTAGAAAACTGTACTAGAAAGAAAATACTCTTGCACACTAAGAATATTAACATAATTTGGACTGATTGATTAATTAATCAATTAAATATACTAACTTTCAATATATTTTACACATCTAAGGTTAGAATACATCAATAAAATAATCATAATTATATGTAGATTTTGTACACTTAAAATTATTGTATTATCACAACCATAAAAGCAAAATCTTAATAACACAAGAATGGATGGAGAGAAAACCAATTCAGTTGTATGACAATAAAAATAGATTTCTTCCTGCATTGATAAAATCTTCCAACCCTTTAGAATGTGAAATTTCATAAATATATAGACTTGGGGAGGAGATGCCTCATCCTCCAAGTGCATGTAAACTCATGGTTTCATGATGTAATTAGAACTTCAATTATAATTTTAGCCTCAAAATTGCATACTTACATGCTCATAGATAACTATAACTATGTCAAGATCAGTTGGCATACCATAATCAATGCAATGTGTGCATGCTTACAAATAGTTCATGCAACTCTAAATTTATGCTCTAAGTCTAAGTAAACTATAAGTGCAAAACTAAGTATTACTTGCATGTATACATACAAAATTAGGCTTCAACTCAAGGCTGACTAGGTATTTGCATGGTAGGCAAGGTTATTGGAGGCATTGAAGTGGATTCTTGTGTTGAACTAGGAGTTGAAGCACTAACATTCTTATTTGCTTCTAAAACTTGATAGTGTTTATGCCCAATGTCATACTCATATCTGATTATGTCCATGTTAAGTGACAGAGGTATATGCACCATATTTACCTATTTAGTGATCTCTATTATATGAGGTGTTAATTTTTCCCTCATTATGCTAATAGCCTCAAGAATATTATACATCCTAGATGTAGCACTCTAGACATCCATCTCTATTTACACTAGAACATGTATAGTTTGTTATTGTTCTCTTATTTTTATAATTTTTTATCTAGTTCTCTCCTTGTTATATTGGTTCCTTCATTTATATCTATTATATCATCCTTTTTGTCTCAAAATAGGATTAAAATCCTCTATGTATGAGGACTACCCCAATTTTATATCCTTCTTCTTGGACAAGGTAAACATTTCTTGCCTCTCCTCTATTATGATTACTCTCCCAGATTCATCTTCTAGATTCCTGTTTCTAACCCTCTACACACTCTTGGTATATTTTTAAAATATTGAACTTGTAGACACCCCATTCTAGCCACAACTAGATTTCAATCGGACTTCAGACTGATTTCTACCAAAAATTGCAAATTAAGCTAAGGAATCACTGAACATCCCAATTTTATCTTCATATCATTCATTAATGATAAAAATCATGTTGAGACATCTCTATTTAGGGTATTATATTGTACACAACAATAACCTCTCAATTATTCATCCCCAATCACCTTGTGACCTAACAACTAGTAGTTTGGCCTATGGACCCATTAAGCAGGGCACTTGATCAAATATTAAAAGAGCTAAAATCCTAATCAAAATGAATCATATAATTAACCCAAATTAAATGCTTATCTAAATTATCCATTTGAAATTAATGAATATCTAAAAAATGGAATTCAAAAAAAAACAAAATATAAAGCCTTTTCATCATATTGCCTTTATGAGTTTTCAAGCTCTTCTAAAATATCTCAAAATATATAACTTGAGAGCCATGCCTGTTAATTGAAAATCATAATTACATGATTTTTTTTAACTCAAGTAGAGTTATCCTCAACTCACCTAGGATTATTTTGAACTCATTCCATGTTTAAACTTAGCCTTAACTCACATTGAGTGAGAGTTAATTTTCAAGGCTATATGTACAAGGCCATACCTATTGATCAACAAATTTTTTTGGTGCAAGGTTATTATGCCAAAATACCTATGAGAAGCTTTGATAGTATAGTGTTATTATGTAGGATTTCCACCATAATATTCATTAGTGCAATGTTAACATGCCAAATTCATAAGCCAACAAGCCAAGCCAAGGTGCCAAGGAGAGAAAGAGTAAATGGAGCTTCATTGATAAAGACTTCTTGATGTAAAAAACTAAGAAAGACACTTCAAAAAACCATTTGGAACTCCAAATCAGGTAAAAAAATTATTTATTTTGTGTTTTAGTTATGTTTTTATTTGTATGCTTGTTACCTTTGCTCCCCTTAGTGTCTAGGCTAGAGGTGTTAAGTGTTTAGTGTGTTATTTTGAATTGTTTTATGAGACTAACACAATACTAATCTCTCCTCTAATGATTACTTGTTCACATGATAGCATGCCTGGTGGGACTTTCACCCCCAAAAGTTTTTTTAATGTAATTTTAGGACATCCTCTTAATAATTTTAATGTCAAAATCCAAACTTGCAAATTAAAAAAGTGGAAATTGGAGGCTCACAGACGTTCTAAAAAAAATCATGTTTTCATTCTATGTAATTACTATTTTTCTTTATAGAATTGTGATATTACATAATATCATGACTTTAAAATCATGGTATTGCCTTAAATATTACGATATTGCACTAACTATTACTATATTGCTTTAAACTATCATAGTTTTTTACTAATTATTTTGTGTTACAGGAAGAATTTCAATATTGCATAATAACATGACTTTTAAGTCATGGTATTTCCTTAATAATTGAGATATTGCACTAATTATTTCAATATTTCACTAACTATTGTGATATTGCTTTAAACAATCATGGTTTTCTGCTAACAATTTTGTGTTGCAGGAAGAATTGTGATATTGCACAATATCATGACTTTACAGTCATGGTATTGCCTTAACTCTTGTGATATTGCATGAATGGTTGTGATATTTCACTAACTATTATGATATTACCTTAACCACTATGGTTTTCCACTAACTATTTTATGTTACATGATAAGTTGTGGTTTTGTGCTAATAGTTGTGATTTTGTAGGAAAAGTTGTGGTATTGCTCTGTGTTTCTACTATTTTACACTATTTGTAAAAATTTTAAAAGCTGAGAGCTAAATTGTAAAATCCATTTATTTACTTTCTTTCTACTTCTAATCACAAGGACCTCCTAACATATTTTACAAGATCCAAAGGCCAATAAAATATGATAAAAAAACACTCTAAATTTCAAAACTCACATTTAAATTTGGTGTTGTAAAGGTGTTTTGCTTGAGTTATTTTTCATTTTGTCAAAGTCTTCAACACAAAACCAAAGGGACAAACCTCATGACATATTTCATTTGGTTCTATAAAAATGAATCCATACTTTAGTTAAGTACTCATAATATTTTTCATTTTTATGTTTGTTGTTGAGTGTTTATTTCGTAAGAGGAGTGTCACATGTATGCTCTCCCCTATCCCCTTTAGGGAACTTTTTTCACTTGTGTCCAAAAGCATCAAAATAAATTTTATAATGCCCTCCCTAAAATCTAAGTGATTTGGGTGACCCTAAAATGACCCTAAAGTCCTACTCAATTTCTATTTCATCCATTTTAGCTTGTGGGCTAGAGTTTATAACCTCCCCATGGGTTCCCTAAGGAAGTGTTGACCTGAGAATTCATCTCCCAACATTACTTCAACCCCACTCCATGGGATGGGTATAAAAAATGAGGTTAACTTACTAGAATGCTTATTTGAGCAATTAAGAAAGGTCCATTAGTAAGATACTACCTCAAAACATATGTTTAACTTAGACATCACACTACACTAAGCAATTGATAGATGTAATGGTTATAAAAAGGAAAAGACCTTTTCACAATAAGTCGGTTAACATGGATCCAAATCATGTGTTGTGTCATAATGTTAACCACACATATGGGACCATTTATAATGAATAAAAATTGATATTTTAGACAACCACACTTATCGTGAACATACTATCAATGTAGGGTGAGTAGCTCAAAGTTCCATGTCATCATAAAAAATCTTGAGAGAAGAGAGGGCTCAAAACCCTACTTTTCATGCACATTTTAATTATTGGATTAAAAAATTAAATCCCTCTCAAGATCAAGTATATAAATAGAATTTGACAGCACGATGCCACCTTGTATGTTTTAGGATTTAAGACATTGCACTTAGGTGTTTTTGTCATTTCTCCTTTTTACTATATGGTATTGAGTCAAAATTGTTTGTTTATCATACCAAATCCAAACTGAGTTATGTTTTCACATCACTCCTTTGTTTTAAAAGGTGCTATGCCATCTGCTTAACATCACACACTTTGACTTAGTCTTTTATCAAAACTTTTATGTGTGTGTCATTTATTTGAAAGGGGCATCATTATGCTACCCATTTCATTTCAAGTCTTGTGCATTAGAATTTTTTAAACAAACCATTTATTTTACCTTTAGATTAAGATAACATTTTTATGTTACTTGCATCATTTCAAAGATTTGTTTCCTTGTATCCAAATTGTAATTTTATAACCACATCTGGCTTCTTGGTCTAAATGCCTAGTATCATTATGTTGTTTGTTTTGGTCTAGTTTGATGTCCATTTGAAGAACCTATCCTTGTAAATTGAGCTCATAATTGGTCTTGATAAGTTTGAATTCAAACATTGATTGGTTGATACATATGCCTTTCATAATTTTGGCCTAGTTATTTACCTTTCACTTTTGGTTTGTGAAACTTAAACTAGTTTCTTTCTCAATTCAAAGACTATTTTTATGCCTAAATTTAGGAATTGGTTTGTGTTCCATGTGCCTAAAGTCTAATATATTTTGCCAAATGATTAAGTGTGTGTGTGTGTGTGTGTGTGTGTGTGAATATGAATGCCTAGTTCAATTCAAAGTGTTTCAAAAAAATTATCTTAATCTCTTGCCTTTTAGACCTAGTGTTATTGAAAATTCTAGATTTTATGCCTTGTTCCTAAAGGACCTAGCAAATTCCAGATTGTTTTTAGACCTAGTTTGTGCTAAGTCTAGATTTTGTGCCTTGTTTTCAAAAGACCTTATAATTTATATTTTTTTCAAACCTAGTTTTGTTTAAGTCTAGCTCTTGTGTCATGTTTCCAATAGTCCTAGCATCATACCTAATTATTTTAGACATATTTGTTTTGAGCCTAGCTTTGTGCCTTGTTCTCAAAGACCTAGCAACATTTTTCATCTTTTAGACCTAGATTGGGTTTTGTTTGAAACTCTTTGTACCAAGTTTGGCATTCAATTTTATCTATTAACTTGACCGTTTCTATAAGACATTTGACATTAGACCATTTTAGAACAAGTTTTTTATTGATTATTTTGGAGAAATAACTCCATCCCTAGATCAAGTTTTAGACCAAGTTTAGACCATTTATCTTTCAGACCTTATTTTGAAGAGTTTTCATAAATATAGGCCTATCTTCACAAAACATTTATCATTGATTTGGATATGTCTCATTACACTCGTAGTGGAGCCATGTACAATCTAGGATATGATAACATGGTCATGAATGATAACTTTGTTCAAGACCCCTATGGTGATGATGTGGTTTGTGAGATGGATCCTTATCCTCCTTACACTAATCAATCTAGGGTACAAAGTTAAGATTTTTTAGCCCATTATTTGGTTAACATGCCTCTATATTCAGATCACAACCAAGAACAAATCACATAATACCTTGCTAGCATACCATTAGTTATATAATAATTTCAACAACAACCGTATTACATTACTATGACATTGACATATGATCCTTATTTGTTTGGTCATCACTTACTTGAAAATGAGGATGAGTTTTTAGTTAGATCCATGGAGGTAGGGGCTAAATTTTGAGTAGGCTTCCCCCATGAAAATTTACCTAGTCTAGTTAGAGTGCCTCTCAATATGCCTTACACACAAACCATTGAGTAGGCCTCTACTATTTATCCTCAAGTACTTGTATCGATGTCATATCAAGACCCAAATATGATTTTAAAAGGAAAGGGAATCATGGATGACAATTTTATACAAATGCAACAAGAATATCAAATCTTTCTAAATCTAGTGTGCAATTTTAATACCATGGCTATGTTAAACATTTCGCTCATAGAGCTAGTTCCTTCAATAAGAGTATTAGTTGAGTTGATAGATCAAGATAATTTGGGTATAGACCCATATGTACAAATCACTTCAACCATGACATGTACAATGTCCCATCTATTAAAGAAGTGACTATTACTTTTACATAGAATAATCTGCTAAACATAATGTATAACATGCAAGTGTCTTCCAATCCAAGCCAAAGTGGTTTAACTACACCAAAAAATAGTCCACAACAATAAGTGCCTTTAGTTAATAATACTAGTGGTTCACAACATTAGGGGGCAGAAATCCTATGTCCAAACCATAATAGGATACTTCTAATCCTCAACCAACTACTTCTTCAAGCACACAACCATAGGGATAAAGTAACCAAGTGATTACTAGTGTTTTAACTCAACAACAAGTGATGAATGCTACTTCACATCAAGAATTAATGACCAAAATTACACAACAACAAGTACAATTTAGTTTACCATCGTAACAAAGTCAAAACACTATGCCACCTCAACAGGGGTAACAAATGTTCCACCTTGATAGGTAATGACAAGTATACCTCTTCAGTCATATACCAATATACATTTACAAATACGAGCATTGTGTAATTAAAAACATATGTCTACTGGTTAAAGACAAATGTTGAACATATAATAAGCATCTAGTGCATAATAGGTGTTCATGTTATAAAGAGGTTCCATTGTCCAACAAGTACCAATTCAACAACAATTACCTTTTACTCAACATGTTCCATAGATACAATGATAGGTACTTGGTCTACAAAAACTTCCCCTTATTTAGCCAAGTTTGATTAGTCGGTAGCAAGTATCTACTCAACCTCAATAAGCACATTATTTTACCCAAAGCCATATACTTCCTTCACAGCCATAATTCCCTCAAAATCAGGGCTATATACTAAATCTAAACAAGAATATAACACCATAACATGTGAAATATAAACAAATGCATCATAATCCTTGAATGCATATTCCTAGTCAGTTCACTTATCAAACTAACATTCCATAATAAACCATAACTCCATTATACCTTGGGTCAAGGTAATCCACCTTTGACCACCTAGCCACCACCTCAACCAAATGTACCATCTAGTTCATTAGCACAATAATTATAAAAAATGAAGGATGTGATTGCCATCACTCAAGCTAGAAAGTAGACTAAAAAAATAAAGTTAGATGACGTGTGTTCATACCCATTGAACATGGAGTATCCACAGATACCATTTTCTCTAGGCTATGAACCACCAATATTTGATAAATATAAGGGTAAAGGAGACCCTAAGGCCCATTTGACAGATTTTTTATCACTTTATAACCAATGGCTTATAAGGACATTTACCTCCTCCTTTTATTCCCTCAAAGTCTAGTAGGATAGGCTTTGGAGTGGTTCCTCAAATTTATGAAGGATTACCTATCGAATTGTGATGACTTATCAGATAAATTTATGCAACATTTTTTTGATAATCTTGAACATGAGATTTTATTAGTGGATTTGAATTTGACTAAATATAAATTTAGTGAAAGCTTTGCAAGACATGTATAGAGATGGAGAGCACTTTCTAGTCACTTCACCCACAACTCACCAAATAAATAATTGGTCATTATGTTTACTAAAAATTTGTACAACAAGATATCCTATCATCTAAAGATTTAATGTGCATATACCTTCAAAGAGATCATCCATAAAGGTTTTCTAATTGAAAATGACCTTCTTAACAAAAGTATTATTAAGTTAACCTCCCCAAACTAAAACCTAGAAATATGCCCAAATTATAACCATAACCAAGTACAAGTACAAGCATTTGCACCAACCCATGCCAATAACTATGATAAATCCAAAAAATATAACTATAATAGGAATGTTGTTGGAAATGGATTAACTAAGATGTATCATGTCCAAATGGTGCAAACACCATCTACTCGACCCATGCCACAAATGTAGTTAACTCCTCATCAATAACGTATTCAGAAAGTGTAGCCTTTACAACATCCTAGAATAGCTCCACAAATACAACTAATAAATTTTAAAACCCTTCCTCCATGAAGGAAACTCACTCCTTGAGTATTTAGTGACCTTGGTGAAACTATCAAAGTAGTGTTTCGTAAGATAGTCACAACTAATATGACTAGTTGGCCAATTCTGAAGCATTATTCTAAGGGTATTCCATATCTAGACTGGTATAGAGAAAATGAGTTCTATGAATACCATCATGTTCATAGACATAATCTACATTATTGTGTGTAGATAAAACACCTCATCAAAAATATGTTGGAAAATGGGGGAGATTATGTTGGATAATAGAGCATCTACATCCAATTAAAACTTGGGTATCTACCAAAACCCTTTTTTACAACACAATAATAAAAAGGAAGGCCATAACAACAAAAATCATATCAATAGCCACTGAAACAACAACATCAATATCAGGAGCAACAAAAACAACATCAACTGAATACGAGGAACCAAGGACATAATAATTCCAACAACCAACACACTTACCATAAAGTTGCACATGAATACACCAAAGTTGTAGGTCATATTACGGGAGGTCACATTTTAACCATCACTATTAATATTAGACTAAGTGTTAATAGACCAAGGCTTTTATCAAACAATTCCAATCAATTCATTTATGCCATTAATCCTTACTTGACTTGGGACCAAAACAAACATAATAATAACTAGGGATTACTATTTTAGGACCTTATCATTATCCTATGACCAAAACCAAGTATACCAATAATTGAGACTTATCTTATCTATCCCATCTCCATCATCATCAAGTTACAATGGTCTTTTATCCAATCCTAACTGTGCAATCACAACTCGATAATATAAGATTATCATTCCAAGCCCATAACCTCCTGCTAAAAAATCAATCCAACCCACTGTACTTGTTGAGAACAAGCCATATACCACTATTAAAGAAAATGCATATGATATTATGTAATAACTCTAAAATACACCCACACAAATTTATATTCTAGATCTATTACATACATCTATTATCCACAAGAACATCTTAACAAAACACCTAAGCCAATCCCAAGTTCCCAACAATATAACCATGAACAAATTCTAAGCTTTAGTTGACATCTAACTCCAAGACAACAATTAACCTTTGAATAAAGTTATATGTCATCCCTTGGCCCACTCCCTAACAATCCCCTATACATTTAATTTGTAATCATGCAACACAAAGTCAAACGTGTCCTCACAAGCAATGGATTGGGCTTGAATATTGTGTCTTTAAAACTCACCAATCATCTCAGATATACAAAATTTGATCTACAAATAAAAATAATTACTATCAAAGCCTATAATAATGAAGAACAAGAATCACAAGGTACCATGAGCTTGTCAGTTATCATTGGGCCCTTAACCCATCATACACTTTGCCATGTGTTAGACCTCGATCTATCATACAATTTGCTCGTGTAAACCTTGGATACATGAAATTTTTGAAATCCCTTTGAAATTACACCATTTTATCAATTTCTCTCACTTACGCACATAGGTCACATCAATGGAGATTTACAACCCTATGAACATTGCAAACATTTGAAAGCTGAGTTTGAAAGTCACAATTACCATTTTGGCCTAGATCCAGTTCTCAAAAAGGACAAAGACAAAGAAATACTTTTTGAATTACTAGAAGCCAATTATATAGACCTAAATATCCTTGACTCCTCTTCTCATATATCTCATCTTTAAATGTATAATCATTTTACCATATCGACCAATGTCTTAGGAGAGTATTTGACCCATGACACATTTCACATTGCCAAGCTTCCACAGAACCCCAAGTCCTATGGAAGACCAAACACTAGGCCACCCTGCATAGAATGGTAATGAAATGGAAAATGTAAACTTCACAATCCATCTCCTATCATTTTTACATAAGCCACTATCCAAGAAGAAGACTCACTTTCCAATAATTAATCCTAGTTGCATAATGACAAATTAGTCAATTATTACAAGAATTCAAAATATCCCATTCTTAATAGGAGCGTGGAGAACCAAGCCTATGAAGTTGGAGGACTTAGGCCAAATCAATAGGGTAATCTTGAGCCAATTTCTATAACTCAATACAAAGGAAATTATGGTCTTGGGGGTGACCCCACGTATCTTATTCATGTTCTAAAACCAACATCTAGTGATGATGATGTCAGTAGCAAAGTAGAGTCTAATCATGATATTATGAATACCTTTCTAATACCAACCTATTTGACACCCATACCATTTGTACCATTACCCTAGTAATATGACATAACCTACTTCCTCTATATCACCCTCAACTTATAGCATGGGACCAACAAGAATTCATAGTACCTGTAGACAAGTTTGAGAATGATGAGGCCTTTTGTTATTTCCTAGGCCTAAGAGACAAAGTTCTATTGGGAGACCATAAACAAGGGTTCTCTATCAAACTGGATCCTATAGCCTATTTTGGAGAATGGGTGAATACCCTTAGCCAAAAACAAAAGATTAAAACATTGAGGTCCCAAAGTGAAAAACTATGTGAGGCATTTTTTGACTAGGGTAAAATTAAAGATAAAGGGCATTATTTTCATGAAAACCTATTTTAGGTGCCATTAGATGGGGGTGTTCACCTTTACTTGAATGAAGCTCAGGGGACCACCAATGATGAACTTGTATTTGGGTCCAAGTTTAGTTCTATATAACAACATGCTTTTGATTGAATTGCCTAAAAATTTCTAATAATATTTGTGGTATGTTAATCCCTACCATTGAGAGATTCAGATTCATCTTGTTTAGGAAATCTTGAAGAACTAGTCCATGTAGAAGACTTTGTAGTCATAGGCCAATTCAAATCATTGCCAACCATTCTATAAGACAGTTTGACTCCTCTCATAGAAGATACTAGGGAAGTCAATGTTAGGACTCCAAATGACTTCAAATGGATCAAATTAGGTGCATCCCTCACTAAGGAGGAACATGAAATATTTATAGCCCTTTTAAGGTAATATGTTGACATCTTTGCTTGGACCTATTTAGACATGTCAGGTTTGGACCCCACCTTGGTTGTACACCACTTTGTTGTGCATCATGATGACAATCCTATGAATTAAAAATTATGTAAGATGGATCCTCATATTATTGTATTCATAAAGAAAGAGTTGGAAAAACTCTTAAAAGTGAGATGCATCTAACTGATCTCTAATGTTGTGTTTATTAGTAAGAAGCCAGAAGGGATCAGAATATGTACTAATTTTAGAGATATAAACAAGGCTTGCCACAAGAATGACTTTCCTCTATAAAATATCGACATGATAGTTGACTCCATAATGGGGTACAAAATGCTTTCACTTGTGGATGGATTTTTAGGATATAACCAGATTTAGATTATGGATGAAGACCAACATAAGACAATATTCACCACTCCATAGGGAATGTTTTTTATCAAGTTATGCCTATTGGTCTCAAGAATCATGGGGCCACATACCAAAGATCCATAACCATCATATTTCATGATATGATGCATGAAATTATTGAAGACTATGTCAATGACATATTGGGTAAATCAAAGACCCATGTGGATCATCCAGCCACACTATGAAATATATTTGAGAGGATTCATGAATACAAGGTCAAACTCAATCCCAAAAAGTACATATTTGGTGTCATTTTAGGCAAATTATTAGTCTTTATTATCTCTTGCAAGGGAATTAATGTTTATCCATCCAAAGTTTAAGCCATTATCGAGATACCACCACCTTCTAATTTGAAGTAGCTTTATAGTTTGCAGAGTAATATTCAATCTATCAAGTGATTCATCTCACAATTATCCAAAAAATGTCATCCTTTCATTCACTTATTAAACAAGGGTGTCACATTTCACTAGGATGAAGAATGCCAAAAAGCCTTCCAACACTTAAAGTAATATCTTGTTAACCCACCTATTTTGTTAACACCAATGCCAAGAAAGTTGTTTCTACTATATCTATTTGCTATAGACAAAACCATGGGGACACTTATAAATCAACATGATGACAATATAAAATATCATGCCATGTACTATCTATGTCATACAATAGTTTCATATAAACACAAATATACACCTATAGAAAAAGGCTATATAGCTATGGTCTTTGCACCCTAGAAACTATGGCACTACATGCCTAACAACAAGACCATATTTATTCTCAAAGTAGATCCACTCAAGTATTTACTATCCAAGATATTTTTATAGGGCCACATGGGTAAATGGATCATGCATTTGAATGAGTTTGAGATCAACCAAAAGGCCATAAAGGGACACATACTTACAGATCAACTTGTTGAAGCTCCCCTTATAGATATCAAACCCCCCACTTTTTAATTCCCAGATGAGTCCATCATGACCATAATTAAAACACCTCCTGAGGAGTAGCATTAAATTTTGTATTTTGATGGATTGTTCACATCGTATGGATCAGGGGAAAGCCTATTATTTATTACACCACATGGGGATCTTACCCTAAATTATTTTGTATCAGCTTTCATTATACTAATAATATGGTCAAATACAAAGCACCTATTATAGGGCTTCATCAATCAACGCAATAGAATATTCAACATCTCAAGGTTTATGGTGATTCTCAATTAATCATCAATCAAGTTACAGGCTACTTCCAAACCAAAGATGACAAGATGGTGCCATACAAGGCTATGGCTGACACTCTCAAATAGTAGATCACCAAAATACAATTTGAACACATACCTCAGGATAATAAGAGGATAATGGATGCCATGCCACCATTGGCTCTTTGATCCAACACATAGATAAGGAAAAAGAATATCAATTTCTCATTGAAAATCTTCTAGTGCCTACTCATGAACCTTCAACCATCATAATGATCTGTGATATTACTGGTCCCATGTCTATTTGGTACTCAGACCTCTTTACCTACCTTCATGACCATATCATGCCACTAGACCTATCATGAATATAATAAAAGGCCTTTACTCAACAAGACTCACTCTATATCTTACTTGGCCTAAACCATTACCATCACAACTTTGATGGAACTCTGCTTCATTATTTAAATTTGAAAAAAACAACATTAGCATTATAAGAAGTTAATGAAGGAGTATGTGGAACCCAACTAGTGGGGCCATCCTATCCAAAAATCTCCTACGTACTGATTACTATTGGCCAAATATGGAATAAAATGCAAATACTTATATTAAAAGGTGTGATAAATGTCAAAGGCATGCCAATATAATGCACACCCCAGCTAGTTTGGGTTTTCTTTTGATTACAGAATATGAGTCTTAACTACACACTTGACCTAATAAGCGTGCACAATAATATAGATCACACTAAACAAACTTTACCAAATATAAAATATCCCAAGTTACATTGGCTAGGAAAATGGTTTCATCCCATAGTACTTCACATATAAAGTGGTTCATTTTGTATATCACTCTGTATAGTTACTGACTACGACATTTACAAATGCCTCATATATATTTTCAAGTAGTTTTTTTTCCCCTAGGTTTTTCAAGTTGTTATTTACATATATAAATATATATCTATGTTTTTGAATATTATTGAGGTTAACATGTAAGTGGCAAAATATTTCAAGGTGAGTTGTATGGTGATGGTGAGAAATAATGACAAGTAATTTCAAGGAATATTATACGTGATCATATGACCCACATCATATGCCAAACTTCAATTTAAGGCAATGATTATATTTACATGATCTACACCCATTACAAAGGATTCCATAACTTAAAAGGTTACAACATCATTGATTAGTCATTTTCTATTAACAAGGGTGGGTGAGGATATCATGAGCATTGATATGATTATGATAGGGCTTCACATCAAATGATTAATTTGAATTAACTCTACAATGCCACTGATATGGGGACAATATATTGAGATCATGGAGTCTATCTTATAGCTTCTATTCATCCATGTTTCTAATATATAAATAAGAACATATAGAAATATAATACTTTAACCCTTGGAAGAAAATGCATCCATAATTAAAGCATGCCTTTGTAAGCCTCTTAGTTATCCTTGCTAGAAAAAAACATAAAATCTAAGGGAGCACAAAATATGATATAATGCAAGCAATGATGGGTTTCAAGTTAGGTACAACTATTGATTTACACTATTTCACTTTAAAAAACACTACTTTACCAAAAACACACACATACACACACACACACACACACACACACACACACACACACACACACACACACACACACACACACACACACACACACACACACACACACACACACACACATATTAATGTTTACTAAAGAAAAATATTATAATATATATTGGTAAAAGGGGTTTTATAAAGTGAAAGAGCGTAAATCGATAGTTAAACCTTACTTTAAACCCATGACTACTAACTTGTCATTACTTCTCATCATCATCAACCAACTCACCTTGAAATATTTCACCTCTTTCATGCTTTGTAAAAATGTATTTAGATGTCAAAATAAGTTCGTGCCAAGTAATTATGGAGGTAGACAAATTGGGATTTAAATCACCATATAATGTTTTAGTCTATGATTTATTGCATTCTTCATGGAAAGAAAGCCTCTTTGCCCAATCTCTATGTCAAAACTTAAACTCCCTTGACATTGATAGAGGGAGATCTATATTTGCTAGTTGAAGAGCCCAACATGTTAGGGTCAAGCCAATTGTGGGTGATTGGATTTTGTCTCAGTGATTTCAATGGAGAAACTATTTTCATTACAATGGCACTATAAAAATTAGAAGCAACCAAGATTAATTCAAAGCCTAGAGGGAGTGGTAGATAATCGAAGCAATCAAGATGCTTAGATTCAATGTGAACATGCCATGTGGCAAAGTTTATAGAAGGATATAAGAAAGTCATAATGTTATCAAGTGGCATCATTCTACGTCCTTGCCTGGGATGTTTTTAGGGCTCATCTTTATGGAGACCTTTGAGGGTCTGTGATGCTACATCAACATCTTTCCCATCCAGTTGTGGGTGTTACAACTCAAATTCTCACTAAGAAAATTTACTTGAATATATATGGATTTTTATAGTTGGTAATTTGATTTGATTACTATTAACTAAGTTGTAAGTCCAATGTTGTTATGTGATAGTTGTATGTTGTTTTAATTACATGATTTCATTATTATGAGTTAGTTTTATTGTATATTATTTACATTATGATCATGTTTATTTGTTATTTCAACAATATTTTATGAAATTTAACATAATGCTATCGGTTAACTACCTTATTATTGTGATTTTAACATAAGAGAGATCCATCCCTTAAACAATGATGAAGGGAGAGCATCATCACAGAGAGTAGCATAGATGAAGGTGTTAGGGGACAACAAAGAAATCAGACACCATGTTAATGGCATTCATTATATACATAGTTTAA
This sequence comes from Torreya grandis, assembly GCA_037957365.1. Classification (NCBI taxonomy): domain Eukaryota; kingdom Viridiplantae; phylum Streptophyta; class Pinopsida; order Cupressales; family Taxaceae; genus Torreya; species Torreya grandis. The sequence continues at coordinate 3,295,887 of JARHVA010000288.1, read as the reverse complement.
ATGGTTAGCGTCAATATATTTTTGTTGTTTTTTGCATTTTGATAATTGTTTATGCATGTTCATTGTGTGTTATCTCAGTTTAATAATTATGTGGAATTAATCTTGTGTGATTACATTATGGATATTATATGTAGATTGGATGTATAATGTTGTAGTATGGTTATGTCATATTATTATATTCATGATTATTAATATTTTTGAAGAACATAAATTTGAGTGAATAGTGTCTAGTACTACCATATATAGACTGAATATCATATCGTTGTAATGTTTAGAAAATTGGTTAGTTATCTTTATGATAATTGGGAATATCCTTATATGGCTTAACACCTTCATATATAGAGAATTTAGATAATATATATACATAATGTTGTAATGACACAACAATAACAATGTTATATTACTATTAAGATTGGTATAATAGATGTCCATAATACCAATTATTGTTGAAAGGGATATAATTGACTTTATATTAGTCATATTATCATTAAGTCATAATGACTATTTACCTATACTAAATTACTAACAAATAAAGCAATTATGTTTCATTGTATTATACTTAGAAAATAGAATGAATAAAACAAAGAAAAAAAACATGCTTAGGGGTGAATTGGAATAAAGCAATGAATATGGAAAGAATGATGAAGGTTTTGCTTTGCAAGGAAAAAAGAAAGAAATAAAATCTTGGTAGCTTATGAAAGCTTGGAGAGAAATAGAAAACTACGGTGCTTTTGCTTGCATAAGGGGTAGTGATAAAGAGGTGAATTAGAGAAGGGCAACGAACAATGGAGCACAAAGTAGAGAAGGATAAGAGGAGTGTGAGTTTGGGAAAGGAAAGGTGTAGTGCGTGGTTGAGAACAAGAGTTGAGCGAATGGAAAAGAGAAGA
>JARHVA010000288.1:2887500-3290000 GCA_037957365.1 Torreya grandis | reverse complement strand
CAGAACTATTCTAATTTTAGATGAATAGTTAGTTTGCATGTAAAGACTAATTTTAGTCTTGAGTCTGTGTTTCTAATTATTGTTTGGTTTGGGATCTATTTAAGAGACCCATGGGGCTATATTGTAATTAAGAGAAGGGAATAACAACTCGATTATTGAGTTGATTGTAATTGATTGAGAGAGAGAGAGAGAGAGAACTCTTGAGAGAGAAATATTGTACACCCAAGAGGTGTGGGTAGAGTGAGATTTCTTCATTGTATTCTGGAAGAGTTTAATGCAAGATTGATTGTTTATTGTATCTCTTATTATTTGTTGTTTCTAATTTCTAGTTACTTATTACTTTTGGTTCAATTCCATGTTTAGTTGCTTATACAAAAGTAATCAATTGTACTCTAAGTTCCTAACAAGTGGTATCAGAGCTAGGATCACTAACAAGTGGTATCATAGTGGGTTAGTGTTTTGTTGATTACAAGATTCACTCACAGGGGTTTTTGATTGAGTGTGAGCATAGCAATGGCAGAAGAAAGTAAACTAAGAATGGAGAAATTCAATGGCAAGAATTATCAATTATGGAGAATGCAGATAGAAGATTATCTGTACCTAAAAAATTTGTACTTACCATTGGATGGGGTTGTAAGCAATCCCACAGATATGCAAGATGAAGAATGGAATGTTCTTGATAGAAAGGCTCTTGGATTTATAAGGTTGAGCCTGGCATCTTCTGTGATTTCTAACTTATCACAGGCAAAGACAACGGTAGAGTTAATGGATACTCTGACAAATTTATATTAAAAACCCTCAGCTTCAATAAGGTATATCTTATGAAGCAATTATTTAATTTGCAAATGCAGGAAGGTGGATCTGTATATAGTCATCTTAATGATTTTCATGAAATTGTAAATTAGTTAAATTCAGTCAAAATAGTTTTTGATGATGAAATTAAGGCTCTCTTAATCTTATGCTCTTTACCTGAAAGATGGCACAGCTTGGTAATGGCAATTAGCAATATTCCATCTGCTTCAAATATCTTGAAAGTTGATGATGTTGTTAGTGTAATCTTGAATGAAGAAATTCATAGGAAAAGCACAACAGAAACATTAGGTAATGCTTTAAGTATTGAAAGTAGGGGAAGGCAAAGAGAGAAGGGCAGGTAAGGGAAATCAAGGTCAAAGATGGGAAGGAGATCCAAATCCAAAAATGGAAAAATAATCAGCTGGAATTGTGGAAAGAAAGGGCATGCAAAGAAAGATTGTTGGTTGAAGGATAACAAATAAAATCAGTATGAAGGTAATAAAGAAGCAAATGTTGCAGGTATTGTCACACAGGATGCTCTTATATTTTCTTTGGATAGTCAAGTAGAATCATGGGTTTTAGATTCTGGTGCTTCTTTCCATGCAACCCCAAATAGAGAATTTATCAATGATTATGTCCATGGAGATTTTGAAAAATTTTATTTAGGGGATGGTGAGCCTTGTCAAATTGTTGGCAAATGAAAAGTGTAGCTGAAATTGCAGAATGGAAACACATGGGTGTTGAAAGATATCATGCATGTACCCATCTTGAAGGGGAATCTAATTTCTACAGGAAAGTTGGGTGATGAGGGTTGCACAGTAACTCTCACAGTTGAATCTTGAAAATTTTCCAAGGGTGCACTTGTATTAGCAAGAGGTAAGAGAGTAGGTACACTTTATCTATCTACTGTATTACTGATTATTCTCCTTTTGTTTTATCTACTTTAGATGTAGATGCAAAGATGTGGCACTATAGGCTTGGTCACATAAGTGAGAAGGGAATGCATGTTCTTAAGTCAAAAGGTAACATTTCAGATTTGAAAAGCATAGATCTAGATTTTTGTGAGCATTGTATTTTTGAGAAACAGAAGAAAGTAAGGTTTCTCAAAACTAGGTCAACAAAGAAGAAGCACAAGTTGGAGCTTGTTCACATAGACGTGTGGGGACCAGCTCAGGTAGCTTTTATTGGAGGATCACAGTATTATGTTTCTTTCATTGATGATGCTACAAGAAAGGTATGGATTTATTGCATAAAGAGGAAATCTGATGTTTTTGACACATTTAAGAAATGAAAAGCTTTGGTTGAGAATGAAATAGGTTTGAGATTGAAGTGCCTTAGATCTGACAATGGTGGTGAGTACTATAGCAATAAATTCAACAGTTATTGTTCTATGAGTGGAATACGCAGGGAAAGGATGGTTCCAAGGACACCTCAGTAAAATGGAGTTGTTGAAAGGATGAATAGAATAATAATGGAGCGTGCATGGAGTATGAGGTTGCATGCTGGTTTGCACTTAAAGTTTTGGGTAGAAGCTGTAGATACTATGGTTTACCTGATTAACAGATGACCTTCTACAGCTCTGGATGGTGGAATACCAGAAGAGGCTTGGATAGGTAAAAATGTAGATCTTTCATTACTCAGAGTTTTTGGTTTTAAAGCTTTTGTGCACATTGATAAAGAAAATAGAAAGAAGCTGGATGCTAAATCTATGCGGTGCACTTTCATTGGTTATGGCTTTGGAGATTTTGGATTCTGGTTGTGGAATTTAGAAACTAACAAAATTATTAGAAGTTGTGATGTAGTTTTCAATGAGAAGGTGATGTACAGTGATCAGCTCAAGAGGTTGAATAATGCTGAGCAGGGCAATCTTGATTTGGATGAGGTTATGATCCAAAATGAACTCACAAGTAAAAATCATCACTTATAGGAAAACACAAGAACTGATGTAGGTCAGGTAGGAACTGACATCGCTCAGGCAGGAACCGATGTTGGTCAGACAGAGACCGACGTCAGTCAGATAGAACTGACATCGATCAGGTGTAGACTGAGAGATGATCGGGATCGGTCACTGTCAAAATGAAATTTGAGCAGATAACAAGCTATGAATGAGTCTCAAATGCCCATAAAGAGGACTATAAGGGTAAGTAATCCTCCAATTTGTTATTCCCCTTCTTTATACTATGTGTTTCTCACTAATGGTGGAGAACCAAAAAGTTTTGATGAGGTAATATAGGTAAAATCCAAGAAACAGTGGGAGCATGGCATGAATGAGGAAATTGGTTCCTTGGAAGAGAACCAAATGTGGGATTTGGTTAATTTTCCAGCCGAAAAGAAAGCACTGAAAAAAAAAAGGGTATACGGGTTAAAGGAATGAGAGAATAGACAAATGAGACATAAGGCCAGGTTGGTAGTAAAGGGATTTGCATAGAAACTAGGTATTGACTTTGGTGAAATTTTCTCTCCTATAATAAATATGACTTCTATTTGGATTGTATTGTCTTTAGTTGCTATTGAGGAGTTGCATCTTGAGCAGCTTGATGTTAAGACAATGTTTCTTCATGGAGATTTGGATGAAGAGATATATATGGATCAGTCGGAAGGTTTTGAGGTCAAAGGTAAGGAGAAACTTGTGTGCAAGGTGAAGAAAAGCTTATATGGTCTTAAGCAAGCTCCAAGACAATGGCATTTAAGGTTTGACAGGTTTATGATAGAGCATGGCTTTAGTAAATGCCAATCTAACCATTGTGTTTATTTTACTAGATTGGATAATGGTAGTTATATTATCTTGTTGCTATATGTAGATGATATGCTTGTTACAGGTTCACACATGTAGGAAATTACTGAGCTAAAGGTGAAATTAGATCACACATTTGCCATGAAGGATTTAGGAGTAGCAAAGAAAATCCTTGGCATGAGTATTAAGAGAGACAGGAAAAATCACAGTTTGATTTTGTCTCGAGAGGATTATGTGAATAAGGTGTTGGAGAGGTTCTATATGCAGGATGCAAAATTGGTAAGCACACCTATGGCTAGACACTTCAAGATGAGCAAAGATCAATGTCTAAAATCACATGATGAGGTTGAGTACATGAGTAGCATTCCATATGCTTCAGTAGTTGGGAGCTTGATGTATGCAATGGTATGTACTAGACCTGATATTGCCCAAGCAGTGGGAGTTGTCAACAAGTTTATGGCCAATCCAAGAAAGGAGCACTGGAAAGTAGTTCAGTGGATTCTCAGATATCTGAGAGGGACCAACAGTAGGCATTTATGCTATGGAGGGTCAAACACTTCTCTACATGGGTATGTAGATTCGGATATCACAGGTGACTTGGATGGTAGGAGAAGCACCACAGGATATGTGTTCACTGTTGATGGAACGACGGTTAGCTGGATTTCAAAGTTGCAAAAGGTTGCTGCCCTATCTACTATAGAGGTAGAATACATTGCAGTCATAGAGGCTAACAAGGAACTGATATGGATGACTCAGTTCATGGAAGAGTTGGGAAAGGAGCAAGAGAGTTACAAATTATACAGTGATAGTCAAAGTGCAATTCATTTGGCAAAGAATTCAGCCTTTCATTCAAGAACCAAACATATACAGCTTAGGTACCACTTCATTAGACAGGTATTGGAGGATGGACAGTTGAAGCTGGAAAAGATCCATACGAATAAGAACCCTACAGATATGTTAACAAAGCTGGTAACAAAAGAGAAGTTGAATCTTCATTCAACTTTTGTTGGTCTTCAAGATTGAACTTGAAGATGGGGAAACAAGCCAAAAAAAAATTAGAGGATGTTGTTGTACAGGTACAGGTGCAGTTGTTTATCTCCAAGTGGGAGATTGTTAAGTTGTGGAGCTAAAAGCTTCATTGTTATGCAAATGTGGAGGTTGTTGGGTTACACAGTAACCGACGTCGGTCAGACCCTATCGACATCGATCAGGGATTGACCAGAATATGCTGACATCGATTAGGCATCAACTGACATCGGTCATCTCCAGACAGACAGAGGCCGACATCGGTCGTCTGTGTGTGTCCAGAACTATTCTAATTTTAGACAAACAGTTAGTTTGCATGTAAAGACTAATTTTAGTCTTGAGTCTATGTTTCTAATTATTGTTTGGTTTGGGATCTATTTAAGAGACCCATGGGGCTATATTGTAATTAAGAGAAGGGAATAACAACTTGGTTATTGAGTTGATTGTAATTGATTGAGAGAGAGAGAGAAATACTGTACACCCAAGAGGTGTGGGAAGAGTGAGATTTCTTCATTGTATTCTGGAAGAGTTTAATGCAAGATTGGTTGTTTTTTGTATCTCCTATTATTTGTTGTTTCTGATTTCTAGTTACTTATTACTTTTGGTTCAATTCTGTGTTTAGTTGCTTATACAAAAGTAATCAATTGTACTCCAAGTTCCTAACATTTAGTGCTTTTGTCCTAAATTATTCATTTAAGTATAATTTGAGTAAGATTGATAGTTTCAATGTAAATAGTGTTAGGAATTAGATGTCTACATTTTTCCCCTATTTGAGAAGGCATAATAAGACATTTAGATGAAGCAACATATTTTCAAAGAAAAGAGTTGTCAAGAAGAAATTAGAAATTACCCATGATGCCCCCTTGAGAGGATATACTAAGATTAAAGAGAAGGATGGACTCTCAAAAAGAGAGGAAAAGTGAGAGATTAACCCATGAAATAAATCACATCCAAATGAGCTAATGCTTGCACACATGGTTACCATTAATAATAAAAATATAATTAGAGGTATAATGGGCCCCAAGATAGAGGGAATGAGAATGATTCAATCCAAACATATAAGTGACAAACTTTGAATGCACCCAATTTGAGAGTGCAATATGTGAGTTTATGACATTGATCAATATTGAGACAAGTTGCACACTAAAATAGTGCCATCATGGGAATTAGTGTAGAGAGCTTGGAATTAGAAGAAAAGGATAACGTGGTCTCCAAAAAGATGATAATAAGATGTGCCCCAGTAGGGCAGATTTGATTGTGATAAAATAATTTTGCCTCAACAGGGCTAATTTTGATCATTGATAAAGAATAAATAATGGCTTTCCCCTATAGGGCTGATTTAGATTTGTTAACCGGTTCAAATGTTGTGCCCTAGCATGGAAAAATTGGCAATCAATTAGCTCGAGGATATAACCTTAAACATAGATTAAAGATGAGTAGGTGAAAACATAAATTTAATGGTGTAATGTTTTATAAAGCCATAAAAAAAAAGCATACTAGGATGCACACAATGATGAAAGAGATGAATATAAGAATAAAGATGGTTGAGTTGACCTCAATAAAAATTGAACACTACCTACATAATCTAAATAGATCTCAATCCAATCTAGTTCACCCAAATTTGGGAGAAAATGGAATGAGGGATGATGAAAACATACCAAACATTGATTAGACTCATGATGTATTCTAAGATATGCACGTCTAAGCATAGAGTCAAGTGATAAACCTATTGAGTGTAATTTATGCATAGTGATCTTGATATATGTTTATCAAAGTTGTGTTGTCATTAAGACTTGAATCTAGAGCACAAAGTGCTTTCTATAAAAAAATAAATTAGGCATCATAAGTATGAATAACTCATAATGACATAGCATTTCAAGTACATGGAGCTGATTCAAATGTGAATACATATAACTAAGGGTAATGGTAAAACAATGACCAAAACCAGAGCTACAACTATTTACATTTAAATAAAAAAAGAAAAGACAAAGAAAAAGATAAACATAAATGAACCTGACTTAAAATCAAGATATGAACAATCAAAATTCAAGTAGGAACAAGAATGTTTAAAAACAAAACAAGAACAACTTAATAATCATGAGATCAAGATATAAATAATCAAGATCTATGTGGACCATCAAGATGTTATTGAAAACAAAAGAGAAGAGAAAAATCAAACAGGGAAACACAAGACCAAGGTGAGACATGAAGTAATAAAAAGGATAAAATGAGAAGAAATTAATGAAGAGGTAATAAATCAAAACAAAACACCAAGAAATAACAAAATAACACAAATAAAACTCAAATAAACACACACATATAAAAACCAAGTTAGTGCGGTTTAAAAATAGTTGTTCATGTACGTGTAGTAGAGTCATTACTTTCCACTACAACATGATAAAGAATAAGGAGATAAAAGTTGTTCCCTAATTAAAGAGGAACAACAAAAAAAATGGGGAAAGAGAAAAAAAGGAAAGGGTTGGTCGAGCTGACTCCAGATGTATAAGACAAGTAGATGCTACCTACATAGTTTCATGGACACATGTCCTAACATGAAATTCAAGCCAAATGTAGTTCTTATAAGAAATGGGATAGAAGAAAAAGGTGATGACCAAAACATATGATTAATGTTTTAGAAGAAAAGGGAAGAAAATAAAATCAATGATCTAAAAGAGAATGGTGTTACAAATAGCAAACTGGTGGGACGAGAAAGAATGATCTTGAAAAATGGCAAGTGCATGGGATGGTTACTTTTAAAATGGAAAGAGCATGAGGATCATAATGTACAAAAGCGTAAGACAATGTTTTTATTCTTTTGTGGATTATTTTCTAATGTTTTTGGTGTTTTGGGGATAAAATATGTACAAAGGGGAACTAACTAATCTAGGAGATGCTCATCCAAGAGTAGAAGTTCCAATACATAGCTAAGTTGGCTACAATGGTAGGCATGAATATAAACAATGGATCAAAGAACTAACTGAGAGTTATAATAATAGCTAAAGCCAACTATAATGGCACATGCTCACAAATCGATAAGAGCAAGGGTCCTAAAAAGATAACAATGTTCATGAAAGAGAAGAAAATAATGATAGAACATTATGCAACATGAGATCAATATGAAGAACCATGTGGTAGGCAAAGATCCTGGGCTAAAAATGTCCTTATTCACTTGTCTGTAGAAGAAGCTACAAAATATTATCCTGGCTAAATTTCTTTGTAGAACTAGCATTGATGGTGTTCATAATGTTGATGAGATATAATCAGGATCATAATTGGTCAAAGGACAAAAGTGTTCAAGTTATAACAAGCCCAAGACATAACAAAGAATATGGTTCTCAAAGAGAATGGTCCAAAGAATAGGGTTCAATAGATAGATGGTCCAGGGTGGGATAAAGAATGAGGTTCTTAGAGAGAACAATCCAAATAATATGGTTATCAAAGAGAATGACACCAAGGTTAGATAAAGTGTGTTTAGAGTACCAACAGTCCAAAATATTTCACTATCTAGAGTCATGAAAGTAATGGGGCTCATGTGAGAGTCATCCAAGGTAGTATAAAATGGTAACAAAAAATTACTTCAGCATAAGTTTCCCCCAAGTAAGGGTTATTGTAGACAATGGTTCGAATTTATTCATGTGTAGAACTTCTTAAGGTGCACAATGTTCATGGGCTGTATAATTTCATCACCATTTGAAATAGACAGTCATTATGCCCCTGATCCATAGTTCACCATGATAAAATATGGTCCCAACCAATTAGGTTGAAACTTACCCTTTTTCTTGCATTCAACATTTGTGTTTTTTTAATTCTCTTTTAAAACTAAATCACCAATATCAAACTCCTAAGGGAGAATATGATTTTTGTAGCTTCTCTATAATCTATTATGATATGCCTACAAGATTTATAGGGCATCAAAACTCTTACCACTAAGAAGTTCTAGCTCTTACAGTCTTGAGACTTTGTAGTCTTCATCATCTTCAATATGCTCCAAAGATACTCACAATTATGGTAGCTCGATCTCAATAGGGATAATAGATTATGTGCCATAGACAAGGGAGTATGGAGTGGCTCCTATTGGGGTTTTATGACTGGTTCCATAATCCTATAGGTTAGGAAAGATTTACAAGTGCCAATTATGACTAACATCATTGATAATATTCCTTAAAATGGTTTCAATGGTCTTATTTAACACCTTGGCTTATTCATTGCCTTGCAGGTTATATGGTGTGGATTTCTTGTGCTTGATTTTGAATTTTACACAAAGGTCTTTTACATCTTGATTTACAAAGGATCATACATTATTAGATATAAGGCAATCTAGGATGTCATATTGACAAATGATATGGTAATGAATGAATTTGGCTATCTACTTCTCAGTAACATAAGTGAGAGGAATGGCTTCAATCCACTTATTAAAATACTCAGTAGCAGTCAAGATATGCTTATGGCCATTTAAAGATGTTGAATTTATTTCATCAATGAGATCAAGGCCCTATGTTGAGAATGGCCATGTTGTTGTGATCAACTCTAGTGGTAAAGAAGGTGCATGTATTAAATTTCCATGTTGCTAACAAGAAATGCACTTTCTTACATATTTACAAGCATCGGTCTCCATTTGTGGCCAATAATAATAAGTTGTAAGGAGCTTCTTTTCTAAGACTACATCGTTGGTGTAAGCCCCACACATTCCTTCATGAACCTCCCTCAACGCTAGCTTAGATTCTCCTGAAGATAAACAATGAATAAGCATTCCATCATAGCCTTTGTGATAAAACATGTTTCCAAGGAAGGTATAATGTGATAAATAGTGAAGGAAGAGTTTATATCTATTATTGGATAGGTCAGTCGGGAAAATGTGATCATGAAAGTAGTTATAAAAATCTTGGAACCATGGTAATTTAGGTGGGGGATTAGGACCAGCAATGGTGCATACCCTTTTTGAATCTGGTATAATATGTGCAGGTCAAAGAATATTCTCAATAAAAAACTAATACTCTTTCATACTTCCATCAATCTGTATCATGAAGCCAATCATTACCATTATATCAACTAACTTATTATAGGCTTTTGAAACTTGTTCAAACTACAAAGATGTAAAATGAGCTTTAAGATTATCAACAATTTATTTATAAGGACCAATATTTTCATCTCTAGTCTGATATTGATCAGTGGTTTGATTTATGATCAACTGGGAATCACCATAGACTTTTAAGTTCAATATATCCCATTATATGGCAAGGCAAAGCCCTACAACCAATGCCTCATACTCAACCATATTATTTATAAAATGAAATTGTATATGAAATACTTTGGTAATTAGATCCCCTTGGGGTGTAATCAACAATATGTCATCTCTAGATCCATAGGATGTAAAGGATCCATCAAAATATAGCTTCCATTGTTCAGGTTCCTACAATGCTGGTTTTATTACCATAATAGAATCATCTGGAAATTCAAATTTGAGTGGTTGAGTGTATTCAATAGGGGCTTTTGCAATTTTATCAGCAATAACCTATCATTGATTACTTTTTAATTATGTTATTCAATTTCAAATTCACTTAGGAGCATGACCCACTTAGCCATGCATCCTTGAAGAGTTGCTTTGGATAATAAGAACTTGAGAGGATCCACCTTGGTGATGACAATAGTTTTTTTGTTTATCATATAATCTCACAATTTTTGGTAGTAAAAACCATATATAAACATGCCTTCTCAATAGGCATATAATTATATTCATAAGCCACCATAGTGCATCTTAAATAATATACTACATGTTCTTTACCTTGATCATCATGTTGGGACAAAAGTGCCCCCAATGCATGCTTTATTATTGATATGTAAATAAGCAGTTGTCATCCAAGTGTTGGTTGTCTCAAGACTAGCGGATTGGTTGAGTATGTCTTGAGTTTCACAACTGTTATCTAACAATTTTTATCCCATTGAAACATGATCCCTTTCTTCAAGAGATGGGTAAATGGGTGGCACTTATCTACTAGTTGTTGCATAAAGATTGGATCTTTCCATGCAAGGTTCATAGTTGTTTAAAATTATTTAGTGGAGGAATTTCCACAATAGACTTGAATTTTTCAGGGTTGACTTTGATCCCTCTTTGTGATAAAATGAAACCTATCAATTTCCTTGAAGTGACTCCAAAGACACACTTCTTAGGATTCAAGTGGACTTTATATTTATGAAGCCTCTAAAATATTCTTCATAGAATGTTAGGATACCCATCTCTCATTCTTGATTTTTCTAGTATATCATCAACATAGTCCTCAATAATGTCATGCATCATGTCATGGAATATGAAAGTCATAACACACTGATATGTGGCTCCATCATTCTTCAACCCAAATGGCATGACTTGGTAATAAAATGTTCCCCATGAAGTGGTGAATCTAGTCTTATGTTGATCTTCTTAGGCTATCTTGATTTGGTTGTATCCAAAAAAAAATTCATTAAGGACAACATCTCATACCAAACAATCTAGTCAATAATCATGTTGATATTGGGTTGAGGAAAATCATATTTAGGGCATGATTTAATTATATCTCTAAAATAAATACAAATTCATATACCTGGGGTCTTTTTACTCATGGGGACTATGTTTGAAATCCATTCAAAATATTCCAGTGGTCTAATGAAACTTGCTCCTAGCAACTTTTCTAGTTCTACTTTAACCAATAGGGTGATGTGTGGATGCATCTTCCTTAATTTTTGCTTTACTAGTTTAGCATCAGGATGGACAACAAGGTGATGTGCAACCAATTCTAGGTCTAAGCCTAGCATGTCAGAGTATGCGCATGAAAATATGTTAATACAATCCCTTAGGATGGATATAATATGTTCACATTTTGCTTCAGTAAGGGAATATCCAAGATAAATAATTTTGGGATCCTCGTAAGTTCCCAGGTTTACTTGTATTGTGTTTTCTATGAGGAGTGTGGATCCATCTTATATAATTATAGGCAAGGTATGATTTTGATCATCTTCTTTTGCTACATCTTCTTGTTGTTCCTTCCAAAGTTTGAGATAGTGTGATGAATCAGAATCCACCATCTCAAGTAAATGCCAAGTAGAAAAACCTATAAAAACTCAAGATCAAGATGCTCAAATATTTGTTGTTTTGAACAGATGCTTGTACTGGATATATAACTTTGGCTATATGGACCTTCTGCATCCTAAAGGGATGAGTAAACTTTCCCACTTGAGAGCACCTAAAACAATTTTTCACCCAAAGGCTTATCTTTTTCTTTACTTTTTCCCTGATCGATGAACACCTCAAAGAGGTTTTCACCCGAAGATCTTGATGTTTCATTTTTGTTGTGACCAAGAAAGTTTTCTTTCTCTCTAAAGTAGGAAAAAGGATCCAATGAAAAATCAAAGCCTTGTTTTTTATCACCAATGAGAAATCCATCTTGTAGGCCCATGTATTCAGTAATGGATTCTTCATTTTGAAACTCATCAAGCCCTATGATCAAATTTTATTATTCCTAATCAATGAGTTTAGGTTGGCAAAGGCATAGGGAATAATGAGAGTTTATTTTAGGATGGTATTGTCCAATAAATATATGGGGTTATGCTTTAGTAAGGGAAGCTCCAATGGTAGATCTTGTTTCAGGATGAGAAGCTCCAATAGTTAAGGTCAAAATGGCATTAGAATGAAATAGGTCTATGTCAGCAAGCTCATCGAAAAGGATATAATGAGATATTGTGTTACTACTAGGAGTCTCATCACTAGTCAATTTATAAGAATCACTATCTAAAGTTATGAGGTTACCCCCTGGTGGTATAAATCCAAGACCATGATTCAAATTTTGTACTCTAGCTAATAAGGGTTTCAAGATTCTTGTGCTTGTGGGCCAAGGCATTTAATTTTATAATCAAGATGATCCATGATTTGATTACGGATATGATACTCTGGATTCTAAAATCAAGAAATAAGGCCTTCATAATATAACCATTCTCCGTCGATAAAATCCTCTTGATCTTTCTTCAGCATGATAGAAGGTACAAAAACAATTGGTTATTTTCATTGTTTCTTATTTTGTTTCCAAATAATGTTGGGCCCATTGGGATTTTATGAAGGTTTAGGATTACCATTTTTTTTTGGTTATTTAGGCAAATTTGCAACATGGAAGGCATCCTTAAGACTGTACATGGAAATTTTCACATATTCAATAACATCTTGCTTCACAAGAGTTGTAAGAAATGGATCGGATAAAGTGGAATTGAGATCACTAGGGTTGATATAATTGGATGGAGATGGATGTGAAATTATAGCCTTGTTCTTCTTCACAACAAATTCAAAACTTGGACAATATTTATAATTGTATAACTCAGCCTCAAGATGTTTTCAATACTGGTAAGGATGTTGATCAATGGGAATAGGAACCTCGATCCCATCATGTGGAAACATAAGGAACTAATGCAAGGTGGAGGGAATAGCCTGCACTTCATGGATCCAAGGATGATAAATAAGTATGTTATAAGGCATTTCAATGTCCATAATATGAAGTAGTGTATGATGTGAAATGGACCTAATAATGATTGGAAATAAGATAGTACCAACAAACTCCCTCTCAATGTTATCGTAAGCCTTGATGGTGATCATCACTGGTTGAATGTCTTTCATAGTGTACCCCAATCTTTATACCAACTTAAGAGATATGATGTCTAGCCCTGAACCATTGTCTATAAGAACTTACTTGATCTTATGGTTTTCAATGATTAATTCAATGTACAGTGGGTTATTATGGCTCGATCCAAGTGTAGATGTGTCTTTTTTTATCAAACATTACTTGATGAAATGAAGATAAATGTCCCATAAGGTTCTAGAGTTTTTTAGGATTTATATCATTGGGAATAATGGATTGTTGCAAAATATTGTTTAGGATAGTTATATGGACTTCAAATGTCTGCAAAATATCCAAAATGGAAATTTGTGGAAGGGTTTTGCTCAATTAGTCTGATAGATTATAAGTCTTTTCAACATTTGGATGAGATGGCTTGGCTTTGGTTGGCACAGTAATCAGCATTAGATCCATTGGCTCAATGTTCACATTGGGTCTAGAAAAGAAGTAGGCAAAGGGCCTTAGAGAGTAACTCACGAGTGTCTATTTGTGACTACACAACCTAAAGGTGGTGGGGATCCAATATAATCATAAAAAGAAGGCAAATGGCCTTGGCGGGTGACTCGTGGGCATCTAGTTGCATTACTTCAAGTTCGAGTTGGCAAGGAGCCATTATAATTAGAGGAAGGATGTTTTCCAAAGATAGTAATCTATGAAAATGGAGTTGCAATAGAATTATGTGAACTCCACATCATATTAGGAGAATGTAAACCCTATAATAAGAGGTCTCATACTATGAGGAACATGAGATGGTTCACGTGGTCTAACAATAATAGTGGCAATGTGGGTTGCAAAAATCCATCCCATGGTATTGTTATAGTCATAAGGCATGTTATTGTAACCCAAATTGTTAGTATGGTTATTATGATCATGATTATACTCATGATAGTTATGATTTTGACACTAATTTTGGTTTTGATTATGTCTCTATCCTTTGTTTTGGTTATTGTTTGGTGGTGGTTGATTATGTTGAGGAAAGTGGTCCTTGTAGATTCATGTATCCTAATTTGTGTCCTGATTAGGGGCTAGCCTAATCTCAAATTTTCCACTCTCAATGAGATCTTCAATAATATGTCATAATTAGATACAATGGTATGCACCATGACTAACAACATGATGAAATTTTCACCATTCATTCTCTTTGTACCAATTTGGTTTCATTTGATCTTGAGGAAATGGACTTGGTATTATCCATACAATCAGGTTAGCTACTACGATATTTTGGAACATTGTTTCAATTGGTTCTCCCAATTACTGAAGACCCTAAAATTACTATGGTTTATCACTCATGGAGGTTATTTCGGCAAATTGGGTGGTAGATTAGGAGGAGTTTATTATACATTTGGGACTGGCATACCCTACACCATTTGTATGTGTCTTGTTTCAGTCGCCTTATTTCCAACCATGTTTTTGTTCTTGTTAAAGTACTTATGATTATTTTGTGCAACCATCTAAACTAATAATTAGATCTAATTCAAAGTTTAACCTTGCAAAAAAATATTAATAAGGCCCTTAGTAATAAGAGCCTTCTCAATCTACACCCCTTTGTTGATAACTTCCTCAAATGAGTTAGCACAAGCTAGTCATAGATTATGCACGACCTCAGGATGTAAGTTCTATGCAAATATGTCTGCCAATTATTTTTCAAGAGAATTATGATGGCATTGACCTACTAAAGCTCTCCACCTTTGTAGATATGCAGTGAAGTTTTCTCCATCACATTGCTTGCCTTTACATAAGTCAATAATGGTAAATTCATGATCAATGTTATACAAGAAATGGTTGATGAAATTTTCAAATAAGTTATTTTAATGAAGAACAATTTGAAAGAATAAATGCCATTTACCTTCCCAAATGATTCATCCATCCAAGAGTGGTTCCAAGTGTGTTTTTACCTTTGACCTAGTGTTCTTGTCTTTGTTAACAATAGATGTCAAGCTCCTCCATCATCGCAAGACCACTATGCATAACCTAGGCTCAAGATAAGAAATCTAATATATGTCTATTAAATGAAGCTTGCAAATAAAACACAATGATCAACACAAAGAAAGATTGTGGAGATAATCCTGCATTATAAGTTTATAATATTTTAGCTTAAAAATGAGCGTGATAGGCCTTTTATTTATAGATTTTGCAAATGGGATAGGATCAACCATGACCATCCATCTCAAGATTGAGATGTGTGGCCATGAATTAATTTAATATTTTCAACTAAATCTATAAATATCCCCATAATTATTTGAAAGAAAAGGCATTAATTAGACATGGGTGTTTATAATCTTGATATTTGTTGCATTTATGGCTTATGAATGTCATCCCATTGATCATGTCACTAGGTGATGCAGATATTGAGAATCAATTTCCAATAATGAAATAATCAATAACCTCTATGGAAAATCCACTTAAGCTCTTGATTGAATTAATTAGCTTAAACAAGATTAATCAATTTTGGTGCAATTCTTTGGAAATTGGTGCACACTTAATCAAAATGGTCAGAAAGTCATATTATTGGGTATTAATTTGACTCGAGAAGAATTAGAAGGTAATGTTAGATGTATCTAGACCGTTATCTAATTTAGGATGTTGCTGACACAAAATAACAAAGGTACGTGGCATGTACTAATGAATTATAATAAAAGAGTGCTCGAGAGCATAAAAAGGCAAAATCATCATTTTGAATTGAAATGAATTGATCAAAGTTAGGAATCACATAGAATGTATTGCCATTTTTAGGGATACATTGGCCTAAATCAACACTTGTATACGACAAGCTCAAACCATTTAGTACATTTTTAGTGATTTTGGCCTAAATTGTGAAGTTGAATGCAATTCAAGATTAATAATTTCAATACAAATAGTGTTAGGAATTGGATGTCTACATGTATGAACTATACTTATTATGTTTATTATTTATATGAAAAATAATATAGTGGAGATTTATTCATACGATTGACAGACTAAATGTATGCATTTTGATTATTCTTGTGTCTAGCATGATCTATGCCTACTAGTAGGAAGTAATTTGTATGAATCTATTAGTTATATTTATATTAACCAAATATTGGATTGTTGGTACTAAGTAAGTAGTGAGACAAATTTCACTAGCTTACTAGTATCACTAATGTCAGATGAAGGTAATTTGATCAAGTGATGTGTATGAATTTGACTAATCCTAGAGACCAATAACTATTGAAAACCTTGGAAAAAGTAATGTTTATTTATACATTTTCATTTCATATGTATGATTTAAAAGTTTGTGTGATATCATGTTAGAACGTGTTTTATTTATGGTTCACATCATGTATTAGAAATGTTACAACACATGGGTACTAGCTTGTCTCTCTAAATTCTTGTACCATCATAATCTACTCATCCATGAAAGGAGGGTCATTCTCTGATAGGGGATTGTGTGGGGGATTGATGGTTTGTTGTTGGTGTGGAAAATCACTTGGATGATGTTCTCCTTTCCCATAATAGTATTTATTTAGAGACTACAGTTTGAGATTGCCATACAAATTGGAGTTTGAGAACTCATGCTCCATGGAGACATATCTTGCATCTTGTATTGTATTTATTACTATTGAAATATTATTCTTAATGAATTTTAATCATTTATACATTTTTACATTGACACCAGTGGCTATATTAATATACTAGCTATGGCTAGAAAATATATAATTACTTTCATTATTCAATTATGTTTTGTTTTAGATGATACTAACGATCTAAAACAAGTAGATGTTACATGCTTATTTTATAGTTATCATACTTATAGTGTTATAATTGGTTCACTAATTATATTCCCATGGTGAAATCTAATGAAATAATACATTGATTAAATAAATAAAAAATCATGTAATTCTAAGTCAATCCTAGTGGGGATGTTATAGTGGGTGCCTTCATGATCACTATGGATGGAATTTTATGGTGGAAAGTGTGACTATGGGAGTTTCATTGATGATTTGGCCCATGTACATCGATTAAAATTCCATTTTGTGTATTGATAAAATACTGTTGGCAGAGGAGGAGACCTCACTATTTAATGCCACCTCTTCTCCTAATAAATTAACCTCTTCTGCATGTGAGACAATGGGTCACAATAAAAACACTTCCTCCTCTTTGACAAACAATGTCAGAGCATCCTCATTCTCTCCATTATGTCTACATAGATAAGATACCTTCCCAAATTTTTCCTCCATAATGGGGGGAAAAGGCATCACCTTCATGAATCTATCTATTGCCATAGGTGGAAAAGGCAGGTCTTCAATAAATCTTTCCTCTCATAGGTGGTAAAGACAAGGCATCTATAAATCTTTCCTCTGCCATAGGTGGAAAAATCAACTCCCTCTCTATTTATGTAGACTATGCATCACATCTACAATGTCCTCACATGTTAATCCCCTAGGGCATGAAAGGTGTACAGTGTTTGCTTCCTCAAATGTTACACTCACGAGGCATGAAATATTGAAGAAAAATAAAAAAGAAAGATCATTCCTTCCCACATCTTATTCTAGGGAAATAATCCTACAACCTTGGCACTCTGAGATATGACAACTGATCGATGCATTTCATATAAAATCCTTAAAGCCTAGTCAATAAAACCATTTGATGCATATGCTGAGACTATAGCATTCCATTTATTCTCCTTCCCTTAGTCATGGATTGAATGGGAACTTTTTATCAGCTCGGCTAAAATCTTGAAAGTGAGATGATAGCCCAAATTGATGAGCACTAGTTGTATAGATGGTCATGGCTTCAAGATGAGATAATAACATCCATGAGGATTACATGATAACCAAGTCTTTAGGGGACCATTATATGGATAGGGATAGGGAAGGGGAGGAGGAGATTGAAACTTCTCCCATGAGCACAAGGAGCAGAAGAGAGCCTAAAGAACCTCAAAAATTGTTGTCTTTGTGTAGTGCTTGAACTCCATCAGTTTTATATGATTTTCATCCTCAACATTTAGTTGTGATTAAATGTTAGTATTTTGTACTAGGCACCATGATGTCTCACCAAAATGTATCTTACTAAACAATCCCTTATGACGTTACTTAGACCTTTGGGCAAACTGCTAGTTACATTATTGTGATGGGTTTGAAAAAAATTAAGAAAAATAAGGGCCCCAAAATCCATAGCATGCTTAATTTTTTATGATTTTTTATTTGATTTCTCCAATCAAAAATTAAACAAATTAAGTGATGGTCAAATAATTAAATTTTTATGATTATTTATTTATTTTTTTCCAATAAAAAATTAAAATAAATTAATTGATGGTCAAATGGATGTCAAAATAAGGTCCAACATAAAAGGGAACAAATCATTCCACTACAATCCACATTGATTTCTCAAAGTAAAAATTAAAAAACTACTAAACGATGGTCGAATAGTTGTCAAATTTAATGTCAAGCATAAAAGTGAACAATTCACTATTTTTATGATTGTTTATTTGATTTCTCAAGTAGAAATTAAAACAAACTAAGTGATGGTCAAATGGATGTCAAATTTAAGGTCAAACATAAAAGACAACAAATCATTCCATTGTACTCCACATTGGTTTCTCCAAATAAAAATAAAAATCTACTAAATGATGGTCAAATAGTTGTCAAATTTAATATCAAGCATAAAAGTGAATAATTCACTATTTTTTAGATTGTTTATTTTATTTCTCCAAGAAAAACATTAAAAAAAAATAAGTGATGGTTAAATGAATGTCAAATTTAAAGTCAAATATAAATGGGAACAAATCATTCTATTGCACTCCACATTGATTTCTCCAAGCAAAAATTAAAAAAAACTACTAAGTGATGGTCAAATAGTTGTTAAATTTAATGTCAAGCATAAAAATGAACAATTCCCTCCATTACACTCCACCCCACCATTGTCATTGTAAAACATCTATAACTAATATTTGTCAATTTAATATTAAAAATAATGCAAGTTAAAACTCATCATCCACATTTGAACTACAACCTTTATGAATAATAATAAAACAATTCTTTAAATTTAATATCCATAAGTATCATGGATATATATAAAAAATTATTTATGTAAACACACAAAATTCATTTTAAGTCTTTAACAATATTTAATCTTGATATCATTAAGTGCTTGGTCTTTTTTCCATTTTGTTAACTTACAATCTATAAAGAGAGCTTCAATTGGTTTTTCAAACATTGAAAATATTATATAGACATCACTATTTCAACCTTATTCATCTCTATATAGTGTATTGGTACTTATAAAACTTTTTCTAGTGGTATTTATCCTTTGAGATAGGGTCGTGTTAGGTCAAATAAGGTCGCATTACCACTTTTGCCACTAGTGCAGCCTTATCCTCCACACTCCAATGGTTACTTTTTGAAATCAAGATGTTTCACACTAACTCTTATGTGCCTCTTGTAAAGTTGGCTAGTGAAAATATTTCAAAGATTATCCTATATAAACATATCGAGACCACTCAATACACATTTAATCAATCTAACAATTAGTTGGTAATTCTAATGCACACTAAGTAAAAGAGCACTTTTTCTTCTAATTTCAATTATATTACATTCTAACAGTCATAGGTCAAGTATTAATATGTTTTATTGTAGTTCAAGTGCATCTATTATCAAACATTTTAATCAATCTTGTAGCGATAGTCATAGAGTTACACAATCACGAGTCATACAATCACTCTATGAGGGAGAACTACATCATCCCAAGACCCATTTGGACTATGTAAACAATACTCAGATTATGTAGGATATTTTTAAGGTAGCTTAACTAATCCCTTAGCCTTATTCCCCTCTTTTGGCATTTGATCTCTATTGTGTTTATTGTACATGAACAAGAGTTTATAGTTTGAAGGTATTTTACACATCAAATATCATAGGCAATCATATAGACTCAACTTGATAAATCAATAGCATAGTCAACCAAGATGTAGATGTAGTCAATAGACAAGGCCACACTGCATCCCTATCCTCCTTTAGTAGACTTGTCCAACCATAGATTTTCCTAATATCAGCCATGACATATTACACACAAATAATATTAATATTTTTACATATTATATAATATTATATTAAAAGTATTTATATTATAGATTTATAATTAATAAATAATGTTATATATAATACAACAATATATAATTTTAAACACTACCACATACCTTATCACATTCCATCTATTGTGTCTTGTGTTCCACTTGGAAAGAAAACACAAGGGTTATCCCTTGCATTGTCCATAAGTTCAATATAATATTTAAACATGGGTTTAAATGGAGAGTCCTCTATGAAAAAAGCTTCTTTTGTATTTTCTTTTTTGTTGTGGTCCTCTTCATAGTTGGGCAAGTTTGTTTGGGGGAATTCACAATGGCATTGAGAAAAAAACTTATTTTTTGATATCTACATTGAGTCTATTACAACCTATTTTACCCAAGGCAAGGCATGATGAATTGATGAATTAAAAAAAAATTGAGTTTCTTATCCAACATATTGAGGATAGGGGATTCAAACTTACAACCATAGATATATTTTTTTGGTAATTTCAGAGACTTGCACTACAATTTGAAGTAGTTTCTCTTAATTTTGTTTTATTCTTTTGGTCAAAATAAAAAAAGGATGTGGTGGACCCTAGAGGGGTAACTAAATACCTATATAAACATATTTAATTCCCATAAATGTTAATTTTCTATAAACTTTATCTATATTTTATCAACATTTTGAAGAATTAAAAGTTTGAGATTTATGGTTTCAAGCGTCCACAATTATTTACAAGTAGATATCTACACAAAGTGGCACATATTTGTTTGTATCGATTTTAGTTATCATCTTAACATTTTTGAATAATTTGAGATTTATGGCTTCCACGATGCACAATTATTTATAGAGAGATGTTTAGACAAAGTGACAAATATTTGTTTGTATTTAATATCATAGATACACAAATAAATATTTAGAACAAATTTTTTGAGAAAAATCTTTTTCAAAGACTTGTACATTATTCATTTATTTGCATTTTTTATTTTATTCTAGTTGAGTCCTCCACAAATTGAATTTATTGGAAAGGTCATTTGGGTAATACCTAACGGTATATGTCATTATTTGAACAACCAAAAAAATTAAGAAAACATGTTGTATCTACAACCCCCATACATGTGGCGTATATCAAAGTGAATATTCATTAGAAGAATCTTTGGTTATTAATCTATGGTTTAGTATTAAGTATGGTTTAAACTAAAAATATGCATTGCTTTTCCACAAGAACACCTTTGGCATAATAATTATGAAAATTGGGTGTTAGGTACAAAATTTGATGTCTGTATGATTTTATTTATATTTTTAATCTTTAAATACAATTGATTTTATAAGTAATTTGTATCAAATGTAAATACAATTTTTGATAAACTGTAGAAACTCTAAAAAATCATAATAAATATATAAAATATTTTTAATATTTATTTCTTCTACCATAAAATATACTAACTTTTGAAAAGATAATATTAAACAAATAATCGCTGCCAAAAAATATTAGAACAAGGGATATCAACTGTCAAATTAAATTATGGGTGGGTGTCAATCATCTTTCTTCCATGAGAATGAAATCTCTCGGGGATAGAAGAACAAACACTTCAAATTTCAATGAATTAATGAATTAGGTTAGTCAAATTGTGCAATCCATATTGAAAACTACAACAAAAGCTCTTTAAAAAAACATCTCAATTATTTTTTTTTTTACTTTGTTAAGGGATATGGAGAAGATACTATAAGGTTGATAGATCATTGATGATTGATTGACTTGATTATCAATTGAATTGATTTCATTGAAAAGGTAGATAGAATGGTGTTTAATTCCTTGGGTTCACCACAAGCAAGGACACACACACACACACACACCCACACACACACACACACACACACACACACATCATACTATATACCTATTAGGCTATACTAGCAGTTTCCCTGAAGGCGCAAGTTATGTCAAGTGGGTTTTTATTGTATTTTTTATTTTTAATTTAATTTTTTTATGTAAAAAACATAGAGTATACTGATAGTTGTATGTTTACTATGTACCACCAATTTAAATTTGAATGTCACACTTTATTATTATGGATTAGGGACATGTCATGGCACAAAATATTTATATATGTTAAAAAAGCATGATTTGAAGCCATACACCATACTTAAAGTATAAGGAGTGTAAAAACCATATTAGTGAAACTTATTAATACATGTGTTTCACCTTGAGTTATGTACAAATTAAACAAAAAAATGCTTATAAGGTGAAGAAATCAATTATGAGCTATTTTATCCCCTTTACAAATCAATCTTAAAGGTGTCAAAGTAATAAAATGTGTTATAAAAAATTGTTAATGTATGATGGCAAGCTCGCATGGTAAGTAGAAAAAACATGTGGGGGGGCATTGAGAGTAACTAGGGCATCAATATAGGCAATCAAGGCAAAAGCTACAATGTGAGATCTAGGAAGCGCATCAGGCTAGGAGTGATGGGGAGTGGTCAAGAAGTGATTAGGTTTAGATGGATGATCATCAGTACTTTGTGAAGAAATCTCATGAAGTGGCTTCTAGAGTGAATCAGATCCCTTTGGGTAAGAATAAATCTTTGTGCACTCATACTCTTGAGAATTTTGGGGTACATTTAGATCTCCCTTAAAACTAATTCCTAGGCCCAATTGAGGAAGTTGGCTCTCCCTAGATCTGTTCTCAATCTCTTATCTTTGATGGTAATGAATTTGAGGATAATCTCAAAGATCTAAAAGCTAAGGGGTTATTTAGGAAGTTTATATGAAAATGGCTAGCCATAGATGAAGCTAAAGCTTGGGTGGATACAACCTAGGGCCATAGCCTTATTCTTAGTTTTCTCTCAAAAGTTTTATTTATCACCATCTACTTAACATAAATAAAGAAATAAGAAATTTTGGAGGGAGGACCTTGGATGATGGAAGATTATAGATTGTGGCTATAGTCCTGGTACCTTAATTTTAATCCATTCACAACAAAGAAAGGAAATTTTCCCATTTGGGTGTGGTTGTATGGCCTCTCATTTTAATATTAGAATGAGGCTTGTTTGAAAAGTATTGGGTCAACATTAGGGGAGTTCATCTACCTCGATCCAATCACTAGTGAAGGTTTTTTTGGCTTCTCTCACTAGAATCTATGTGTTGATGGACTTAGAGAGCCAAATTTGAGATCACATCTCTCTTCATTCTTAGAAATCATCTTGGGGTCAATAAATTTATGTTGATATTTTTTTTTTAAATGCTACAAATGCAAGATGATCAATAGTGTTCATGGCTAGTGTCTTAGGAAAGGGGGCCAAAAACAATTTATTCAAAGTTGGATTGTTAAACCTAGTCCTTAGTCTGAGGATTTCATTTGAAGGAATTTAAAAATACCCTATTTATGCAAGTGGTAGATGAGGCTCCCCCTTCTGTACTTGGGCCTATTGTGGAATCCACTCTCACCTTGAAAGACAAGTTGGAGAAAGGGATGACTCTCTCTCTCTTACCACTATTCTCAATCAAATTTAGTTTATTTCTACGAAAACTCAGAAACTAAAATATTCTTGTGTTTCTCAACCTGGACTAGGGTTGAAGGATAGTACTCTCAAGGAGGTGTTAAAAAAACCTAATACAGGATTTTGGTTGGGATAGAGATCTATAGCTTTCACCTTTGGTAGGGGAATTGAGTGATGATGAGTTCAAATCCAAAGAAGTTATCTCTTTGTCTTAAAAGAATTGCCTAATTTCATAGCCAAATTATAGTTCCCTTAACAAATGAGGGAAAAAATATGAGATCATTTTAGAAGAATAAGTTTCCTAAGTAACAAATTAACCATTGAAAACTTTATTGTCTCTGATAAAGAAGGGGTGAAATTTTTGTCTCACATTTCATGAAGTTATTTTCTTGGAATTTTAGGGGCTTGAATGCCCTTAATAAATGATGCCTGGTGCGACATCAATTGATGAAGAATGGGTTTTAATTATTGTAGTTCCAAGAAACTGACTTAAAATATGAAGCAACTAAGGCACTCATAATAAAATGTTGGAATAGATGGAAGGGTCTTTTTGTGGATTCTAAGGGAGATTCAGGAGGCCTAGTTGTTCTTTGGTCTCCTTTCAAGGTTAGGGTAGATTTTGGTAAGTCGAGAGCGAATTGGATTTTATACAAAGTTTCTTATTTTTCCACTAATATTTTCATCTTGTTGTATAATCTATATGGGCATAATTTGGCTATTTTCAAAGCCCAATGTTGGACCAAAATTTTGAGCCAACTTTATTTACTTCAGGGGCAAAAGTGTATTATTGGTGGGGATTTTAATGCCATCTTGGATTGTGTTGAGAAAAGAGAAGGTATTAGGAGGTGTTCCCAATCTCAAAAATACTTCACAAATTTTTTATCCATTATAGGATTAATGGCCTGCCACCAAAAAATGGGTTTTTTCTTTTCTCTTGGACTAATCGGAGGGAAGGATTATGCAATATAGTTAAAATATTGGACTAGTTTCTTATCATTCTTATAGGTTTAGACATTGACTAGATCCCATAAAGTAACATCCTTCCCATTTTAGGCTCAAATCATGCCACGATTGAATTGATAGTGGAGGATGGGACTCCTCCCCTCTATCCTTTCAAATTTGAGCTAATGTGGTTGATGGATCCTTCCATCCATGATCTAATTAAATAATGGTAGATCAACGCCACATCCACAAAGGGTATAAAGATGTTTTTGATGAGAAAAAGTTGAACTATATTAAATATTATCTTAGAGATTAGAATCAATCATGTTTCAAAAAAAAATTCAAAGAAAGTGATAGGGTGTAAGCTGAGTTGGAAGCATTAATCAGATAGTGTTGGCAATGGGGATGGACGTGGAGTTTTTCCATTAAGATAAATTCATACTTGTGGAGCTTTAAAAACTTCACCTGAGAGATGAGGTTTATTGGAAGCAGAAGTATAGAGAGTTATGGCTCATGAAAGGGGAAATAAATGCCAATTTTTTTCATAAATCCACCTAGGCATGGAGATTAGCTAACCACATTTTGATCATAAAAATAGATAAGGTGTGTTGTTGGAGACTAATTATTATATAAAAAAAGAGGTTGTGGATTTCTTCTAGGAGTTACTTTGTTGTTTAGAGGCTTTGTTCGTGGGGGTTGAGGATAATAGCCTTAAGTTCATCCCCAAACTTATGACTATGCAATAGAATGAAAGGTTGATGGAAGCCTTCTCCTTGGAATAAATTAGGTCAGTGCTCTTTTCGATGGATGGGGATAAATGCTTAAGGCCTACCAAGTTTTGGGCTTATTTTTTTAGATTTTTCATTATATTATGGGAGACGGCGTGGTTATTATGGTGAACAAGTCTACGTCTAAGTAAAAAGTGGCTCCATACATCAATTGCACTTTCATCTCCATGGTGCCTAAAGGTGAGTCACAATCCTCTTTCAATGATTTTCAGCCTATTTCTCTCTATAACACTATTTATAAAATAATACCTAAATCCATTTCATTTCAACTCAAAATAATCTTAGATCTCCTAATTTTAAATTAGCAAGGGGGATTTGTGTTGGGCAGACAAATTCAAAAATGGATTATTATCAATCATGAAATTCTTCATTCCCTTCTTTGTAATCATAAGGCATGAATGATTCTAAAGATGGATATAAGTAAAGCTTATGACCAGGTAAATTAGAGGTTTATAATCAAATCTCTAGTTAATTTTGGACTTGACATAAGGTGGTGCAATTGGGTGTTTAGTTGTATTACTAGTCATAGGTTTTCAATATTGGTGAATGGGGAACCCTCTGGATTATTTGAATCCTATAGGGGGCTATGAAAAAGGAATCCTTTATCCCCTTTCCTTTTCATATTAATGGAATAATCCCTATATAGATCAATTTTAAGGGCCCTAAATGAAGGTAGGTTACATGGCCTCAAAGTTACTAATGATATGGATTGTTTCTCTCATCAGCAGCTCATGAATGACATAGTCCTTTTTGTCACTACTTTGGATCTTGAGGCTTACTCCTATAAATAATTTTTTCTTAATTATGAGGTAACCTTAGGTCATATGATCAATGATACCAAGTTTGAGGTCTACTTTTTGAATTTTTATAATCATTCTCAAAGGATTATTACAAAAATACTCAACTTCAAGATTAGTTCATTTCTGACTAAGTATTTGGGGTTTCCATTGTTCACAGGTGTTGGTAAATCAAGGCTCTAAGATACTTTGATCAAGTCCTTTCATTATATACTAGAGGCATGGAAAGGAAAGTGTCTATCCTTTATACAAAGAATCATGTTCATCAAATTGGTCCTTAGTACTCTCCCAATTTATATCAAGTCTATCCTAAATCCCTTAGGTTCTATGATCAAGGAGCTCAATCATATTATGGACTTCCTCTGGTAAGGATTGATGG
Organism: Torreya grandis; assembly: GCA_037957365.1. Classification (NCBI taxonomy): domain Eukaryota; kingdom Viridiplantae; phylum Streptophyta; class Pinopsida; order Cupressales; family Taxaceae; genus Torreya; species Torreya grandis. The sequence goes on along the minus strand of JARHVA010000288.1, from coordinate 3,263,383 downwards.
ATAAAAATAAAGTCTTGTTGAAATGGGATAAGATTTACCTCCCTTAAGTTCGTGGTGGGGCTAGGATCAAGAGACTATCTTCCCAAAATATTTTTCTAGGGGCTAAGTTGGTTTGGGGTATGGTCTCTCAACCTCATGGTATTTGAAATAAACTACTATAGTTTATATACTTTGGGATTAATTAGAATACTATTTTTTTTTACCATTCATAACACTTCCAAGGGCTCACATGTGTGTAAATTCATTCTCAAGTGCTGTCATATTATCAAAGATCATGTTTCATAGAATATCAATAATGGGTAAAAGGTAAAATTTTGGGAGGAATCCTAGAATGGGCACAAGTCAATCCAAGAGGTGTAGGGCTTGAAGGAAGCAAACATTTTTTGACTTCTATTTGGGGGTGCAAGGTGTGTGACTATCTAGAAATTTGCCCTTAAGAGGGAATGATTAAATGGAAGTGGAATAACCTGAAGGATGTTTCACCTCTGAAATCTTAAATGGAGGTGTTAGAGGGTATCCTATCAAAGAGGAAGGTCTTTATTAACTCCAAAGAAGATTCTATTTAGTGAATTAGAGCTAAGTTTGGGATCTATTCTATCAATTTGGGATATACAATGACAAAATGTGAGGACTCCTCCTTTGAATAGGCCAAGTTTACCTGCTAGAATAAAATTGGTTTGCCCAAGACATGTGCCTTTGCTTGGTTGGCTACCCAAAGTAGGATCCTCACCTCTGATCGACTACCAAAAATTGGCATTGAATAACATTCTTATTCATGCCTTTATTTATTTACCGACGAAGATGCCAACCATCTCCTTTTTTATTGCCCCTTCATAAATCAATGCTATAATTAGTTGTGTGTAAAGTTGGGCCCAAGATGGGCTTGTCTGAGTTCCCTTCTAATGGAATTTTCATCTTTCTAGCTTGGGCCTACAAATTCAACCTTTGCTAACATGTGGGTGGCAAGCCCTGTTATCTTAATTTAGACCCTATGGAAGGAATGAAATCAAAGTATTTTTTAGGATAAAATCATTTGGTTAGAAAAGTGATTCACATAGTAGAAGTGTCTATGTTTGAAATTGGCTTCACCTCTACTAAAAGATGTATGCATGTTTAGGGCATGCATATCCTTGCCAATTGGCCACTTATAAATTTTCCCCTTGTTAATCGATATAGAATTTATGGTAAAAGTTCTTAGAGGAAGGATAATTCAATTTGGATTCTTCTTCACATAGGCTTCTTCAAGCTCAATTTTGATGGGACTATGTAAGGTAATCCTACAACCTATGGAGTGGGGTGTGTCATCAGAGACTACATAGGGTACCTAATTCAAGATGCTTCACTTAAATTGGTAGAAGGGACCAATAATGAAACTTATGCTCAATCCCTTGCTTTTGGAGTGGATTTGATTGATCAATGTGGAATTAAGAATGTGATCTTTCAAGGTGATTCCATGGTTCTGATCCAATCCTTATAACATAGGATGGCATGTACATGGCACATCAAGAATATCCTAGGCCATGCATTGGATACCTTAAATTCCTTTTTCACATGGGATGCTTCAAATTATTATAGAGAGGATAATTTAGTTATTAATTTCTTGTCCAATCAAGGCATCTCACAGGTTGAGGAGTTAATCATTGACAATTTATGGGAAGTGTGGCTAGAGCCCCCCCCCCCCCCCTTCTTTCATATAATCTTTGATATTTTTCTATATCATGATTTTAATGATTAAAGTTTTGGTGGTGGTTGTGTTCTAATCATTTGGTGACATGATTTACCTTGATGTTTGATTTGTCTCACATGATGATGGTATGGTTTGGAGAGCATTTTATTGAGTTATGGTCCCTTTGCAAGTTAGTTTTCACTCACATTTTGTTGTTGGTACCTTTCAAAGGAGTTGAGTTTGTTTCAAAAATGGAGTACATCATGTAGCTGGCCATCAGTGATCCTTTAATCAAGGTAGGTTTATAGAAAAGGGATATGGTGTTTGAGGAAGTGTGAGTGAGACTAGAATCAAATAATTTTCTCTATTTAGATGGGGCAAGTTTTGGATGTAACCAAATAAATTTTCAAAATGGTGTTCCTTGAGATCCCCTTCCATGTCAAAGTGAACTCAAATATTGCATCCCTCTTCATTACCAATTTCCTCTTGGTTTTGGATGGCAAGGTTTTGGTCAAGGAATTGGTGTAAATATTGATTAATCCTCACTTCATGGTCGGTTGGATTGAGGCCAGAGATGATTTCCCGACTAAGAGATAGACCTCCCTACCTCTCTTGGGTGTGGAAAATTTTGGGTTAATTCCTCTTTTAGTCTTATTTGAGCTTGATGAGTGTCTTTTCTTATCTTTGTCCTTTGTGGATAATTTCTAAGATTTCCTTCTTTCTCCTACACTAGTTGGAATGTTGGTGGCTCATCTAGATGTGGTTTTTTTGAAAGCTCCTCTCTCCTCTCTCTCTCTACCATTTTGGGTATGTGGTGATCATCTTGGATCCTTGTTATGATTTATTTTTTGAATAGGTTTTATGAAAGTGGCCAATTAATTCCACCACTATAAGGTCATCTGGGATTGATTCCAAGGTTGATGCCCCTCCCAAATAGGTTGCTTCTACTACTTTGTGTGTGTGCTTTGGCTCTACTTAGAGGGGGCCATATATAAGTGGTGTTCAGGTGGAATTTAAGGTGGATGGTCCTAATGATCATGTTGTGGAGGAAGTAGATTTTATGGTATCGATAAATGCTAGGTAGTCATTGACTTGGGTTCAGGGGTACAATTTTGGGCTTGCCCCCTAATCTTTCTACTTTCAATTATGTGTTCCATGTTTTGTGGTGTTCGATTATGTAATTGTGTTTTGGTTAATAGTCATGTTGGCTTGGTTTTTTTTATCTAGGATATTTTTTATATTCCTTGGGGTTGTTTGTCCTCTCCTTGGTGGGTTTGGCTAGTTTAGCCAAGTTTTAGTATTTTTGTTCCCTCATGCATTTTCATCTAAGGCAAATGAGTGATGTTTTTGATTGATCCTTATTATGGGTGAGGGATTCTTAAGCCCTCAATTGTCTATAAAAAAATTGTGTTTTATAAATAAGTTATTGAAAAGCATGAAATTTCCAAGATTCAAACAAAATTTAGCATGAGCCATCTTCAAAATTAAAGTATAAATCCATATATGTTAAATGAAGGAAATCATACCAGTATTTAATCTAAAATGTGATGATAATTAAGGAATAATAGTTTATCAAAGATCACATACCAAAAATACATAGCTAAAAATATTTTTCTACTTCAAATCAATGGTGAGAACTGATACAAATGTTGGTAGCAAAACAAGTACACATAATATAAAATACTTAATAAGAAAATAAATAATGCTTAATAAAAAAATCATATCATGCATTTTTTTTGTAGCAGTAGTAATAAAGTTAGTGTTGTTGTAAATGTTGTGGAAGAGGTAATTATCTAAGTCTTGTTTCCTCTAATTTTTGAAGGCTTACATATTTATTATATTTCATTATTTCAAAGTGGTCAAATGTAAATGTAGGGGAGATACGCATGTCATAAATTGAGCATACTCTTGATACAATAGTGAATGCCAACCCTTGATGCTAAATGTTTCCAATATCAATTGTTTCCTTATTTAGAGTTATTCCTTGTGTTTTATGCATGGTCAGAGCCCATGCCATTTTTATAAGCATTTGGTGATGATTACCTCATGTAATAGGATGAATTGGAAGATATGTAGGATTTCAATTATCCCATGGAGGACCAGGGTATTTTTTGAATGCAACAACCACATATGGGTAAGGAAGGTGTCATTGAATTTAAATTATATACAATGTGAAAAAATTCTATGATAGCTCCATTAACTAATCCTAATTTCACCCATAGAATGGATGTCAACATAATTTTTTGTCCTTTAGATAGAAGCACGATTGGCTCAAGTTGAGTGTTGTTATGGTTAGGTGTCTCTATTTGTATGATTTGTTAGGCACTACATCTTATGAATATAATGCTACATTGTTGCTAATATGTTAGTTTCATACAAGTGTGGTAAGATTTTTAAATCTTCTTATTTTTTTGGAGGCATGAAGGATGCTTTTATTGACATGAACATATTCCAGTCTTCCTCTATTGGGTTTGCATTTTTTATGTTGGTTAATAAATTTTTGAATAGTAGTTTTTTTTTGCATCCTTTTTGACAGAAATGTGTTTCTAATGTTACAAGTGTGTCAAATGTTCACCATAGTGTGTGACCAATAGACTTCCCTACATACATTAGAATGTCATTTAGAGGTGGAAGTTATCCTAGGTCTTAAACAAGTATAATTGAGTAGTTGCCAAAGTCTATTATTTTGTTGAGGAAATACATCACATAGTCAACTATTTATATTTTTGAACATCTCTAGGCCTATAAATCTCATTTCATCTATGATCACATATTCTATGTGTCTCATTTCTTCTTGAAAATTTGTTAATGATTGTCCCTCAAGTGTTTTAATTTTTCAGATAGGAATGTAGATCCCTAAATGTATTGTTGACGAATTTATGTTAAATGTTGTGACACCAGTTAGAATAAGGATAATTAGGGAGATATGCTTCTATATGTAAGTTTATCTAGGCTATGATTGATGTTACTAAATAAGTAAGATTTACATGTACCTATTGTTCCTTTTATAATTATTGGAGTGGTGTATCTTGTGCTTTTTTTGGAGCATATTGTTGAACTATGTTCAAGGCTATTTGTTAGTTACCTAATAACTCATTTAGAATTGCTTTGCTTGTGCACCCAATATTTGTATATTTGGAAATTGTGCATTGAGAATTTATAAATTGTTTTGTTGTTGTGTGAGGTTGAGTAATACCTTAGATAGATTCTAATTTTGGTTGTTGTCAAAGTCACAAATCCCAAGCATGTTAATGTCATCTATTTGAGTGTTGTCTGATGGGTTCATACTAAACAAGAGTTCCCAGTCATGTATTTCCATTTCCATTGGTATATCTTCTTGTATGTCACCATCATCACTACTCGATTCAACATTGTTTTTATCTTCTGTAGATATCACTCGATATGACATGGATTGTAAGAATCCTTGATTTATTCCCAATGTGTAACAATGCATTCTAAATCAATGTCCATTTTAATATTATAGAATGGCTTGTAAAGTAAGAGATCCACACAATAAAAAGCTTCATATGATGGTGAATCAATAGGAGGTTTAAAGAGAAATGAGTAAATATCTAAATAATTGCTTGAAAATTTTTATGTCTTCATTGATTAGTTTTCCTTTTATTATTATAAGATCATGTTCATGTAACCTCAATGAGTGGTATTGTGTCTTGGAAAGTAGGGATATTTAGATATGATTCAATGAAAAATGGTAGGTTGTATTCTTTAGATATGCTTTGAAAAAAATGTTTGAAGACTTTTTTGCCAACAAATAGGGTAAAAAATGTTTGACTAAAAACTATTAAAGGGAGATTCTATAGCATGTGGCATGTTTCCTATCCACCTATGTCATAGTCAATAATAATTTTTGTGAGGAACTTGTTGTATGAAATCATTGTTTGGATTTCAATTAGAATTATAGATCGTATTCTAGTTAGGATATGGTGGTGGATTTTAGATTTGTGCTTAGCCTTTACTCTATACTTTGTTATATATTTGAGCACAACATGGTAATAAAAAATTAGTTGGTAATCTACATTTGCATGCCATATTGAAAGCATGATTTCATTGTGGATGTTCACTTTTTCATAATTACATTATGGAAGGTAAGTTTTTTTTACCTTCATTTTCAATAAACATGTTTGAGCTCTCCTGTAGTGGCCACATGGCTTTATATATAAATTATAGATTAGTACCCTTTTTCTGTAAACATGTAGACTCATTGCATTTGGTGTGACAGTGAACTCAATTTATAAGGTTCTCATAATATTTTTGAGGATTGAAACCTAAAATTTAATTGGTGGTGAGTAAGTATGGATCATTAAGATCAGAATGATGTATTATATCATGGATTTTATCATTTTTGTATGGGTTCCATGTTGTTACATTTTGGTTGAAGAATATCCTTATAGAATCTACTTGAAGTGCATCTTCTGGGTCTAATTTGTCCATGTTGGATGCATTTTCTAACCATAAAAATATAGGGATGTGTTATGATCCTTTGTGTTTCTATTCATACTTGAGTAAAAAAATACATTAGATAATTATTATGAATACCTATATTGGTAATCCTTGTTGTGGAGATGTTTATCAAGGATTTCTTCATGAAAGATTAAAAATATGTTATCCATGTATGAAGATGCAACATGTGGGTTTGCAATTAGGTTTTGATTTCTCCTATGAGAATTATTACTCAGGAGAGATGTAGGGGGATCTGACATGACATTATGTAGATCTGGCCACTTAGTGTCCACTACACTCAGGGTGTAGAATTGTTTCAGTGATCCCAATTATTTGATCATATTCATTCCTACACTTGGATCAAAATGAATGTGTACCTTTAATCATTGATCCAAATTGCATTAGTTGATATGAAATACTTGCATCAGATAATTATGTTAGATGTTGGCACAAGTTTGATATTATAAGTGGTAAGTTGTCATCAATGTTTTTTGGTAAATATTGTCAATTTCACTTGGATTTTATCGTGTATCATTAGGTTCAACAAGAAATAACAAAAGCACGGATGGCTTTCAAACCGATTTTCCTGATATCTAAGTAGGTGCATAATGTATTCATGCAGTTGGTTCTTTTTAATATAAGTTTATTGGTACATGGAAATCCTTGTTGTAAAAAGAGAAGTAAATTCCATAGAAAATAAGCCCTCTATTTTGTATTCATTGATAATTGAGCTACTAACATTTGGCCAATTCATTTCAATTAGATTGCTACTATTAGTATTGTTTACATAGTCTTTTATTTGGTTGATTTTTCTTTGTGCATTTGGAAGAGAAGTTACAAAAAATGATGGTTAATAATAATGTAGATCTATAGGTGCATCTTTATCTTCATTTAAGTCTAGGTTGTTGATTTACATGCCTGTAATATTCATTATAGTGTAGGGAAGGACAAAGGAGATATCAGTAGGCTCAGATGGTAGCGTGATGCAAAAAAAATAGGCCACTCTTCTAAAGGCCATAACTTTTGACCCGTAACTCCGTTTGAGCTCTTCCATACACCAAAATGACCATATCAAAAATTTTGATTCTGCCTTAATCCACCTTATCCACTTAGATTTGATTTTGATATTTTTTGGAGGCCAAACATGATCATTTGAGGATCTAAAATTAATGTTTAATGATTTTTTTAGGAATTTTCTATTTTGAGAAATTGCATATTTTTAGAACCAAAAGTCAAATTCAGTTTAATTTTGTTCTATCGGCTAATTTTAGTATTTAGGTTATTTTTAAAAAAATTAGAGTCGCACGCGCTTGTATGTGAAACTTACTATAAATAGTGGTTGCTAAAAATAGACATTTTTTTTATTTTAGATTTTATTTGAATTTTTGCATGTCAAATCTAAATTCCAAGTTGAGTTTTATTTAACCATCACTTGGGTTTGTAATTATTTCAATCAATCAATATGAATCAATTTTGAGTATTGTTTCAAGATCTCAACATATTGATAATTTTTTTGTTCTTGATAACTTTTTAGTTCATTATCTAGTATTAGAGCAAGTTCAAATCTTGGAGGAAAGAAGAATGGAGATAGGATGAGGACGTAAGGCACAGATGAACCTAACTATACAAGAGGTATAGAGGCAAGTTTAAAAATTAATAGAGATATCACCAATCAAGCAAGGAGACAAGGTGGTGATGAGGAAGACATAGATCATGATGAAGAAATTCATCAAGAAGAAGAACAACAAGCGCAGTGACCATTGATGAAAGAGAGGATGGTCTAGGATTTAAAAGGAAGGAATGAAGGAATCAAGGCTAATGATCCAAATTATGGAGGTAGTTTAAAACCAGAGGAGTTTATAGATTGGATGAATAGCATGGAGAAGTTCTTCAAGTGGAAGACTATGAGAGAAGACAAGAAGGTAAATTTTTCATGCACAAAATTGAAAGGTCATGCAATGATTTGGTGGGATCACCTATAGAAAGAGAGATAGAGAAAAGGTAAAGAGAAGATTAATTCATGGAAAAATATGGAGAAGAATCCAAGGGAAAAAATTCTTCCTGTAGATTATGCATAAACCTTATATAAAAGATTTTTGAATTTGAGGCAAAAAGATTACAGTATACAAGAGTATACAAATGAATTTTATAAGCTTTCCATACAAGTGGAACATGATGAAATAGAAGAGAAGATGGATGTAAGGTATGTAAAAGGTTTAAAATTCTCTATTCAAGATGAATTAAGCATGCATAGAATACTTAACATGGAAGAAGTTTATCAATTAGCTTTGAAGGCAGAAGAAAAATAAAATAGACAGAACATCAGAAGGACATCTATTAGTCCAAAAAGAGGTAGATCCCCTCCAATAATAGGATGAAGTGGGTTTAATACCACTAGAGGTGGATTTAATGCTAATAAAGGTGAATCATCATGTGGTGTAGAAAGGCAAGATGATAATAGGCAAGGGTTTCAATACCAACAAAAAGAAAGAGGATTTTAGAAAGAACGAGGTTATAATGGTGCTAGATGATGGTTTTTGAATCAGTGTAGATCTTATGTTTGTTATAGATGTGAATAAGAAGGGCACAAAGCATTTGAGTATCCACACTATCAATATCAAGAAAGGAGGCAAGAAGATTGCCCAAGAATAAATCTAGTTGAAGCTGAAATAGAAGAGCAAAATACTAAAGTTGTACTAACTGATGTTGGAGAGAATCTCATGATGAGAAGAACCATGATCACTCTAAAGAAGGATCAAGTGCAGAATAAAGAAGGTGGTGATGCATGGTTGCGATCAAATATTTTTTGAATAAGATGTACTTCAGGTGGAAACATATGCAAAGTAATTATAAATGGTGTTAGTTATGAAAATATGGTTTCTAAAGAAATGATTGAGAAACTAAATCTGCAATGTGAAAAGCATCCTAACCCTTATTGAATTTCATGGTTTAAGAAAGGGAATGAGGTTACAGTAGATTAAAGGTACTTAATCAAGTTTTCTATAGAAAAAACTTATAACAATGAAATATGGTGTGATGTTATTCTGATAAATGCATGTCATGTGTTATTAGGGAGACTGTGGTAATTTGATAGGAAAGTAGTTCATGATAGAGAAAATAACACATACACTTTTTGGAAAGGTGGTAAAAAAGTAGTTTTATTACCTCTTAAAGAGGAAGAGAAGACAAAAAGCATGCATTATACTAAATAATTTATCCAAGATATGAAGGTAGCAGGTTGCTATTATGCACTAGTAGTAAAGAATACAAAAACAAAAATGGTGTTAATACCAACAACAAAAGTAGTAAGAGTGTTAAATGAATATGTAGATGTTATGCTTGATGAGTTACCAGATGGTTTACCACCGAAAAGAGATATTTAGCATCACATTGATTTGATTCTAGGATTAGCTATACCCAATCAAGTAGCTTATAGGATGAGTCCAATAGAACATATATAATCAAATGAATAGGTTACTAAATTGCTAAGGAAGGAAGTGATAAGGGAGAGTATGAGTCCATGTGAAACACCAGCATTGCTAATTCTAAAGAAAGATGGAGGATGGATAATGTGTGTGGATAGTAGAGCAATCAATAAAATTACAATAAAGTATAGGTTTCTTATACCTCATTTAGATGATATGATGGATGTGCTTGTAGGAGCAAAATGTTTTACCAATATTGATCTAAGGAGTGGCTATTATCATATTCTAATTCATGAAGAAGATGAGTGGAAAATTGCATTCAAGATTAGGGATGGCTTATATAAGTGGATGGTGATGCCATTCGAATTATCTAATGTACCTAACACATTTATGAGGGTGATAAATACAGTGCTATGAGAATATATTGGTAAGTTTGTGGTTGTTTATTTTGATGATATTTTGATATTTAGTAAGACTAAAGAAGAACACATACAACATTTGAGAATGGTAATGGATTTATTAAGAAAGGAGAAGTTGTATACAAATTTGAAGAAGTGCAAGTTTATGCAGAATAGTTTGGTATTTTTGGGATTTATAGTTTTAGGAGATGGTGTGAAAACAAATGATGAAAAGATAAAGGTAATTTTTGAATGGCCTATTCCAAAAAATATAAAGAGGTAAGAATTTTTCATGGTTTAGCAACTTTTCACAAAAATTTTATTAAAAAATTTAGTAGTATTGTGACACCAATAACAGATTGCATGAGAGGGAAAGAATTTTCATGGACTAGAGCAGCCACATAAAGCTTTGAATTTTTGAAGAAGATTATAAAAAGACTAATTTTAGCATTACTGGATTTTAACAAAGTGTTTGAGGTTGATTGTGATGCTTCATTTGTGGGAATTGGTGTTGTGCTAAGTCAAGAAGGAAATCCATTAGCATATTTCAGTGAGAAATTGAATGAGGTAAGAACAAAGTATTCTACTTATGATGTTGAACTTTATGCAATTGTATAGGCATTAAGACATTGGAGGCATTATCTAATGCCTAAGGAGTTTATACTATTTATAGATCATGAAGCTTTGAAGTATGTGAATACAAAAAAGAAGTTGAATAGTAGGAATGCAAAGTGGATTTCTTTCTTGTAAGTGTATACTTTTGTGTTGAAACATAAATCAGGAAAATAGAATCAAGTAGTTGATGCATTAAGCAGGAGGGTAGCGTTATTAACTACTATGGTGAGTGAAGTAGTTGGATTTGAAGCTATTAAAGAATTATATGATATTGATCCATATTTTAACAAGGTAGTTGAGTGATGGAGGAATCTATTAATAGGTGGGATAGATGTTATTCATGATGAGTATCTTATACAATAAGTTTATCTCTTCAAAGGGAAACAAGTGTGTATTCTAGTTGGGTCTTTATGAGACAATATAATAAGAGAATTACATAGTGCTGATTTGGCTAGATATTTTGGTAAGATGAAGACAATAACTTTGGTAGAGGAAAAATATTTTTGTCCAAAGAGGAAGAGAGATGTAACAAGGTATGTTTCAAGGTGTAGAATATGTCAGGTGGCTAAAGGATATGTACAAAATATTGGGCTATACATGCCATTACCGATTCCAAGATGACCATGGATAGATTTGAGTATGGACTTTGTGTTGGGATTGCCAAACACATAGAGAGATAATGATTCAATTTTTGTTGTTGTAGACATATTTTATAAAATAGTTCATTTCATTACATGTAAGAAAACTAATGATGCCATTAGGATTGCAGAATTATTTTTTATGGATATTGTGAGATTGAATGGTGTTCTAAAACCTATTACTTCAAATAGGGACATGAAATTTCTAAATCATTTTTGGAGGACTTTGTGGAATAATATGGGTACTAAGCTACAATTTAGTAGTGCATATCACCCATAAATAAATAGATAGATAGAAGTTAAGAATAAGAGCTTGAGAAATTTATTGAGATGCATATTGGGAGAGAAGCCAAAGCAATGGGACTTGGCTTTACCATAAGCTGAATTTGCATATAACAGTTCAATGAATAGATCAACAGGAAAGTCACCTTTTCAAATTGTTTATGGGATAAATCCTATGGGTATTTTAGATTTGGTACAATTTCCAATTGCAGATCAAATTAATGATGATGCAAAAGTGTTTGCAGATCATATACAGCAATTGCAAGGAGTAAGAAGAAAGTTGCAGGAAAGTAATGAGAAATATAAAGTAGTAGTGGATTTCAAAAGAAGATCTAAGGTATTTGAAGAAGGATATTTGGTAATGGTCTACTTGAGGAAAGAAATATTTACTAAAGGAACATACAACAAGTGAAGTACAAGAAAATTGGACCATGTAGAATTGTGAAGAAAATCAATGATAATGACTATGAGGTAAGTTTACCACAGAATTTTGATATATCTCTAGTATTTAATGTTTCAAATTTAAATGAATTATATTGATAAGGTGGTGAATATGATGAAGATGAAGAAGTAAATTGGGAGCAACATGTTCCAAATAAGAAGAAAGAAAAAATAGTGCAGGTTCTGGATATGAAGACAGTGAGCATAAGGCAAGGGAATTATAACAAGTATTTGGTGTAGTCGAAAGGATTTCATCAAGAAGAAAACACTTGGATTAAAAAATTGGAGCTAAATAAGATTGATAAAGATAAATGGAAGCAGTATAATCAGGGCAACTCATAGGTGCTGAGTTATTTTCAACCAAAGGAGAATGATGCAGAAAAAATAGGCCAACCTTTCGGAGGCCATACCTTTTGATCTGGAACTCTGTTTGAGCTCTTCCACACACCAAAATTAATATATCTAAAAGTTTTATTCCATCCTAAGCCGCTCTATCCACTTAGATTTTATTTAGATATTTTTCAAAGGCCAAACGTGATCATTTGAGGGTCCAAAATTAACATTTAATGATTTTTTTAAGAATTTTTTATTTTTATAAATTGTATATTTTAAGAACCAAAATTCAAATTTAATTTAATTTCATTTCATAGGCTAAATTTATTATTTAGGTTATTTTTGGAAATTTTTAGAGTCGCGCGTGCTTGCATGCAAAACTTACTATAAACGACTGTTAAAAATAGACATTTTTTTTAGATTTTATATTTTTTTCAAATTTTTGCATGTCAACTCTAAATTTTGAGTTGAGGCTTATTTAGGAATATTTTGGGTTTCTAATTATTTCAATCAATCAATACGAATCAATTTTGAGTATTGCAAGCAATCAATACAAATCAATTTTGAGTATTGTTCCAAGATCTTGGCCTATTGGTATTTTTCTTGTTCTTGATAGTTTTATAGTTTTTTTTTGAAGTAACAAAATATGATGTTTAATAATAATGTAGATTTATAGGTGCATTTTTATCTTCATTTAAGTCTAGGTTATTGATTTATATGCCTGTAATCTCCATTATAGTGTGGGGAAGGACAAAGGAGATATCAGTAGGCTCAGATGGTAGGGTACCAATTGCTTGATGGTCAATCTAGACATGTCTATAATAGGAGCCTTATCCATTTTTTATTTTAGTGTTCTTATGACATGTTATCTACTTACAAAACAATCATATGTTTTTTTCTCTGAACCAATTCTTCTTAACACTAAGATGTCAATATTTTTAACTCGACATGGTAAGTACCTAACTATAAAAGATATATCTTGGGGAGAACTAACAATGTGACCAATATATTTCTATTACCCACCACATGCATGGGTTACTTTAAATATTGGATTAAATCTTGTAATAAGCACATAAGCAATTATTATTTCTCTTTATAATGCATTGATGACAATTATGACACCATGGTAATTTTTTGTTTCAATACTTATATACGATTACTTAAAATTGAAGCATGCATGTATTGAGTAAATACCATCTATCCTTTCACAAAATATTTTATTAGGCTGATTAATAGAATCATCGATAAGTGGGGGGTCAATATTTATTGTTTGTGCTTGGTAATTAAGTCGTTGTCATGCATTTATTTGATCCTTGTGGACTATATAGCTCAAATGAGGTCTTTTATTCAATTTTTCACTCCCCATGAATGTCTGCAATGATCATAATATAAAAATTAAATGATAAATTATTTCAAATGTTATGTATAGTCTATTTTTTGCATATGAAAATAGTATACTATATAGAAATGTAACTATTTGAATGTGAGAAATAGAGAAGAACAAGGATATTTATATGGATATAAACATGAAAACATTATGGCTACAAGTCAATATTACTATGGGTGTAATTGTAAAACTATAGGCAATTTTGAAAGCATGCTTTTGAAAATATTTTATGAAAATATAATATAGTAAAAATAATTGTGTTCTTTACAAAATGTATATATGTAAACACATGCGAATTTTAATTACTTAAAATTTATAAGTACATATATGTATTAAATTACATAAAATGCATCAATTAAAGATGCATCATGTGGTTTAGATTGATCTTTAGTTACATTTAGTAAGGTACAAAGCATTTATTCCTTGTCATGTTGTACATCTCCAATTTTGTTACTAGTGTGAAATGATGCTTGTAGAAGAGCACTTTTTTGACAATTTCCCAAACCTCATCATGAGATGATGATATATTTTGTAGATATTGTGTTGTGATACCCATAATTACAATACCAACATCATCAAATGTTGTGGTCCATATTATTCATATCACATATTTATTATGAAATTAAATTTATACTTATATTCACAATTTTCTACATAAATGTTACATTTTTTATAACACCAAGACTAATTATTTTTTTGAATCAATTTTTCTACATTATCTATTGTTAATTATAGAAATGCAATCAGGATAACAAAAATTTATCATTTTAATGTGTATGACTATTGCATCTAATTTAAATTAAATTGATTTCCAAAGAACCCATGATTTATGGATGTCTACAATTGCTTTATGCTCAATAATACTTATACTCATTGATGATGTTCGTAGACATGCACCATTTTATTCATATCATCTCCTCATTTAATGTGCCTTAGGTATATTCAAATTGAAGAAGCATAGTGTATCTAATTTGGTCCTTATTATTTTTTCATTATATGCCTGAAGTCTAACTTTTTCAGTAGCAAGAATTAGAGCTAACAGTGTCTTGGAATCACACAAATCAGCTAAAAGTTTTCCCTCTTCATCATAGAAACTTCTCCAAAGGGCTACTTTAATATTATATTCAAAGTTGTCCTCTAGTATTAATGTTATTTTAATATTTGAAGTTACATTTAACCTTATGAAATTAGAGTAAATATTAATAAATAGAAAAATGGCAATAGTGTCAATCTCTATGTTTATAATTGCATCTTTGATATCCTTAATCATTTTGAAGTCAAATTGTTATAGTGGGATAGTGGGATTTTTTTTAAAATAATGGTCAATAAAGGATGTCATGTCAAAGATGATCTCCCATGGAATTTTTTATTAGTTGTATTTTTTGTTTGCATATTTTAAAGTTCTATTTGAAATTGAGTATATTTTTTCTAGTTTTAATTTGATTGAAAAATGGATATGATGCTTGACTAAAAGAAAAAGCATAGTGATGTCATATCTTTCATTGTCAATGATGTTGAAGTTGAAAAACCTTCCCTAGACCACTATTGTTTGTGTAATAACATAAAATCACCCTTTTAATAAATCTAACCTCTATAGTCTAGTTGTTTTTGTAAGGATTTAAATTTATAGCTGCAGTGTGTGGAATTATTTGCATGCATCCTCTTTCAGATGTAGATCATGATGCTTTGTTCATTTCAATTTTTTTCCATGGCTATCTATTATTTGAAATCTAAAATTGGTGTATAGGTGAGGAGGTGTAATGTGTTTTGTTTGGTGTCAATATCTTCCTATAAAACCAAGATAATTAAAAATAATAATGAGTGTGATTTTTTATTAAGTGTAAGAAAGACAAAGAAATGCATGAAAATTTAATGTGAAAGTGTATTTGGGCTTGTAGTATCTATATATTTATAAATGTTAAAATACATTGTACATAAAATGTAACATTTCAAATTTTCTAGATATTTCCAAGTAATAACATTGTAATATTAATTCCAGACCACTGATACAATAATTTATTGACATGACAAAACTATATAATATAAAGATAAAACAAAAAAAATTAAAATTAAAAGATTAGTATAACACAAATTAAGTTCAATATAAATATGTAAATATAAATAACATTATACAAAAAGAGAGTTCTTGATTAAATTTGTTTATAAATCTTGTGAATATAAAGAGTGTTACAAAGATTAAAATATATTTAAAAATTGCAGCTCATGAGACTAATGGAGAACCTTATAATAGTTTCTAATTTCTAGTATTTATTATAATATTATAACTATTTTTTCTACACTATATGCAATGTGTATCTATTCAAATTAAACCTACAAAAAATGATATTTTCAATACAAAAGATCTGACTTTGATACATCATTGTTTACATATAAACTTTAAAACAAAATCAAGTTGGTGTATACTGTTTAACATTGTGAAGTTTTTTTGGCTCTATTTTAACAATGTGATTTGGAGTTGGGATTACAAATATGGATTCCATTTTGGATTAACATATGGAAGGGTCATATTTTAAGGCATCCTCGATAGTATCATATATGAGACCAAAGCCACTAGAGTATGTTTTGCTTTTTTTAAAGTTATGATTAAAATTGTATGAGGCTTTGCAACTAAAAAACACTCCATTAAGTTTTGTTTTATATCAACGACATGAAGTTTTGGCATTCTATGATGGATGATGTGTATGACAAATTATTTTATATTGAAACCTTTTCACATTGTATTTTTTTGATAATCAAAGACCATGTTGGAGTCTCTTTTGGTATAATTACATTTTTCTAGCTCCCGGTTGTCATGTCAAAATATGTCTGATAAAAAAACATGAAACATGAAATAAAAATATAAGTATATTGAAAATCAAATATGATGCATGAATATAGCTGTAATTGATTAAAATATAGAATCTAATTTAATATTTAATTCCCTACTAAATTTAAAATGAATGCACAAAAACATATAAGCAAATTTTAGAAATAGATTATTATAAACATTGATTTGGTATAGAAAATTTTAAAATACATGCATTATAGTACGCGATGTTAATAAAGTTTGTTGTACAAAATACTACTCTTATAATATCGATTATTGACTGTCATTTTTGTTGTTTAATTTCAAAGTATTTGTTTAAGCAATATTAAAATAGTTATATTATTTATTTTACAATTTAATTATAAATGTTTTTTTCTTGGAATAATATGATAATTTTATAATATATTATAATACACTATACTATATTTATATATATTATTTACATCTTACTATTTTATAATATTGTATTATAATTTAATTGATCTATGCACATATTAAAATGCATTCTATATGAAATGCAATTATTTTAATTTAGTAAAAAATATCAAGTAAGAATATTGTAGTATTAATAATATGATATTATTGTCAAAAACTTGTTATACATAACAAAGTACAATAATTTATGGACTTAAAAAATCTACAAAAATCTATAACCCATGGATCACTTAGTCCTTCATTATATTGGTCATATGATTTTTCATGAAGGAACTTGAACATTCTTTTGACCTATATGTGTGTTGCATTATAATATTATATTATGTACAACCAAAATTTGAATTATTTACAATGCGAGATGTTGATTATATTGAGATATATGATATCTAATTAATCTATATACATATTAAACTACATTCTATATGAAATGTGACTGCTTTAATTTAGTTGAAAATCTCAAGTAAGAATATTGTAGTATTAATAATATGTTATTAATTTCAAAACTTGTTATACGTAACAAAGTATAATAATTTATGGACCTCAAAATTTTATATAAATATATAATTTATGGTTCACTTTGTCCTTCACTATGTTGGTCAAATGATTTTTTACGAAGGAATTTGTACATTCTTTCGAGTTGCATGTGTGTTTCACAGACCTTATTCATAACATCGAACAACATGTACACTTATTCATTTTTAAAAATATGGTCATGCAATAAATTCATTGATGTATGTTATAAATATTTATACATGTGGTAGTTACATTGCTTGAAAGCAATTATTTATGAGATACAAAACAAGTATGTGTATTTATTGTGATAAGACTTTTGACATTGTTATTGTTATTGTTTGTAATTATAAATGGAACTAGATTTGTGTAAATTTTAGCATTTGAAAGGGGGGGTGCACCAAAGAATGATTTTTATTGATTATAGTGGGTTTTAGTCATAAAATTATCATTGTTATCTATTATAGCAATTTCAAATGACCTAGAAATATTTGTCTCATTGAGAGGGCTAACAATTGAGTTAGTGGATGTTATGTCTATTATATCAATCAACCCATAGTGATTTTTCATTGGCTCCATATTATAAAAACAAACATAAAATAATTTAAAATTCAAATATTATTATATGCACAAATGAAGTACAATATAAATTTGTAAGAGATGTAAAATTAAATAAAAAAGTAAGACTTGTATGTTTAATATATGTTGTATAAATATGAACAACTATGACTTGACGTAAGATGATTTATATAAATAAGAAAATTGTATAAAAATTATAGTTTATAAACTAGAAATTCAATAAATTAGTCGGGCATTTCATATCAATAAATATTAGTATATTATGATATATAATACTATACATTGGAGGGCGGGCCAGGACAGGGGGGTCCCTCTTTAACTTAATTTAATTTTTTTGTAAATACACAGTCTAACATCTAATTTAGGATGTGTTAGGAGAGCATCATAGGATTTGAAATCCTTCTGGTAATCCTATTATTGTATCAAAAAAGGACTTGTAAATTTGTATTTTGAGTTGGATAATTGTCCTAATTTATGTTCCCCAATGATATTTAAAATTAAATAGAAAATGCAAAACATTCTTATTAATGCATATGACTCATCACAAGTTTTGTGGAATACACATTTATTAATTCGAAACACTAATAAAATAAAATATTCATGAACCTTTTGATTAATGCTAAAAATGTAAAATTATCATACACATTATCCAAACAAAATACTATTTTAGATTCAAAATATTTATCTATAAAATAAAGAAAAAGAAGTGAAATCATTTGATCTTCTTCAATCATTCATCATTCATGGCAGAAAGAGATTCTTTAAGAACTTTAGAATCATATATATAGAGTTAAATTTTATATTTATTTTTAAAATTTAAAAAATTACTTACATACCCTAAACTATCACTCAACATTTATTTTTTAAATTTAAATAATTGCTTACATACCCTAAGTTATCACTAAACCAAATCCTAAAAAATAACTAAGACAACCATTTTACTTATTAGTTATTAATAAAAATTAATAGCGAATGAAATATTTATGAATTTTTTGGTTAGTGTTAACAATGTAAAATATTTATATATAAAATGCAAACAAAATAATATATAAGATTCAAACTATTTATTTTAAAAAGAAAGAAAAAGAAGAGAAATAGTACGATCTTCTACATTCATTCATGAGAGAAAAATATTATTTAATAGCTTTGAAATCATGCATCGAGAATTAAACGTTCTATTTATTTTTTTAAAATTATATTATTTAAAACAATTACCTACATTAATATACAAATTTTGATAAGATGTATTATAACTTATTCACCTATACATAAATCTTTTTTTAATTAAAATTAATAATTACATTAATTTAGGAAATACTATTTTTCAACAACATTTATAAGCACAATAATATCCTTTAACTCGGCTGTTCTCCAAGTATGTCTTAAATTTAAATATAAAAAATATAGAATAAATAATAAATTCTCTCTTCTCATACACTTTGATATTTATTAGCCTAACAATTACATGGTTAAGAACATTTCAGCTCACAAGATCTATCCTCGTGCACTTTGATAGGTTATTAGTTTAAAAGGGTTAGACTAAAAAATACATAGTTAAGTAACTCTTAAGCTTTGAAGATAAATTTGTGTCTCAAAATCTACACATTTCCTAATGCAGAAATGTATGGTAATTGTACAATATGAAAAAAGCTACGAGAATTAAAATTCTTTGGTGTGTGTTTTTTGAAATAGGTTTATAACTTTTTTGTATTCAAAGTGAAAATATATTAAAACATAGGATGAGATGAGTTAGATGTTATTAAAATTAACGATTAAGAGATTATCAATATTTTATATAATTACTAAGATAAATATAAAAAGAATTGATTGATTTTTATCACTTAAATTACAAATATTATATATATAACTTATTAAAATTTAAACTTAGATGAATATTAAAGAACTCATTTATTTGTATCACTTCAATCACCACTCATTAAAAAAGTGTGATTAATATTGTTAATATAAATAATTTAAGTCTTTGATTAATTATTTGATATTATTTATTTATATATAATCTGTAGTGCTAAAGTTTTATCATTTAAGAAAGTAGTGAATCTAGTTCAAACCTTATAGGTTCGTCGCCCTAATTATTATATAATATTTATTTTATTTAAATAATATATGAATGAAAATAGTATTTAAATTTAGTGAATGGCAAAAATTAATGAATAATTTTAAAAATTAAAAATAATTATATAATTTAAAAAAAAATTGAAATTATAATTGTACAATTTTTTTAATTGTTGTTTTCAAATGTAAATTTTTGAAATACAAGCTTTTATTGAAATTGTCAATATTTTAAATTTAAAAAGTTTTAACAAAAATAATATTTAAAAAAAATACTAATTGTTGGCATTTAAATGACAGTGGAGTGAACAATTTGATTGTTAGGAAATTTTTTGATTAAGTGCATTTGAGTTGGGGAAGTATTGGGTTGAGTGATCTTTTTGGAAGTCTTACTTCTTCACTTGATACAATAAGTACTAAGTAGACCATTTGTATTCATAAGAGATTGCCCTTCTAAATGTCACCTAGATACATTAAGTGTTGAGTAGACCATTCATATCCATAAGAGATCACCCCTTTAAACATCTTCTAATACAATGAATCAATACAAATTGATTCGAAATACAAACACTAAATGGATTATTTATACTTGTGAGAGATAAGTTCTTATAAACCACTGCTCATATAAAATATAAATTAACTCAAAACTATACAATAAAATATCAAAATTATATCATATAATTTATACATATTTCAAATCCACAATTACAAAACTACTAAATATTATTTTATTTTATCATTTAAAATATAATGAACAATTTTTTAATCATAAGAAACAAGTAATTCTATAAATCTTAACCATCACACCAATCAAAAAATTAAGTGAGATTCATTAAATTCTTCATACAAATGATATGATGCTTTGAAGAATTCAAATCTATTTTCCGTCACCACATGGACTCATAAGGCTTTTTGTTTATTTTATATTTTTTTAAAGGATAAATTATTAAATACATATAATATTCAAAAATATAAATAATAATAAAAATATGTAATAATACATTTTATATATTTAAACAATCATAATAATTAATTTAAAACATATATTATAAAAATAAATAATTATAAATTTATTATAAATCATAAATAATAATTAAAATATATATAATATTTAAAAATTTTAAAAAACATCTGTCATATATAATATTTAAATGTCCAACTATGTGATGGGTTGTTAGGATGATGATGAATAAAATTTTGAATAGAAAGTTGATAAAATTAAAGTAAAAACAAAACACCCATCGCCTTATTTTCCTGATTTTCCACATGTTCTCCTCCTTAAAATACTGTTTGTATGGATTGTGCGCAAATCATAACACCCTATGGAGGCATTTATAAATTAGAGGACTATCTAATTTTGATGTGGTGCTCTTCCCATGAACTAAAAATATGTAAATGGTAAGTATCGTATTATTTACACACTTAGGGATGAAACTTTAATGCAGTTTAGTGAAATTTTTTGTTTGCCAATAGAAATCACACCAGAATATGATATAAAATTGTTTTGATACCAAAATCTGATCTTAAATTATTTGGATTTCAAAAAACAACCTGAGATTACTCTAATATGATAATATGGGTTGATTCCTTCCAAGCCCTTACAGAAAAAGTGCACAAGATTTTCATAATCTTACATTGAAAGTTTAAAATACAATTCATAGTCAGTCGACAAAGCTTAAAAAATCATATTAGAGACTATTTGATGTTTTGAAGTGTTTTTGAACTTTTCTTTTTAAGGTTCTTAATGTGTTCGAAACATTAAATTTACAAGTTGCAAAAGGTGCAAGAATCATAGGTGCATATAGAATCATTGGCGTTGATGCAAAGCCTCAAAATTTAAAAATTGATACAGTGATGTATAAGAATCTCATTTACGGTTATTTACATCTAATAAAGTAATTTTTATTTACACTATTCAAAGACCAAACTATGCAATTGAGTAACTTTACAAAAGAATTTTTCAGCGCCACTTACATATGTGGTACATGATATGTTATGTAAATCATCCTAATTTTTTTTAATGTTACAAGTCATTATTAAGATATGTTTGGTGATGACAAACTATTCTTGTTTTATTATGTGCCTTTGTCTTGATTACTTGACCAGCAGGCCAGTGCAACATGTAATTCCTTGTCAATATCTCCTTGCTCATTTGAATCTAAACTGATATAGTCTACATTTTGTTTAATACAAATATTATATTTAATAACCAATAATAAAAAAGTTGGATTTCTAAAATAGTAAATTATATTCATTGTTATTTTCCAAAATGTTAAGTGGATCTTTATTACTTAAAATTATAACAAAATTAATTAAAAGTTTACATATATAAAAATATAATAAATAAGTAAACTCATCATTTTTTTTTTCTCCCCAACAAGGAGGAAGTTCGGTGTCACAAACTTTGTGAATCCAAAAAGACCAGGAAAATTCTGTTCACCAGGTTGTTCTTATCCAATCTTTTTGATTTTGAACAAAATATGAATGCCATGTGAGCAATGTGTTAGCTAAGTTTTGTGTATATCTAATTACAAATAACTGGAAGCAGGGTGGAAGCCTTCAAAAAAATACTCATTATGTAAGATATCTGATACTTATAATGTAATATGGATCTAAGATTGTTCATGTCTTTGCTATTATTACTATAAACTTAAACATCTATTCATTTTTGAAGACATAAAACACCAAAGGGAGAATGTTGATCTGTTATCAAATCTAAAGCTCTAGAGAGTGTTTGTTACGTCAATTTCAGTGCTTGCTACATCAACTTCCAACTGCATACGAATAATATTGCAGAATAGATTAAACACAACATGAATCAAAACCATATACAGAATATTAAAGTAGTTTCAACATATTTAAAGACCATCAAATATCATGCATGTTGGAGAACATTTTGCAGCAAATTCACCCACTTCTGTGTTGCTAAATCCATAATTAATTTCACTTCGATACAAAATATCGAAAATATATTTTCAATTTCAAAATGTCACCCGGAAAATTTGAATGTTATGTAGAAACTTATCTGCGTGCTCTGCTACCTTGCACTGATCTATAAAATCCTAAGCTTAGATCTGACATATCTCTAATTGGCAATTTATTCTTCAATGAGACTATTGCTCGAGACGCGCTGCCGTATCGGGTTCAAATTTACATGAACTCATAGATCTTACGTCACACATTACATAATGTTCACACAATTGTGCTTCCCGATCTCTCAGCCCAACATGGTTAGATACGAATATCATAATTATATGGTGAGGAGTTAATATAGTTGTGGTGCTAACTTATAGCAATGGTTATAGTTGTGATTAATATAGCGTAGTTCAAGTGTAGTTTATAGAAACTTGTGTGACGTTGGATAGACAGTAAAGTTTAAAATTTCTTTTAGGGACCAATCCATTTCAGTATTACCCACACGTCATGGTTTTATAAAACATATTGGATCATTGGTCGGGATCATTTAATTATAAAACGCATCACATTATTGGTTGAAATCTGTTAATTGGCACTAGTTGAAAACCTTGAACATCTATAAAATTGATGCAAATATTTTCTCTTTGGTTCTCAATGGAAACGTTTTCGATGTAATAACGCATGAATAAATTAGGGAGAGCTAGTAATGAATGAATTAGGGATAATTTGTAGGTCACTAGAGAATTAGTCCCTGCGTTTATATGTTTTTATATTATAATTAGATAATTGAAATAGATGAAGATATAAAGATGATTCAAAATTAGGGCTATTTACAACAAGTACATTGTGTGGCCTAAATAATAAAATTTATAAGTAATCATTATGTTTTTTTAATTAAATTGTAGATAATTTAATTTCTAAACATGTATTTACAAAGTCACTTGTCTCTTTCTTGGTTCTATGATATACTTAATAGACTACATGTCCCTTTCACAACTTTGTGGTAGTTGTTGTAACGTAGGATTACAAAGATAATGTTAGAAATCTCTTGTTAGTAAAAAAATCAATGATAACTACACTCTAAGCCTAAGTACTAGGGTGAGCAAGTAACAAGTAAAATAAAGGCAATGAGAAGACTAAAACAAACACTTTTACCTTCCTTGAAGATTCGAATCACTTGTTGGCATGAGAGTGGCTTGTGCTCGGTATGGTGAACAAATGGTCATTGATAATGCCAATGCTTTTTGGGAAGCACCTCCTCTTTTCCCCTTAGAAGTTGGCTCTTATATTGTGTTGGCAATGATGATTTCTAGCAAGAATTTGGCATTATTTATTTACACTCAAAAGCTTATTTGAGAATGGTCATAGGACTTGTATTTATGGGTTTTTAATTAACTCTAACCCAAGTTTAATTAGGTTAGGGTTAGTGTTGGGAGTCCAAATAAAATTAATGATAGATTTAATTATGCATTTATGAAGGCATGACTCAACATTTCTAATTTTTATGGCATTTATGTTGATTTTTTATAATTCTTGACTTTGAAGATGATGACATCATCATGACCTCATATTTGTTGAAAATTTATTTTTAGAAAATATATTTTCCTTATTCAAAATGGATTTTTCACTTAACAATTTAATTAAATTTGCTTGGTTAATTAATTTTACTATCTTTTGGTCATTTTAAGAATTAGGTTAAACGCCCCACTTAATTGGTCAAAAATATTAGTTTACTTGGTCACAAACTTACTGGGGATGAATCCGTAAGAGTTTATCATTACAACAAGGTAATACCCTAAATAGGGATACCCCAACATAATTATGGGCTCTTACATCCAATGTGTGGATAAATTTGATATGTTCAAGTGATTTCTAGGCTTAATTTGCATAGTTTAGTAGCAATCAATTTAAAGTCCGTTTAAAGATAGAAGTGGTCAAAAAGGACTATCTACATTTTTTCTTTGTTTGAATAGGAATTGAAAGACATATTCATAGTAACATCTTCTCAAATAATGAAAAAATATTTATGTTAAAATTATTAATGTTTTAAAAAGTGACGTGTTGACAACCATAGGTTATTATGAGCTAATATTCATAGGTTGATGCCCCTCGAAAGAGCAAACAATAAATAGTATCATCGAATAGGCCCTCAAAAAGAGGAAATGACATGGTATAATGGTCAAAATAAGGCTTTTACCTAATGAGGTAGTTTCAATCCTTGGCACAGTGAATTTGCCCCAATAGGGCAAATGTGAGTGCAAAACAATTCCATTTTTCTCTAGGTGGGTAGTTGTGATCAGTGATTGGTCTATATAATTTGCTCCATTATGGAAAATTGGCAAAAGGTGATTACATAATGAACACATAATACAAATTAATGATGAGTTGGCACAAGGGCTAGATATGAATTTGGGGTACCTGCTAGTATGGACATGCATGTTCTAACTAGTATTGATTAATATTCATTAGTGATTGAGTTACTATGTGTTTGGGTGTTATTTGGGTAGGTCTATTGGGAACAAGAGGAAATACTACTGGCACCGTCAATTGATAGATCATATGCCCTAATTCTTGTTGTAGCATGTGACATTATGCATCATAATTATAAATAAACCATA
Organism: Torreya grandis; assembly: GCA_037957365.1. NCBI lineage: Eukaryota > Viridiplantae > Streptophyta > Pinopsida > Cupressales > Taxaceae > Torreya > Torreya grandis. The sequence goes on along the minus strand of JARHVA010000288.1, from coordinate 3,237,782 downwards.
ATAACAATGTGTGTCATATGCATGGAAAAACTTAAGTTTAAATGTAAATATAATCAACTTAGGTGTGAGATATGATCAATCAAATTCTTAGTGAAAATATAATGTGATAAACTAAGTGTAGGAGTGAATACAAATACTCACAACTTAAGTACAAGATATAAGAAATCAAGATTTAAGTGTAAACATAATGTAATAAAACTATGATAATTGAGCGGAAGGGAGGCATAAAAACACAATATAAATTCAAAACGTAAACAACTCAAGCCCGAGTAGTAATCAAGACTCAAGTGTAAACTAATCATCCTTAAACACAAAATACTCAAAAAAACAAAAATAAAGTAATAAACAAATTAATTATCTAATGCAAATGAAACAAACAACTATTCTAAGGCAAATGAAAGAAACAAATAGAATATATAAAATCAATGAACTAACACTGTGTGTGCATGTGTAATAATAGTGTTATGCTTGGAAAAATGTTTCTCCTAGGCTATAGGGAATAATGACACATGAATGATGGTAAGGGGGAATACAAGAATAAGGAAGGGGTTGAGCTGACTCTAAATGCGCTAGGCAAGTGGATGTTGCCTACATAGTCTCATGGATGCAAGTTCTAACATGGACTTTAGGCTAAATATAGTTCTCCTTAGAATTTGGAAGAGAAGAAAATTGATAATACGTAAAGAGATTGATTGTAAATGAAAATAGGAATGGGATCTCAAATAACGAGAATGTGAAATAAAAGGGGTGGTGCTCATGATTGTGAAAATGTCAGACATAAGAACTTGCAAAACTATGAGAGTATGGTTTAGGCTAAAACCACATTAAAAAGACAAAATGTGAGTGTTCAAAAATAAAAAAGGTTGATAATTCATAGTTTTCACTACATCTAAGGCTTACAATAGGAATATGACTCATAAAATGATGAGAGCATTGTATGATACAATTCATAAGATGGTGAGAGCATGTGGAGATAACCTAAAGGAAGGAATAGTCAATGAAAATGGTAAATAAACTCAATCACTGATAATGGTTGAGCTAAATTAGGATGCCACATGTATCCAAGCACTACCTATATAGTCTATGCAGACCTAGGCTGATGTAGTTCTCCTATAAATAAGAGAGAGCACAAATGAGAAAATGTAAAGGCAAATAGAAATGGTCACAATTTGATGCATGTGAAATATTTTATTATATATGTTGGTTGTGAGATGCATATCTTAAGTATTAGGAATATAAGCTGAATGACCTACTATTTGAAGTGGGTTTAGGATTTTTCTAGTATATTTCCATGTTTTTGGGTTTTTTAGGCATCTCAAATCAATGGAGGATTATGAGATACTGAATGGATTGGCTTGCAAAAAAATGAGAGTGTGTCTTAAATCGCTCACAAAATAGTGAAAGTGTTAGAATAGATTGCTCATAAAATGATAAGAGCATTAGACTAGGGGTGGTCAAGCTGACCTCAAAAACACTGAGTGATACCTACATATTCCATTGTAGTTCACCCTATAATAAAGAAATCTAACTAGGTAGTAGCAAGTTTTTTAATATGAAAATGACACAATGATATAATGCTTGATGCCCCTAAGCAATGTTATATGTAAGGGAATGATAGGTGGGGATATGATATATTGATATAAGCAATATGCTTTGATTTTCCCTAGTAGGGCAAAAATTGTGAGCTTGACCTAAAATTATGAATTGGATGGTGCCCCTAAGCAAGGATACATGCGAAGGGAAGGACACACCCCCAAAGATATGAATCGGAACCAACCATGAATTTTCCCTTGTAGAGTAGATTTTGGAAGGACACATCCCAATGGCTTCTAAAATAATTGGCTCAAAGACTAAGGTGCCCCAAAATGGATGGATTGAGGATTGTTGACTAGGTTTAGGACAAGACATATGCTTTTGGATTTTGGGGCTTTATATCTCTCTAGGAGATTGTAAGATATTTTAAAATGTTTAGGTTTATGAAATGTTTTAAATATTTTTGAAAATTTTAGGGTATCTTAACTCATTAGAGATTGACAAGATACCATTCATAAAATGACAAGAGCGTGGCCTTAGGGTATGAAATAAAAACAAGACAAAGGAAAGGGCAAAGCAAAATAAAAAGGTATGAAAGGATGGTAAGGAAAGGAAAATGGAAAATTAAGGGAAATGGTAAGGTATGCCTATGTTTCTCCTGCTAATGTGGAGATGCACGTCCTAATTAACATAGGGTACCACAAAATAGTCAATTATTTAAATTGCTAGCCCACACCCCTTCTGAATAAATACTTTGTCATGAACATGTTGTTGATTTGAACTCCAATAATGTTGTTGTGATCTTCATTGGTCTCTAATTATATTTTCTCTAAACCTCTAGATAAGATGTCTTCCTAGCCTCAATGAAGGAAAGTGCGACCAGGAATGGTAAATAAGGTTATGCATTGGATAAAAGATCAAATTTGGAAATTTAATATAGGTTTTAAATTAATAAATAGATCATAATGGAATGTATAGTGGTTTGGAAACAAATGAATATCAGGATTTTCAATCACACATAATGTTGCTAATTCATATTTGAGATAATTTTGGTTGTGGTGGGGCCAAAGACTTATGAATATATTCTTGATAGGATCACCATATTTTTTTGTTGTTTGGGCTTGAGAGATGTGAAAATATGATTATGATATAAATTGGAATTCATATTGATGTGGACTTACATAATATCTTCGCCAAGTAATGAATAATAGTTGTGCTCAACTATTAACATCTCAAAGAGGTTTTCACCCATAAAGTTATCTTGATTGTCCCATAGCACCTCCAAGAAGGTTTCACTAAAGAGTGTTGAATTTTGACTTTGGTTGTCTTCTAGTACCTCAAATAAGGTTTCACTAGAAGATGTTAAGTTTGGAATTTGATTGTCCCCTAGAGCCTTCAAAAATGTTTCACTAGGAAATTATTATTATTTTGCATGAATGTGGTCTTGGTTCCCTTGATTTTTTACAATTGGTATGTCACCATGGATGCAGTTCAATAATGTGTATTTCTGTCAATCCCAATCAATGCTTGTAGGAGGTGGAATGCCAATATAATGTCTATATTGATTGGTGTCAATGAAAAATGTAATGGTAATGGAATGGTAAAGTGCATCACAACCCTCATAGAGGCTACTAGGATAAATTGTGATGATGCTAAAGAAAATGTCTTCAAAAACTCTTGAAGGATCACAACTATCTAGTAATTCTAAAGTCACTTCTAACTCAAAGGGGTCTGAATCTGATGTTGAGATTGACATTGATTCTACTTCTAATGTTATATCTGATATTGGCTCAATAATAAAACCTGACTCTAATTCTAATTCTACTTTCGAGGCATTAGTAGCCACAAATATATAATGTTAAATGTTTGGCAATGGACAAGTAATGGCTTATTGTTTAACAATGGGTTCTTCATAAATAGTTTATCAAATATGGATTCTTTTTCAGAAAGAAGCCTTTGGTTAAAGGGATTTAGACTTTGATTACTTAAAATAGAACTTAAGTTTGTGGGATCAAAATCCATAGATAATTGAGCACCTATTTCTAAGAGTCATAAAAAGAGATCATATTTTCTTTCAAATATATATCATTCAAAATTGGCTTAATCTTGATCTATTTGTGGAAGTGAATGAATATGCTCGTGCTTAGAAATGGGATATTTGAAAATTAGATCATTAAAGATGAGTTCAATAAAGATTGGCTTGTCAATGTGAGGTTCATCAAAGATAATGGAATGGTATAAGGGTGATTTATCATAGGTTAACTTGTCATGAATAGGTGTTTCAACAATAACATCAAGGATTGGTAGGTTGTCTTGGTCTTGAATAGACTTGGATGAATCTGATCACGGCTAGAAATGGGAGCATAACATGAGTAGTTATCAAACCTAGACACACTTGGGATGTCAATAGATAATGGCCTTTTGAATGGGAAATGGTTGGCTCTATTATGGCTTGAATACTAGATTAATTGTTAGAGGTATTTCTTATTTATGAAGAAGGCTATTCAATCAAGCATTACTACTCAAAAATCCATTCTAAAAAAGTTGATTCTCATACTAGCTTGATCTTAGTAATTGGCCCAAAGAAGGGTTATCTTGGCATATGATAATTGGTATGACTTGGCTTGATAATTAGAAACTAGCCCACAAAGGATAATATATGCACGTGATAAGAAATTAACTGAAAGAAGGACAAATTTATTACTTAATATAAATGTTCCCAAAAGGGGCGGCCTTGGTACTTGAAATAAATGTGACATGTGGGTTTAAAATGAACCCTAATTTGACATTGGAATGGCTTGGTAATAGACATGTGGGTTCAAATTGAACCCTATTTTGGCTTTGTTTGGCTCATGATTTATATGTGGGTTCAAATGTGAACCCTGATTATATTGGAACATGGGTTCAAAACAAACCTGAATTTGGCTTGGTTTGGAATGTGGGTTCATAAGGAATCCTAATTATGGCAAGGTCTTTCAATTTGGTTAAAATACTTGATGTTTGGAAAAGGTCTATGTGAAATCAGTTTTTAACTTTGGTCAATTTGAACTTAGAACTTGGTACTTGTTTGATTTGGGAAATGGTTTAGAATGAAATGGACTTGGTTTAGGTTTGGCATGAAAATTAGTCTTGGAAACTAACTTGGTCTAAGAACATGACTTCTGAGCTATATGGAAACCACATTAAGGTCTAAGTCTAGGCAAATGAGATCATAACTAGGCCCTGAAAACAAACCCGGTCTAGGCATAAAGATCTTGGTCTTGGCACATGAAACTTCTAACTAGGTCTTGGAAACAAACATGGTCTAGGCACATGAAAACTTTAACCAGGCATATGAATTTGAAACCACTCTTAGGTTTGAAATCATGATTTGGAAAAAAAAGCACACTTGGTCTAAGTAGAAACTTAGAATTAAGGAAAAACGTAGTCTTGGTCTAAAATGGAACTCGGTTTAGGAAAAGGTCTTTAAACCAAACTAAAAATTGATCCAAGTTACACCATCTACACACAAAAATGTGAATAACTCAAGCCCAAGTTATAGGCAAGACTCAAGCATAATCAACTGTCTTTATATTTTAACTTTGAAAGATGTGATTTGAAATTTGGTTTGCAAGAATTAGATTTCTAAAATGAGAAATGGTTTAGACTAAAATGGGCAACGTGATAATGTATTTCAAAAATTTAGGCACAAATGACTTCTTCAAGTTTTGGTCTAAGGCATATAGTCTCACCAAAATTGGGTAGCATAATACTTCTAAATGTGAATGGTGTGCATATAATGTGTTTTGGTATTTGGACTCATTTGTTTTGCATGAATGGTTTTGGGCTCAAAATAAAATACATATAAATATAGGTTCCTATCTTAATAAATGACACAAATTGTGCATAGTATCTGCTAAACTTTCACTAATATACCAATGCTTGAGAGGAATAAATTTGTTAATCCAATAAATAAAGAGTTATTGTCCCCCCTCTATCTCTCAAGAGCTTTTAGATGGCATGGAACTTAGAGCACAAAAGTAACTCAACATTAAGAGGAAAATCCATGGAAAGTGGGGTCAATTAATCTAAATTTTTGAATTGGATTTTCTAGATGGCCCACAAGTGCCTAAAAACACTTGGGCATAATAATATATTTGTCAATTGGATTCAAACCATATAAATTTTTATGAAAGGGTATTATCATTTTCACAACCACTTCAACCATCACTTGCTCAGTAGAATGCGATGTTAAGATCATTGTATGATCTAGGGATCCTTTCCACTTGTCAAACTAACCGCTCAACCATTGTCCAACCAAAAGACATGCCCAATTTGTATACCCCACTAGATAAGTGGGGTTGGTACGATGATGGTATATGAAATCCCAGGTCAATTCACCCCTAAATAACTTGTGAGGAGATGATCAACTCCCACTCATGAAGCCAAATAAAAAATAAAAGAAGAAAGTGGTCATTTCTGATTTATCCAAGTTCCCAAGAACAAGGAGAGAGCATGCACGATGTTTTTTCAGGTTACAATAAACAAAAACATAGCCATGTTTTTGAGTCACTCTAAATAGGGGAGAGCATATGCATAACTTCGCTTAAACAATGCTAAAAGGGAAATGCAGAATTAAAAGTGTGAAAAACAAATTATTTTATAAACACCCAATTTGAAATGTGGGAAGGCCTTGTAAAAAGAACTTGGAATGAAAAACAAGAAATTTTCCAATGTTTTAAACACTAAATATAAATGTGAACAAGGTTTTTAAAACACCAAATTTCAAATGTGATGGAGTGATTTTGAGATGCGATATAGTTTCTCCTTGATTGAGAAAACCTGAAAACACTTGTTAAAAGTTTGTTTAGGCCAATATAGTGAAGGCATCTTATAATTTTAGTTCAAAAAACCATGAAAATATGCTCTCTAGAACAATTTCCCAATTATAGAGTCAAGTGTAAACTATGAAATTGTAGGTAAATAAAACTTACAGAACAACAAAAACATATAAAGCCTTACAGTATGATTTCATAGTTTTTGAGTGATTTTGCAACTCTTTGTACTAATTTCATAGTTATATTACTCAATTTTTTTGTCTATTCATATGATTTTTCTACTATATTGGTCCAATTTGCAACTATTTTTCCTAATTTCAAACCTACTAAATCTACATAGAAAGTAAAAAAATACAAGGACAACAATTTTGTAAATCTTCTTACCAATTTTGTAGTTTTGATTTCATAGTTAGGTCTAACTGTTGGGCTCTTTTCCTTTAGTATGTCTTTCCCTAATTGTGCACCTAAGAGAATAGGAGTTATAATGAGTTAGCGCACAGATAGATCATGTGAGAAAGGGTTCTTACGTGCTTACTCGAAGCATGTATCTTAAGACCAATTCCTATTAGCTTCATCGTACGATAGTGTATTAATTTAATTTATTAAACTAGGGTGATCGAATAGGCACTTAGTTCTAAATTCATACTTAGTTTCATATCTAACTATTAACTATTCATTCATTCCATACTTAACTAATCACAAATAAATAATCTGGGTGTAAACTGAGAATAAAATAATAATAATTCCATTGTATTCATAATCAGATTACATAAGTATTTCATCAACACTAAAGTTTCCTCTCATTACATACATATGTTATATCCATAATTACAACATATTAAAGATTATAATTATCAACCAACACACTAATTAAAATTAGGGGGTATTTATACATGGGTCTACACTGAAGATTCAGTTACAAATTTGGTTACATAGAGATGACTCACCAATGACCATTAACAATAATGAGTCATGGAAAGCCATTACATTGAATTTCTAAGGACCTAGGCCTAACTGCCCCTATATGGTCTCTCTATGATGGATTTTTTTTATCATGCACTTATCTTCACATAGATAGGTGTTATATACATGCTTAAATATTCTTCTTCGATGTCTATGTGAATCATTCCCTAAACATCTTTACTTTATGCACCCTTGCCCAAATATTTTTTTATTGTCTGAGTCCTATGTTCTTGCTTTCTTTGTGTTTCATGTTTCTTTATTCCTTGTGACTTACCTCTTCCATGCCATGATATTATACATTGTGCCTCTTCTACTCCTATGCTTCCTTCTGCACTATTTTCTTCAAAAAGTACTTAGGAAAAATAGATACAAAATTGAGGGCCCAACATCACCCCACACTAAATCAATAGTCTAACCCAAACTATGCATTATCCTTAGGTCCCTATGACATAAAAATAAAGGTCTCATGTTCTCAACCTAACTCTTAACTTCTTCCCAATGATTCAATGCAGTCTGCAACTTATAAGTGATTTCTTCTACTTCTTCCTTGAGCAGCTTAGTCTCTTCAAATTATTCTAAGAAGTCACCCACTAAAGTGGTCAAACACTCAAGTGATGCAATAACATCCTTATGAATATCCTCAAACAAATTAACCTTGTTCAAAACCTATCCTCAGAGTGTTGTAAAACTAGTGTTCAATTCTTGATGATGAGTGCTTATCTGGTTGGTCAAGATACTTGAATCTCACCTTAAAAACCTAGGTTCATATCCCGGCAATGAAACCAAATTATTTAGATCTTTTCCTTTAGTCTAGCATGTATTTCCCTAGTCACATGCTTAAGATAAAAAGAGTTCCAATCAACTAGCACATTGGCATATCACATGAGTAAGGGTTCTCATGCACTCACCTGAAGTATGTAACTTAAGACCAATTACCATTGGTTTCATTTTGCTCTAATGTATTCACTTAGTTAATTAAACTAGGGTGCTTGAACAAGCACTTAATTATAAATTCATACTTAGTTCCATGTCTAACTCTTAACTATTCATTCATTCCCTACTTAACTAATCACAGAAAAAGAAGTTGGGCACAAACTAAGAATAAAACAGTAATAATTCCATTGTATTCATAATCATATTACATAAGAATTTCATCAACACTAAATTTTCCTCTCATTACATTCATATGTTATATCTAGAATTATGATAGTTTCAAGATTACAATTATCAACCAACACACTAAGTAAAACTAGGGGTATTTATACACGAGTCTACCCCAACCATTCAGTTACAAAATTGATTACATAAAGATGAATCACCAATGAACATTAATATTAATGAGTTATGGGAAGCTGTTACATTGAATTTGCAAGAACCCGAGCCTAACTACCCCTACATGCTCTCTCTATGTTAAATATTTTTTATCATGCACCTATCTTCATGCAGATCAGTGGTATATTTATGTTTGACTATTCTTCTCTAACATCCATGTGAACCATCTCTATTTTTTGTGCCCTTGCCCAAATATTTTGTTATTGTCTGGGTCATACGTTCTTGATTCCTTCATGTTTCATGTTTCCTTATTCTCTATGACTTGCCTCTTTCACGCCATGGTCTTCCACATCATGTCTCTTCTGCACCTATGCTTCCTTCTGTGTCGTTGTCTTCAAAAATTACTTAGAAAATTTATATACAAAATTGAGGGCCCAAATTGACAATTTTGCCAATATGTCTTCGAACTTCATGATTTTGAATCTTACATAGAAACACAGAGAAATAATTTGGTGATTTTCTCATAATTTCATAGCTAATTTATAAAAATTAAAAATTATGCAGAAAATAACTAAAATGTGTAAAAAAATGTAAAGAATGATTTTGTAGTTTCCATCGACGATTTTACAACTCAGAGCTCCATATTCACAAATACATAAAGGAGGGTCTAGAAAATGGTAATTGCATGATTTTCTCAGATGATTTCATAGTTTTCAACAAATTTTTTGCTAAATATATCTTTGAATTCACAATTACATAAAGGATGAATACGTAAATCCAAATTCAATCACAAACATGGTAAAATTAGTATAAAAATTAAAAAATAAGTTAATTAATGAACTTTTTTCAATTGTTTAAGATTTCCAAGGTAATTTAAGGTGAATGTGGGGTGTGTCATCCCACCAGGAATCCCAATATATAACATAAGATTAATAAGACAATGTTAAACATATCTTCTTAGTGGATTAACCCAAAATAATCAATGATAATTAGCATTATAATCCTAAGTACTAGGGTCAACAAATAACAAACAAAAGAAAGGTAATGAGAAGAAAAAATCAAACACTTTTACCTTCCTTAAAGATTTGAATTTATTTTTGGCATGAGTGGCTTGTGCTCGGTATGGTGAACCAATGGTCTTTGATGATGTCAATGCTTTATGGGCAACACCTCCTTTTGTTCCCTTGAAAGTTAACTTTTGGCTTGTGTTGGCAATGAAGCTTTCTAGCAAGAAATTGGAATTATTTATTTGCACTCAAAAGCTTGGTTAAGAATGGTCATGACACTTGTATTTATAGGTTTTCAGCTAACTCTAACCCAAATGTAGTTATGATAGGGTTAGTGTTGAGAGTCTAAATATAATTAATGATGGCTTTAATTATGTATTTATGGAGGTATGGGTCAACATTACTGATTTTTATGGTATTTATATTGATATTTCGCAATTCTTGACTTTGAGGATTATGACATCATCATGACTTCATATTTGTTGAATTTGTTTTTATAAATTAGATTTTCATTAATTCAATATGAATTTTTCAATTAAGCATTTAATTTAATTTGATTAGTTAATTAATTATATTTAGTATTTTAGTCATTTCAAAAATTAGGTTAATTACCCCACTTAATTGGTCGAAAAAGTCAGTTTGCTTGGTCGCAAGCTGACTAGAGATAAATATGTGAGAGGTTATCATTGCTTATAAGGTAATACCCTAAATATGGATGCCCTGACGTAATTCTGAGCACTTATATCCAATGTACAAATGAATTTAGGATGTTCAAGTGATTTAGGCTTAATTTTCATAGTGTGGTAGAAATAAGTTTGGAGTCTGTTTAGACACAGAATTGGTCGAAAATAAGCGTCTACATTTGTCTTAACTAGACTGTGTGATTAATTTTCCTATCATTAGTAATATTTATTTGTGATGTGTAAATGAGCCACAATAATTGTTTTAGACAAACTGCGTTATTAAGTTTCCTAATATTTTTAAATCGTAAATTATTTATGCAGTTTCAAGTCCAAATTAACATTATATATTTATATTACACTAGTTGCATGATTAAAATTATTTAATTAAATATAATATTATTTGTATGTAACTCATTTATTTATATTAAACTACGGTATGTGTAGATTATTTATATAGTTACAAGTCCAAATTAAACATTATATATGTATATTTCACTAGTTGCATGATTTAAAATGTTTAGTTAAATGTAAAATTATTTATATGTAACTCATTTATTTATACTAAACTACGGTATGTGTAAATTATTTATGTAATTTCAAGTCCAAATTAAACATTATATATGTATATTTCACTAGTTACATGATTTAAAATGTTTAATTAAATATAATATTGTTTGTATGTAACTCATTTATTTATACTAAACTACGATATGTGAATTGTTTTTTGTTTCATAAAATCAAATGTTAAATACTAGACAAATATATTTATATTTAGTGTTTATAATTTATGATGTTTTTTAATTTATGGAAGTTAATGTTTATATGTAATGTAAAAGTTCATTTTCTATAAATAACATAACATAGTTCAGCAATGACCGCTTTGTAGTTTTTTTTTTTTTTTTTTGTGTAAGGTTATTTTTTTTTAAATGCATTTTATATGACTTTAAGTTAAGTGAAAGTAACATGGATTAGGAAATGGAGGAATGGAATGAAATATCTATAAATTATTAATCAATGTTGTCTTCCTTTTTAATTTTCGCAAGCACGGAGAAAAAAAAAAAAAAATCTCTACCGAAAATCAGAATAAAATCTGATTAAATTGAGAGCAGATCCTCCAAATGCCTATTATAAAAAAAATAGGTAAGAACATCATACTAACATAAGTCTCTCGATGACACAGAGTGCATAGACTTGTGAAAGGGCGTCGTACATGGAAGGGAAAACAGAAACATGAAAATAATTAGACAAATATAGGTTAGATTCTAGAGATATAACATCTAGGGTCAAAAACATAAAAACATAATAATAAGTTGCAACATTAATTTTTCCCTGAATGACTAAATAAATAATGTTATACTTGTTTTGTTTTAAATAAGTATAATTATATAGATATAAATAGACTATTTTTTAATAATATTTAAAATATATATTATTAATTTTTAATATATTAAATTTTATAATTGTTAGAATAATATATTAATTCAATCTTTAATGAAAAAATTATTTGATTTGAATGAAATCTTTAACATTCTACTTTGACAAGGACTAAATTTTTTAAATTGATAAATAAATATCAATTTTTTATAATTGTGCATCCAACAATTTAAAATATTCAATCTAATCAATAAATAAGAATTGTAATTCTTGATAATTTAATTCAATTTGATTTAATTTAAATATTAAAATTTACTAGAGATCAAGAATGGTTTATAGAATTGAAAAAATATAATATGAATTCAATATATAAAAAGAGTTCTAAATGCATCTCGAAAATATACATTTAGAAAACATAAAAGAGAATTATTTGAAAATTTTCATGGAAAAAAATTATTCTAATATTTGAAATCTCTAAAAAGATAATGGTATCTTCTATGAATCTCATAGTAGATACGGTCTTGAATGCAAAATGTTAGATTATCTTTTAGGCTTTAAAAATACAATTGACATACGCACTTATCATATGGGAGGTCATAGTTAAATTCCAACTAGAGTTGATGAGTGCAAACCTAAAATCGAGTTAAAGAGATCCTTAAGTAAGATGGCAACATCTTCTTCATGTACTTGGGAACTCAAATTTGATCCTCATAAAAATACAAACAAAATTGGAAATAATGAAGAAGTTTTTGTTTCAAAGATTTTTTTGGATTAATCCATGTAACATTTATATAATTTTTATTGATATCTTCACAAATACGTTCATTGATTTCCACAGTATTGATTGAAAACTCAAGAGGAGAGAGTCTTTCTATATCAATATCTAACTTTTGAAGGAGAGGTATAACTCTTTACATACCAATAAGATTTGCATCTTTGTTTAGCAAGTTGTCGATAATATTAAAGTGTCAAATATGAATACCTATTTTGACTAGAGAAGGATATCCCATGTAACAAACCCTATGTAACATAAGGATAATGTAGAAAACTAAAGAAATAAAGAGATGACAGACTCCAAAGTATGCAAAAATAATTGAGTGGAACCATTCTTTAAACTCAATATTTTTTTATAACATTGAGATAAAAATACTTTCCATATGTTTGAAAACTTTTTTTTCTTAAGTATGACTCTAAAGGTCACATCGAGTGGAAATAACTAATATATGTACAAGTCAAATATTTATTTGGATATCTTAAAATTGACACTAAAAGCATTGTTTTACTAAAAATGTTAATATTACATATCATTTACTAAGTCTTATTTCTAATAAAAATACAAAATTCAATTTTATTCATGATTATAAAATTATATAAATTATATTGTTATATATATATATATATATAATTCAAGTGCTTTTTTAATGAATCCAATAAAACCATATTTACTCATGTCCCTAAATATTCCTTATTACCTTAATGTTTATATTATTGTATCGTCATGTGCCTCATCATACATCCATTTTATTTATGTTTCATCATAAAACCATGATCCATGTTATTCTTGGGCTAATCCTAACTACATTGCATAATAAATCTTAAGAGTTAACGGTGCAACTACTGTGATTTAGCATTCCCCATATTTCTGCGTTATTATGGGTAAGATGATTTCGAGAAACTTGAATATGTTAACAATCTTTTCAAACAAGATTTATAAAAATATCATCTGTCACAATCTCGCCTGGCATCATTAGAAAAGCGGATAAAAAGGGTCTAAATATTCGGGTTAAAAAAGCTCTCAGTTATTTGGATGGTGATGCTTTAAGCATAACTGTGTACTTCTATTATGAGGATGACAACGAATTTGCTTAAATGCGATGAAAGCAGACCCCGCATCACATAATTGATTTTGCATAAGATTCCGGTACTAAAAGCTCGAATAAATACTTCATACAAATTTTGAAATCAGAGCAGCACATACAGTGACCTCAACATGACGACTGACGACCAGTCACCATTTGTTATCAGAAGTGCCACGCAGATGGGGTTTTGAATCCACAGGTGAGCGCGCACCGCACCGTACAGAGAACAAGCATTTTTTCCTTTAGTGCGCACATGAAGTTTAAACTTCATGTCCAGTCAAAACATTTTTAATTTAATAATTGTACAGTACTTATCATGTGGTGTTAATTCATTTGTGAAAGGTTGAAAACAGACGGTAATCTATCAGAAAGTGTCCCTAAATTATCAGAAAATGCCATAATTTAATAAAACGTACATAAGCCTTTCCCGGACTTGGGCAGCAGTGAAGCCTGCTGCAAAGCCCGATACTAGCAGGGCCAGGGCGCCTTTGAGCGCGCTCGAGGTTGAAAATTTTCTCCTTGTGCGCAAGGTGAGAGACGGACCCGCATTAATTTCAAGTCATCGTCCACACTTCAATCTTTGAAATCAATCTGCAATGTTTTATTTTTAAGTGCCAAGGTGTAATTTACATCTCATCTGGTTATAAGCGAAAAAGTAAAGTTATGTAAAAATAAAGTTATGCAGGTACTATTATGCATATCATTGTATATAATTTTATGGTTTGTTATAAATGTCGGTTATGATTTTAGATTTAAAAGAGAGGTCACAAGATTAAAATTTATAAAAATAAAATTTGCATATTTTATATTTGTAATAAACCATAACCAAAATAAGAGCCAACATAATAAACCATAACCAAAATAAAATGTAACATTCTAAACCTTAAAAATATATTAATATTAATATTTATTTTTTTCAAAAAATATAAAACATAAAACCTAAAATACAACGTCGTGGACTCGGCGAGGGAACGTCTTTCAACTGCTTAAAGAATATCCACATTTGCATTGAATTTCATCAACACCACCGACATTGTGTTCAGCTACCAAATTTAAATGCAGGAAGGACGCATCTTTACCGAGTTTTCCTTGCCCAACAGATCATCATTAGGGCAATTATTATTTTTATACTGGTAGTTATGACATAATTGTCGTAGCCTATCAATCTCTTTCTATAAATGGCTCTCCCTGCCCATTCTACTCTCATCACCATAGAAGAGGTTTTCCATTGTCTGAGAAGGGATATCTGTTTGTTAGAGAAGAGAAGGGAAGAAGATGGCGTGTGTGCCGAAAGTTTATGTAGTGGGAATGTTTGCAATGCTGCTGATAATGGCAGCAAAGGCACAGAACTGCAATACGGTTGTGACGGCAATAGCTCCGTGTGTGGGGTATTTACAGACGAATGGAGTTGGACAGCCAACGGCGCAGTGCTGCAGCGGTGTGAAGCAGCTGTCTGGAATGGCCACAACCTCTCCTGCCAAGCGACAGGTCTGCAACTGTCTCAAAGCCCAAATTAATAGATTCCCCAAAGTCACTGATAACGCTGTGGGTAATCTTCCCGTCAAATGCCAAGCTGGCCTTGGCTTCAAAATCTCCAAAGGCATCAACTGCAACATGTAAGATTAAGTCGTACCATACCACTTTTATCTTTCATTTCTGGAATGAAATTTAAGTAATGAAGTTTTTTTTTCTGACACGGTATCTACTTTCTTTTTTGTTTGTATTGCAGGTTGTAAGTTCCAGTCCTGGAGGAAGAGGACGAGCCCAGTGATAGTATTATAGTTATATCTAAATAATTGTTGTGGAGGCTTCTCTCTCGCTGCTTTGTGTTGTATTGAGTTCGAGTCTTCCGACATAATTAAGAGATAATATTATATTTAGGTATATAGAATATGTTCCTGTATGAGGATCTACCAATGCTTGAGAGGAATAAATTTGTTAATCCAATAAATAAAAAGTGCATGAACATAGAGTTATTATCCCCTCTTAAGAGCTTGTACGTGGGATGGAACTTAAGAGCACAAAAGCAACTCGGCATTGAGAGGATAATCTATGGAAAGTGAGGTTAATTAATCTAAATACTTTGAATTGGCTTTTCTAAATGATCCATAAGTGCTTAAAAACATTTAGGTATAATAATATATTTATCAATTGGATTTAAACCATCTAATTTTTTATGAAAGGGTTTTGTCAATTTCACAACTATTTTAACTATTATTTGCTCAGTGAAATGTGATGTTTAGATCATTTGTATGATCTAGGGATTCTTTCCACTTGTCAAACTAACCGCTCAACCACTGTGTAATCAAAAAGCATACCCAATTTGTATGCCCCACCATATAAGTGGGGTTGGTACGATGATGGTAGATGAAACCCTAAGGCAATGCACCCCTAAACAAAGTATGAGGAAATGATGAACTCCCACTCGCGAAACTAAATAAAAAATTAAAAAAAGAAAGTAGTCATTTCTGAGTCATCCAAGTTCTCAAGAACAAGGAGAGAGCATGCACAATGTTTTTTTAGGTTACAATAAACAAAAAAACTTAGTCGTATTTTTGAATCACTCTAAATAGGGGAGAGCATACGCACAACTTCACTTAAACAATGCTAAAAGGGAAATGTGGAATTAAAAGTGTGAAAAACAAATTATTTTTAAACACCAAATTTGAAATGCGGGAAGGCATTGGAAAAAGAACATAGAATGGAAAACAAAAAATTTTCAAATGTTTTAAACACTAAATATAAATATGAACAAGGTTTTTAAAACACCAAATTTTAAATGTGATGGATTGCTTTTAAGATGCAAAATAGTTTCTCCTTGATTAAGAAACGATGCAAACACTTGTTAAAAGTTTATTTACGTTGAGATAGTGAAGGCAACCTATAATTTTAGTTCAAAAAACCATGAAAATATGCTCTAGGACAATTTTGCAATTACGAAGTCAAGTGTAAACTATGAAATTATAGGTAAATAAAACTTATAGAGCAACAAAAACAGATAAAGCCTTACAATATAATTTCATAGTTTTTCAGTGATTTCTCTATACTTTGTACTGATTTCATAGTTATATTACTCGATTTTGTTGTCTATTTGTATGATATTGCTACTGTGTTGGTCAAATTTGAAACTATTTTCCCCAATTTCACACCTACTAAATCTGCATAGAAAGCAAACAAATACAAGGATGATGATTTTGTAAATCTTCTTACTGACTTTGCAATTGTGATTTCATAGTTTAAGTTTGATTGTTGGGCTCTTTTCATTTAGTCTAGTATGTCTTTCCCTATTCATGCACCTAAGAGAATAGGAGTTCCAATGAGTTAGCACGATGATAGATCATGTGAGAAAGGGTTCTTGTGTGCTCACTCGAAGCATGCAGCCTAACACTAGTTTCTATTGGTTTCATCATACAGTAGTGTATTCATTTAATTTATTTAAATAGGGTGATCGAATAGGTACTTAGTTCTAAATTCATACTTAGTTCCATGTCTAACTCTTAACTATTCATTCATTCCCTACTTAACTAATCACAAAAAAATAATTTGGGTGCAAATTGAGAATAAAATAGTAATAATTACATTGTATTCATAATCAAATTACATAAGTATTTCTTCAACAATAAAGTTTCCTCTCGTTACATACATATGTTATATCCATAATTACAACATCTTAAGTATTACAATTATCAACCAACACACTAAGTAAAATTAAGGGGTATTTATACATGGCTCTACAATGACCATTCAGTTACAAATTTTATTACATAAAGATGACTCACCAATAACCATTAACAACGAGTCGTGGGAAGCCATTACATTGAATTCCTAAGGACTTGGACCTAACTGCACCTATATGCTCTCTCTATGATAGATTTTTATTATTATACACTTATCTTCACACAGACAGGGGCTACATTCATACTTAAATATTCTTCTTTGACATCCATGCAAGCCATTCCCTAAATATCTCTACTTTCTGCACCCTTACCCAAATATTTTGTTATTCTTTGAGTCCTATGTTCTCAGTTCCTCCATGTTTAATGTTTCTTTATTCCTTGTGACTTGCCTCTTCCATGCCATGATATTCTACGTTGTGTTTATTCTACGCCTATGCTTCCTTCTACACTATTATCTTCAAAAAGTACTTAGGAAAAATAGATACAAAATTGAGGTCCCAACATCACTCCACACTAAGCCAATAGTCCAATCCAGACTATGCATTATCCTTAGGTCCCTATGACATAAAAACTTTACTTCAATGCAGTCTACAACTTGGAATCCATTTCTTCTACTTCTTCCTTGATCCGCTTAGTCTCCTCAGATTGTTCTAGGAAGTCACCCACTCGAGTGGTCAAATGCTCAAGTGATGAAATAACATCCTTATGAATGTCCTCAAGTAAAGTAACCTTCATCAAAACCTATCATCAGAGCGCTGTAAAATTGGTGTTTAGTTTTTGATCATGAGTGTTTATCTAGTTGGTTAGGATACTTGGACCACACCCAAAAGCCCTGGGTTCAGAACCAAATTGTTTGGATCTTTTCCTTTAGTCTATCATGTATTTTCCTATTCACATGTTTAAGACAAAAAGAGTTCCAATCATCTAGCACATTGGCATATCACACGAGCAAGGGTTCTCATGTGCTCATCTGAAGTATGCAACCTAAGACCAATTCTCATTGGTTTCATTGTGCTCCAGTGTATTCATTTAGTTTATTAAACTAGGGTGCTCAAACAAGCACTTAATTATAAATTCATACTTAGTTCCATGTCTAAATCTTAGCTATTCATTCATTCCCTACTTAACTAATCACAGAAAAAAAGCTGGGCACAAACTAAGAATAAAGTAGTATAATTCCATTGTATCCATAATCATATTACATAAGCATTTCATCAACACTAAGTTTTCATCTCATTGGATTCATATGTTATATCTATAATCATGACAGCGTCAAGATTATAATTATCAACCAACACACTAATTAAAACTAGGGGGTATTTATACATGACTCCACCTCAACCATTCAGTTACAAAATTGATTACATAAAGATGGATCACCAATGACCATTAATATTAATGAGTCATGGAAAATTGTTACATTGAATTCCCAAGGCCCTGAGCCTAATTGCCCCTACATGCTCTCTCTATGTTAAATATTTGTTGTTATGCACCTATCTTCATGCATATCATTGATATATTCATGTTTGACTATTCTTCTTTGACATCCATGTGAACCATTCCCTAACCGTCTGCTTTTCATGCCCTTGCCCAAATATTTTGCTATTGTCTGGGTCATACATTCTTGATTCCTTCATGTTTCATGTTTCCTTGTTCTTTGTGACTTGCCTCTTCCACACCATGGTCTTCCACGTCATGTCTATTCCGCACCTATGCTTCTTCCTGTGTTGTTATCTTCAAAAATTACTTGGAAAAAATATATACAAAATTGAGGGCCCAACATTGACAATTTTGCCAATATGTCTTTGAACTTCATGATTTTGAATCCTACATAGAAAAATAGAGAAACACAAAGAAATAATTTAGTGATTTTATCATAATTTCATAGCTAATTTCTACAAATTCAAAATTGTGTAGAAAATAACTAAAACATGTAAAAAATATAAAGAATGGTTTTGTAGTTTCATCGATGATTTTGCAACTCAGAGATCCAAATTCATAACTACATAAAGGAGGGTCTAGACAATGGTAATTTCATGATTTTCTCAGATGATTTCACAGTTTTTGACAACATTTTTGCTAAATATATCTTTGAATTCCCGATTACGTAAACGATGAATATATAAATCCAAATTCAATCATAAACATGATAAAAGTAGTGGAAAAACTAAAAAATAAGGCAATTAATGAACTTTTTTCAATTGTTTAAGATTGCCAAAGTACTTGTAAGATGAATGTGGGGTGCGTCATCCCACAAGGAATGCCAACATATAACATAAGATTACAAAGACAATGTTAAAAATATATTCTTAGTGGATTAACCCAAAACAATCAATGATAACTAGCATTATAAGCCTAAGTACTAAGGTCAGCAAATAACAAACAAAAGAAAGATAATGAGAAGACAAAGTCAAACACTTTTACCTTCCTTAAAGATTCAAATTGATTTTTGGCATGATAGTGGCTTGTGCTTTGTATGGCGAACCAATGGTCTTTGATGATGCCAATGCTTTATGGACAACACCTCCTTTTGTCCCCTGGGAAGTTGACCCTTGGCTTGTGTTGGTAATGAAGCTTTCTAGCAGATATTTGGCATTATTTATTTACACTCAAAAGCTTGCTTAAGAATTGTCATGACACTTGTATTTATAAGTTTTCAACTAGCTCTAACCCAAATGTAGTTAGGATAGAGTTAGTGTTGACAGTCTAAATGCAATTAATGATGGTTTTAATTATGTATTTATGGAGGTATGACTCAAAAAATTTTACTTTTATGGCATTTATGTTGATATTTTGTAATTCTTGACTTTGAGGATGACATCATATTTGTTGTTTTTTTAATTAATAATCACTTGCTTTGAAATTGGGTTATACAACTTATAAGCCTTTGGTTCTTCACTATAGCCAGTAAAAATGTATTTCTCACCTCTATCATCAAGTTTTTTTTCTCAATTTAGATGGTATAAGAGAATATGCAATACAACCAAAAATTATGAAATGATTTACACTATGTTTCTTACCACTCCACACTTCTTGTGGAATTCGATCTCTGACACTCTTTGTTGGGCTTCTATTCAGAATATACACTGCACATGCTACTACTTCTGCCCAATATTCATTTGACAAATGTTTGGCCTTCAACATGCTTCTAGCCATCTCCTTGATTGTTCTATTCTTTCTTTCTGCTACACCATTCTACTGTGGTGTGTACCTTGTAGTCAATTCCATGTTCTTGTGCAAAACCTTTGCTCTATATGAGGCTCCTACTAGAAAGCTCTCTCTATGTTGTTTTGCAGAATACACTGCCTCTCATGCGGAATACACCACCTTGATATAGCTTAGATTGAGGCTACAAACAAATACAATTGCTCAATGAGCGTTCACTCAGCTTTTAAGACTGAAGAGTAGCCTGTCGAAAGGCTATCAACGGACATGCTTATGTCCAACACCGCAAGCTTCTGCTTGCTTACCTTTCTTTCTTGCTGGGCTTTACTCTTTCTAACCTGCGCTTTGATACCATTTGTTAGAAAATAGAACACACAGATTGCTACAGCAATTATGGAACAAGATTTTTATTAACCTTCTTGAATCTTGCAGATCTTCTTGATCTTGCTTATCTTTTTCAATTACAATACTGCCCCATGGGTCTATTAAATAGATTTGAAAGCAAATAATAATTAGAAAAACAAACTCAAGACTAATTTTAGTCTTTCCATGCAAACTGAAATTGAACTGCTTCTCTAACAATTTAACTAATAGTTTGATAACTGACTGATCTCTAACTAATTTTTAACTGCTACATGCATGAGGAGTGAAGAAATTATCTCCTGTTAACTTCAGTTTCTAACACTCCCCCTTAATTTCTACCACTAACTACTTCAGCATTTACAATGCCTAAATTTTACCATTCTTGTCATATATGGTTTGCTAGTGGCTGCCATTGATGGCATACATCTCTTCACTCATTCTGTCTACCAGCTTCAGCTAGGATGCTTTTCTTTTACAGAATACATTGCCTCTCATGTGGAATACACCGCCTTGATATAGCCTAGATTGAGGCTACGAACAAATACAATTGCTCAATGAGCATTCACTCAGAGTTTAAGACTGAGGAGTAGCCTGTCGAAAGGCTATCAATGGACATGCTTATGTCCAACACTGCAAGCTTCCTTCTTGCTTACCTTTCTTTCACCCGACGCTTAACTGCTCAGGTTTCCTCCCAGGACTCTGCTAGGTTCTTTCCACGTTGGTCTAGATTTGCCAACGATCAGCCTGATCTTCAAAAACTTTGACATCTTCACTCGCTGTTCAACACACACTTTCACAGCTTCATTCATTGTGCAACTCGAGCTTTGCGAAGCTCTTACCATCTTTCACTCACAGAGCTCTCCACGCTCCTCTTTCTCTTCACCGCTGACCTTGGCAGTCTTCTTCCAGCTACTTTGCTCTTTTCAACACTGGTTGGGGCTCCTTCATATCAACTGCTGGAAGTGCTCCTCTTGAAGGACGAGCTACGTGAGCTCCACTTGTTGAAGTCCCCTTCCATGACAACATGTATAGACTGCGAATCAATGTAGGCACACACAAATAATGGCCCATAAATAGAATCATCATTGGCGATCTCACATTCATAAAATGTGATAGTACATTTATGTAATTTTATAACCAAGCTCTTCTCCTTTTGGCTTCTGCAAGCCAAACAAACTCTTCTTAACCGATAGCTGACTGCTCTTCTTGGCAGTGCTTTTCTTCAGTTGTCTTTGCAACAACAATCTCCTTCACTGACCAGAATGCTAGTTGATTGCATCCCTACGTTGGCTTCTATTTTCCAATGCTCATGCATAGTCTCTCTCTTGAGACCAACCACACCCCGTTCACGGCTTGGCTCTTACTACCTTCCCATGATCAGAAATAGATTACTGTGCTCAGCTCTTATGATCACGCCTCCAACTGGGCGTTACCTTCCAACGATTGCTTGGTGTTCACCACGCTTTTGCTGCACTCAATCTCTTGTCTGTAGCTTTTCGTTCAACCTTCAAAACATTATAATAATCAACGCGCATCTTCAAGTATTCGAACACAGAACCTTCTCAATAATAATAGTCTCCGTTGAGACGATATCAGAAAAAGAAATTGAAGGCGTTTATTGACATAACAAAATCACGTTGCCATTTGCCGCTTGAAACCCTCTACGAAAAGAGTCATATAAACACAGAGAAGGGTTTAGGCCTTCCCATGATTCTACTGCGGTTTCTGCAACAATGCTGCGATCTCTTGTGGACAGCAACATCACTCTTTTCCTTACGCTAGTTGTGCTTCTTTTTTTTTAAAAAATCTCCTCTTCTTGAGCAGCTGTGCTTCTGCGCACTGCTCTTCTTTGAACATTTAGAAGCTGTTGTTGCTTCTGTGCCTCTAAGTGCAGGGAGTGATCTCTTCTTTTTTTTAAATTTTCACGGTCTGCCATCAGGGTTCTTCAACGCTCCGTTGGTCTTCTCTTTCTTCCAACTCAGCGGACACTTTCTCTACAATTTGATTTTTCAGCTTTCCTTTGCTACGCTGCAGATCTTCAACCCTTTCTAGACTGCTATCCTGTCGATCTCTTGACAGCGCTTCTGGTTGTCTCTTTGCATCCCTCTGCTTCACACCTGTGCTATTTCCCATGGTCAAACAACAAAACTCTGCTATTCCTTTCTTCTCCCTGGATCTTCTCTCCAAGGCTCTGCTCGCTGGACTTCTACGGACTGCTGTGCTACGTTCTTCTTTGGCTGCGTCTTTATTGGCTGTGTCTCATCAATATTCTCCAACGTGGCTGTGATTAGGCTCACTATTGCTTCTGTGGAATCCATATATGAATCAATCCTGCTATACCAAGCTCTTGGTGCTTGTTTGAGACCATAAAGGACCTTCCTCAATCTGTAGACTTTTTCTTCATGTCCTTGCACTTCATAACCTGTGCGCTGTTTCACATACACTTCTTCATCTAGAAAACCATTCAAGAAAGTTGATTTTACATCCATTTGATATACATACCAATTATTTTGAGCAGCTATTGATAAAACCATTCTAATAGTATCAAGTCTAGTAACTGGAGCAAATGTTTCATTATAATCAACTCCATGTTCTTGTGCAAAACCTTTTGCTACTAACCTTGCCTTGTGCTTTTCAACATTTCCATCTGCATCAAATTTAGTCTTATAAACCCATTTGACTCCTATACAATCCTTACCTTCAAGTAGAGTAGTTAGATCCCATGTTTGATTTCTTTCAATAGCATTCATCTCTTAATCCATTGCTTTTATCCAATGTCCCTCATTAACTGCTTCTTTATAATACATAGGATCATGAGTGAAAAGAGCAAAATTTGAAACCAAATCTAATTTCTCTTCTTCTTGATTATAAATCTCATTCAAGTTTCTCATTTTCTTACCTTTAATTCTTGATCTTAAAGTGGCAAGAGTTGGATCTGATTCATCACTTACTTGTGAATTTGGAGTAGGGTGACATGCATGTCCAGATGATTCACCTTGTTCAAACCTCCTAGGTGTTTTTATTGGAGTGCTTGTTCATTAACAAAAATTGAATTTTCTAGTTAAGCATTTAATTTAATTTTCTTAGTTAATTAATTTAATGATTCACCTTGTTCATTAACAAAAATTGAATTTTCTAGTTAAGCATTTAATTTAATTTTCTTAGTTAATTAATTCTACTTAGTCTTTTAGTCATTTCAAAAATTAGGTTAATTGCCCCACTTAATTGGTCAAAAAAGTCGATTTGCTTGATTGCAAGCTGACTAGAGATAAATCTGTGAGAGGTTATCATTGCATATAGGGTAATACCCTAAATAAGGATGCTCTCACATAATTTTGAGCACTTATATCCAATCTACAGATAAATTTAGGATGTTCAGGGGATTTAGGCTTAATTTGTATAGTTTCGTAGAAATCAGTCTAGACTCTGTTTAGACACAGAAGTAGTCGAAAATGAGTGTTTACATTTATCTTAGCTTGACCGTATGATTAATTTTCCTAGCATTAGTAATATTTTTTTGTGATCTATAAATGAGCCACAATAATTGTTTTAGACAAACTATGTTATTAAGTTTCTTAATATTTTTAAAATTTATTTTTAACTCATAACTCGTAAATTACTTATGTAATTTCATGTCCAAATTATATATATATATAATTGCATGATTTAAAATGTTTAATTGAATGTAATATTATTTGTATGTAACTCATTTATTTATACTAAACTATGGTATGTGAGTTGTTTTTTTCCTTAAAAATTAAATGTTAAATGCTAGACACAAATATATTTATATTTAATGTTTATAATTTATGATGTTTTTTTTAATTTATGAAAGTATATGTTTATATGTAATGTAAAAGTTCATTTTCTATATATAACATAACATAGTTTAGCAATGACCACTTTGTAGTTTCTTTTTTTCTGTGTAAGTTTATTTATTTTTAAATGTATTTTATGACTTTAAGTTAAGTGAAAGTAACATGGATTAGGAAATGGAGGAATGGAATATATCTATAAATTATTAATCAATGATGTCTTTCTCTGTAATTTTCGCATGCACGGAGAAAAAAACAAATTTTCTCTACCGAAAATTAGAATAAAATCTGATTAAATGGAGAACAATCCTCCAAATACGTATTATAAAAAAATAGGTCAGAACATCATACTAACATAAGTCTCTTGATGACAAGAGTGCATAGATTTGTGAAAGGGCGTCGTACATGGAAGGGAAAAAAGAAACATGGATATAATTAGATAGATATAGGTTAGATTCTAGAGATCTAACATTTAAAGTCATAAACATATTTAATAGTAAGTTGTCACGTTAATTTTTACATGAATGATTAAATAAATAATATTTTAAGTGTCATTTTTGAAATAAGTATAATAATATAAATATAAAGAAAATATTTTTCAATAATATTTAAAAATATATATATTAATTTTTAATATATTAAATTTTATAATTATTAAAATAATATGTTAATTCAAACTTTTTTATAAGTTATAATGAAGAAATTATTTGATTTGAATGAAATCTATAACACTTTATTTTGACAAGGACTAAAAATTTTAAATTGATAAATAAATATCATTTTTTTATAATTGTGCATTGAACAACTTAAAACATTCAATCCAACCAATAAATAAGAGTCGTAATTATTGATAATTTAATTCAATTTGATTTAATTTAGATATTAATATTTACCAGAGATCAAGAATGGCTTATAGAATTGAAAAAATATAATACGAATTCAATATATAAAGGGAGTTTCAAATGCATCTCCAAAATATACATTTAGAGAAATAAAAGAAAATTATTTGAAAATTTTAATGGAAAATAATTATTCTAATATTTGAAATCTCTAAAAAGATAATGGTATCTTCTACAAATCTCATAATAGATTCGACTCTACATACAAAATGTTAAGATTCTCTTTTAGGCTCTAGAAAATACAATTGACATATGCACTCATCATGTGGGAAGTCATAGTTAGATTCCCACTAGATTTGATGAGTGCAAACCTAAAATTGAACTAAAGAGATCCTTAATTAAGATGGCAACATTTTCTTCATGTACTTGGGAACTCAAATTTGATCCTCACAGAAATACAAATAAAATTGGAAATAATGAAGAAGTTTTTGGTTCAAAGAATTTTTTAGATTAATCCATGTAACATTCAGATAGTATTTATTGATATCTTCACAAATACCTCCTTTGATTTCCAGAACATTGATTGAAAACTCAAGAGGAGAGAATATTTCTATATCAATATCTAAATTTTGAAGGAGAGGCATAACTCTTCAGATACCAACAAGATTTGCATTTTTGTTTAGCAAGTTTTCTATAATATTGAAGTGTCAAATATGGATACCTATTTTGCCCAGAGAATGATATGTCATTTAGCAAACCCTATATAACATAGTGATAATGTAAAAAACTAAAGAAATAAAGAAATTACATACTCCAAAGTCTGCAAGAATAATTGAGTGGAACCATTCTTTTAACTCGAATATTCTTTGATAACATTGAGATGAAAATACTTTCCATATGTTTGAAATCATTTTTTTTTCTTAAGTATGGTCTTAAAGGTCACATCGATACAATGTGAAAATAACTAATATATGAAAAAGTCAAATATTTATTTGGATATCTTGACATTAGCAATGAAAACATTGTCTTTCTAAAAATATTAATATTGCATATCATATACTAGATCTTATTTCTAATGAAAATACAAGATTCAATTTTATTCATGATTATAAAATTATAAAAATTATATTGTTACACCTTTCTAAAAATGTTAATGTTACATATCATTTACTAAGTCTTATTTCTAATGAAAATACAAAATTCAATTTTATTCATGATTATAAAATTATATTGTTACACATATATATTATTCGACTGCTTTTTTAATGAATCTCGTAAACCATATTTACTCATATCCCTAAATATTCCTTATTACCCTAATGTTTATATTATTATTGTATTATGATGATCCTCATCATACATCTAATTTATTTATGTTTCATTATAAAACTATGATCCATGTTATGCTTGGGCTAATCCTAACTACATTGCATAGTAAATCTTAAGAGTTAACGGTGCACTACTGTGATTTAGCATTCCCCATATTTCTGCGTTATTATGGGTAAGATGATTTCGAGAAACTTGGATATGTTAACAATCTTTTCAAACAAGCTTTATAAAAATATCATCTGTTACAATCTTGCCTGGCATCACTAAAAAAGCGGATAAAAGGGGTCTAAATATTCGGGTTAAAAAAGCTCTCAGTTATTTGGATGGTGATGCTTTAATTATAACTGTGAACTTCTATTACGAGGATGACAACGAATTTGCTTAAATGCGATGAAAGTAGACCCCGCATGACATAATTGATTTTTTGAAATCAGAGCAGCACTTAAAGTGACCTCAACATGACGACTGACGACCAGTCACCATTTGTTAACAAAGTGCCGCGCACATGGCGTTTTGAATACACAGGTGAGCATGCACCGCACCGTACAGAGGACAAGCATTTTTTTCTTTAGTGTGTAAATGAGATTTAAACTTCATTTGTGAAAGGTTAAAAACAGAGGGTAATCTGTCAGAAAGTATCCTTAAATTATCAGAAAATGTTATAAATTTAAGAAAACGTACATGAGCCTTTCCTGAACTTAGGCAGCAGTGAAGCTTGTTGCAAAGTTCGATATTGACAGGTCCAGGGCGCCCTCGACAAGGTCGAAAATTTTCTCCTTATATACGAAGTGAGAGACAGAGCTGTATTAATTTCAAGTCATCCTACACACTTCAATCTTTAAAATCAATCTGCAATGTTTTATTTTTAAGTGCAAGGTGTAATTTACATCTCATCTGGTTATAAGTGAAATAGTAAAGTTATTATCAGGCAGTATTATGCATATCATTGTATATAGTTTTATGGATTGTTATAAATGTCGGTTATGGTTTTAGGTTTAAAAGAAAGATCACAAGTTTAAAATTTATAGAAATATACTTTATATTTGAAGTACAGCAAAATAAAACTCAACATCCTAAACCTTAAAAATATATTAATATTAATATTTATTTTTTTCAAAAATATATAAAACACAAAACCTAAAATACAACGTCGTGGACTCAGCGAGGGAACGTCTTTCAACTGCTTAAAGAATATCCACATTTGCATTGAATTCCATCAAAACCATCGACATTGTGTTCAGCTACCAAATATAAATGCAGGAAGGACGCTATCTACCGAGTTTTCCTTGCCCAACAGATCATCAGTAGGGCAATTATTATTTTTATACTGGTCGGTAGAACATAATTGTCGTAGCTAACCAATCGTTTTCTATAAATGGCTCTCCCTGCCAATTCTACTCTCATCACCATAGAAGAGGTTTTCCGTTGTCTGAGAAGGGATATCTGTTTGTTAGAGAAGAAGGGAAGAAGATGGCGTGTGTGCCGAAAGTTTATGTAGTGGGAATGTTTGCAATGCTGCTGATAATGGCAGCAAAGGCACAGAACTGCAATGCGGTTGTGACGGCAATAGCTCCATGTGTGGGGTATTTACAGACGAATGGAGTTGGACAGCCAACGGCGCAGTGCTGCAGCGGTGTGAAGCGGCTATCTGGAATGGCCACAACCTCCCCTGCCAAGCGACAAGTCTGCAACTGTCTCAAAGCCCAAATTAATAGATTCCCCAAAGTCACTGATAACGCTGTGGGTAATCTTCCCGTCAAATGCCAAGCTGGCCTTGGCTTCAAAATCTCCAAAGGCATCAACTGCAACACGTAAGATTATTTCGTACCATACCACTTTTATGTTTCTTTTCTGGAATGAAATTTAAGTAATTAAGTTTTTTTTCTGACACGGTATCTATTCTCGTTTTTGTTTGTATTGAAGGTTGTAAGTTCAGCCCTAGAGGAGGAGCACAGTAATAGTATTATAGTTATATCTAAATAATTGCTGTGGGGGCTTATCTCTAGCAGCTTTGTGATGTAATGATTTCGAGTCTTTTATCCGAGATATGTAGCATTATACTAGGAAGTATAATCTGTTATCCTGTATGATAGATCCATTGTGTTTAGAGTTTTTCCCTTAAATCAAGAAATATATTTTGTGTTATGATGTATTGCGTAAGATAAAACAATAAGCTAAAAATGATAACACTAAATTATTAAAAATATTGTTGTAAAGGAAAAATTACTCTTAGTGGAGGGATTGATTATTATGATTTTTTTTTTTTGTCCCAACCCTTAAATTCAGTGAAAAAAAGTTCATAGTGAAGTACTTTTAAAATAATAGATGGGAGGAATTTATGTTTTGGAGGAGCAACACCTAAATTCAGTGGAAGGATTTGTTCACACCGGGTGCGATAAATAATTGGTGCTCACTCCCCTTTTTATTTTAGGGAGTTGGGGAGGCTAGGATGAATAATCAATTTTTTTATCAAATTATTTTTAGATGTATGAATAGTTAGTGAATATATCTTAAAATATGTATTGGTTTTTATTTTTCGATTTTTCAAATATTATATTAATTAATAATATTATTTTATTTTAAAAAATTTAAATATCATATTGATTAATAATATCATACAAATATTATATTAATTAATAATATTATTTTATTTTAAAAAATTTAAATATCATATTGATTAATAATATCATAATGTTATTTTTAATTTTTTAGTAATTAATGATCAATTATATTCATATAATTATATTATTGTGAGGGATTTGAAAAAAAAATTTAAAAAAAATAGGGATCACAAATTTTAGTATATTATATTTTTATGATTTTTTTTAAACAAAAAGAAAATGATAAGTTAAATGGATGGTAATTTTAAGATCCAAAATAAATGTGCATAAATCATTTTATTGCACTCCACATTAAATTTTCCAAATAAAAATAAAAATTTACTAAATGGCAATCAAATGATTTGTCAAATTTAATGCCAAACATAAAAATGAACAAATTCATTTGATTACACTACACTCCACGCTTTATTGCCATTGTAAACCATTCAAATGTTTTTTTTGGATTTAATGGTAAAAATAATACAACTTTAAACTTCATCATCACATTTTAACTGCAATCTTTATGAATTAATATTTACATCTAATATCCATGAATATCATTGATATAAAAGTAAAAAAATATTATTTATGTAAAATAAATGTGAACAAATCATTTCATTGCACTACACATTAATAAAAAAATCTAATATCCATGAATATCATTGATATAAAAAAATCCAATATCCATGAATATCATTGATATAAAAAAATCTAATATCCATGAATATCATTGATATAAAAGTAAAAAAACATTATTTATGTTATGTAAAATAAATGTGAATAAATCATTTCATTGCACTCCACATTAACTTTTCTTAATAAATAATAAAAATTTATTAATTGACAATCAAATAATTGTCAAATTTAATGCTAAACATAAAATTTAATGCTAAACATAAAAATGAACAATTCACTTGGTTACAGTACACTCCACCTTTTATTTCCATTGTAGACCCATCTAAATAATCTTTTTGGATTTAATATTAAAAATAATACAACTTAAAACTCATAATCAACAATTCACTTGGTTATACTACACTCCACTTTTTATTGTCATTTTAGACCATCTAAATAATCCTTTTGGATTTAATGTTAAAAATAATACAACTTAAAAATCATAATCACATTTGAAATGCAATCTTTATGAATAATAATTAAATAAATATTTAAATTTAATATCTGTAAGTAAAGTATCATTGATATAAAAGAACTAATATCAATATGTATTATTGATATAAAAGTAAAAAAAAATATTATTTATGTAAAAAAAACGTGATCAATTCATTTCATTGCACTCATGTTAAATTTTCTAAATAAAAATAAAAATTTGTTAAATGACAATCAAATGATTGTCAAATTTAATGCCAAACATAAAAATGAATATTTTTTTTGGTTACACTACACTCCACCCTTTATTGTTATTGTAGGCCATCCAAATAATCTTTTTCAATTTTTAATGTTTAAAAATAATACAATTTTAAACTCATAATCACAATTAAATTGTGATCTTTATGAATAATAATTAAACAAATATTTAAAAGTAATATCCATAAGTATCATTGATATAAAAAATTCAATATCCATAAGTATCATTGATATAAAAGTAAAAACATATTATTTATGTAAACACAATTAATTTTAAGTTTTTGACAATATTTAATCTTGATATTAGTAAGTACTTGATTTTTTTGTCATTTTGTTAACTTGTAATTTATAAGAGAGATTTCATTGTATATTATATAGACATCATCATTTCAACTTTATTCAATTCTATTCAGTGTATAGATTTTTATCAAATTTTTTTTAGTGGTCTTTGTCCTTTTTAGGACAGGGTCATGTTAGGTGAGATAGGGCCATATTGTGGCTTTGTTCCATTAGTGTGGCCTTGTCTTTCACACTCCAACAATTATTTTTTCAAATCAAGATGTTTTACAATGACTCTTTCGTGTTTTTTATAAAATTGGTTAGTGAAAATATTTCAAATAGTCTCCTATATAAGCATATTAAAACCACTCAATACACAACTTTACCAATTTAACAATCAATTGGTAATTTTATTACACACTAAGCAAAAGAGAACTTTACCCTCCAATATCAATTATATTGCATTCTAATAGTTATAGGTCATGTATGAATATTTTTTATTATGTAGGTCAAGTGCATTCATTGTTAAGCATTTCAATCAATCTTCTAACAATAGTCAGAGTTACATAATCATGAATCACACAATCATCTTATGAGGAAGAAATACATCACCTTAAGACTCATTGGACTATGTAGGT
The DNA here is from genome assembly GCA_037957365.1 of Torreya grandis. NCBI lineage: Eukaryota > Viridiplantae > Streptophyta > Pinopsida > Cupressales > Taxaceae > Torreya > Torreya grandis. The sequence goes on along the minus strand of JARHVA010000288.1, from coordinate 3,206,204 downwards.
AATGTTTGGATTATGTAAGATTTTTGAAATGTAGCTCGAAGAATCTTTCAACTCTATTCCCCTTTTTTGGTATTTGATCTCTATTGTGTTTTATTGTGCATGAATAAGAGTTTGTATTTTGAAGGTATTTTTCACATCAACTTGACACAAATAATTAATCAATCAATGCTTGCAGATAGTTGCATAGACCCAAATTGATAAATCAGTAGCATAGTCAATCAAGGTGCAGTTGCAATCAACAAACAAGGTTGAACTACATCCCTATTCTCCTTCAATAGACTTGTCCAATCACGATTTTTTCTAATTTCCGTCACGGCATAACTTACACACTAATAATATTAATATTATTACTTTTTAGATAGGTAATTTGCTTCAACCGATCTGGGACATAATTAGGGGCCTAAATCTTCAAGTGATCATCTATCATAAGTATCAAATTTACTAACAACAACCATAACTAGCTCGAGGATACCAATCAATAGTCATAACCAGTTCGAGAATACCATCAACAACGACAACTGACCCAAGAATACCAATGATCAGTCACAACCAAAATTTGATATCATATTAAGATTTGAACTTGAATAGTACTTGAAACAATCAAGTTACTTTACCAACTCACATCTCATTAATATATATTAATATCATATTATATAATATTATAATATATTGAAAGTATTTATATTATATATTTATAATTAATAATTAATGTTATATATACTATTATAATGTGTACTTTTAAACACCACTACATACCTTATCACATTCCATCCATTGTGTCTTGTGTTCCACTTGGAAACAAAACATAAGGGTTATCCCTTGCATTGTCCATAAGTTTAATTTAATCTTTAAAGATGGGTTTAAATGGAAAGTTCTCTTTGAAAAAAGCTTCTTTTGCATTTTTTTCCATGAGCCTATTCATAGTTGCGCAAGTTTTTTTGGGAAAATTCACATTGGCATTGAGAAAAACACTTATTTTTGTGTATCTACATTGAGTCTACCTACAATCGACTTTACCTACAGCTAGGCATGATAAATTGATGAGTTTACCAAAATTTGAGTTTCTTATCCAACATATTAAGGATAGGGGATTCAAACTTATGACCATAGATATTTTCTTTTTGTAATTCAAGATACTTCCACTACAATTCGAAGTGGTTTCTCTTAATTTTATTTTATTGTTTTGGCCAAAATAAAAAAGGACGTGTTGGACCCTAGAGGGGTAAGTAGGTACTTACATAAGCATATTTAATCCCCATAAATTTTCATTTTCTATAAACTTTAATTATATTTTCTCAACATTTTGAAGAATTAAAAGTTTGAGATTTATGGTTTTTAGAGACCATAATTATTTACAAGTAGATTCTACACAAAGTGACGGATATTTGTTTGTATCAATTTTTGTGATCATCTCAACATTTTTGAAGAATTAGAAGTTTGAGATTTATGGCTTCCACAATGCACAATTATTTACAGGGAGATGTCTAGATAAAATGACAAATATTTTGTTTGTATCAGGCATCATAGATACACAAATAAATATTTACAATAGTTTTTTTGAGAAAAAACTTTTTCAAAGACTTGTACATTATTTGCTTATTTGTGGTCGTGATTTTCTTCTGGTTGAGTCGTTGAAACAAATTGAATTTAATGGAAAATTCATTTGGTTAATACCTAATGGTACATGTCATTATCTGAATAACAAAAAATAAATAGAAAATATGTTGTATCTACAACCCTACATGTGGTGGATATCAAAGTGAATGTTAGAAGAATCTTTAGTTATTAATCTTTGTGTTTAGTATTAAGTATGGTTTAAACAAAAAATACGAGTGCTTTGCCATGAAAATGCCTTTGGCATAATAATTATGAAAATTTGGTGCTAAGTACAAAATTTGATGGCCGTATGATTGTATTTATATTTTTAGTCATAAAATGAAAATTATTTTTATAAATAATATATATGAAATACAAGATAAAATTTTCCATATTCTAAAAATTCATAATAACTATATAAATTGTTTTTAATATTTATTTCTTCTACTATAAACTATATATACTAATATTTGAAAAGACAATGTAAAAAATTACAGACCTGAATTTAAAATCTCAAAAACTATCATAACAAGGAATATCGACTATCAAATTAAATCTCGGGTGGGTGTCAATCATCTTTTTGACATGAGAATGAAATCGCTCGGGGATAGAACACGCCCTTCAAATTTGAATGTAGTAATGAATTGGGTTGGTCAAACCATGCAATCCATATTGAAAATTATAACAAAAACTCTTTCAAAAAACATTCAATAATTTTTTTTTTAACTTGTTAAGGTTGAGACTATAAGGTTGATTCATCATTCATGATTGATCGACTTGAATATCAATTGAATTGATTTCATTGAAAAGGCACATAGAATGGTGTTTAATTCATTGTGTTCACCACAAGCATATGGGAAGAAATATGAGAAGCTCGTTACAGAAGAAGAAGTTTTCAAAGGTAAGAAATCAATCATTGAACACTTTATTGTCTCTGATAAGTGAGGGGTGTAATTCCCCTCTTACACATCATGAAGCTCTTTTCTTCAAATGTTAGGGGCTTGAATGCCCCTAATAAATGATGCTTGGTGTGATGTCAGTCGATAAAGAATGGGTTTGACTTGTTTCTATTGCAAAAAATTAAGTTAAAAAATTAATCGATTGAGGCACTTATGGGCAAAGACTAGGTATTTTTGTGGACTCTGAGGGAGCTTCAAGAAACTTGAGTTTTCTTTGGTCTCCTTTCAAGGTGTAACATCCCCACTAGGATCTACCTAGAAATACTTGATTTTCTTAAAAATAAACACATATGCCAAAAATAGAATTACACCATGAGAATCTAAATAGAGATCATATAAAATACTCAAAGCGTGATAATAATAATTAAAGCATATTACATCATATATCATTGATCTCTAGTATCATGTTCGAACACAACATAATATAAATATATAAAATAATTATATTAACTTAGCCATACCTGATACAAGTCTACAACCACTATTGTCAATGTACAATAATAAGTAATTATAACTCTTCATGATAAGTACAATATAATATAATGTACATATAATATTCATGGCTCCCCTAGAATATAGTTCCCGAACTCTAGTATTTGTGGCAATCTCAAATGTCATCTCAAAAGTAGTATTGTTGTGGGGAGGGAGAGCATCATCTAAGTGTTTTTTCATATCAACCACAGGCCAACAATCCTCCACACTAATCCCATTATTAAACAACCATCTCTTCATGGATGAGTAGATAGTGATGGTACAAGAATCTAGAGAGACGAGTGAGTACCCATTTGTTATATGAATTATAAAACTAAACATACAGTGTACCATAGAAAAACTTTTTTATTGCAAGATATCGCACAAACATGTAAATCATACTCATGAAATGATAGTGTCTCACTAAACATACTTTGGCCAAAGTTTTAAGAATAATAAATAATCATGATCTATAAATCAATCAAAATTCATACACACCATTTGATCAGATTGTCTTTAACTAACATTGTGATGCTAGTAAGTCAGTGAAGCCCATCCCACTCATTACTCAGTATTAATAATGCAAGATTGGTCAAACATAATTTAACCAAAATATTCATACAATTTACATTCTACTAGCAATCATAACACATAACATGTTAAACGTAGGAGTAATCAAAACATACATTTATTCTATCAAATATATGAATAGATCTTACATTATTATCTATTTTATACTATAAATAATGACTACAGTTAATACTCTGTAAGTGCAATACACATTTAATAGTAAATTGTAATTTTCATATTTAATTTTTAAATATTCTACACCTTATGATAACCCATATTACCACAGTCTAATATTTTAAACATAACTATTAAGTACCGCATCTAATATAATAATGTAGTCATAAATTCATGAAAACTATAATTCTTATAAAAATATCTAGATATAACAAAATAAGTCTTAGCACACATGAAACATAGAATAATCCAATATATCATTTGTTATACATTTTAGGAGTTTGAATGCACACATTCATTAAGCTTATTATACAAAATTCTTTAATATAGTTTATAATGCACCCATGGCACTATAACCCCTATGTACATGTATACGTTACTAGGCACATTAGTACCTACAATTATCAATTTTACCAAATGAGATTTTCATGAATCTATTCAACTGTTATGATATCATATAAATTGACTATGGTTTATAATCTAAACAATCATTCTTAGTCAATATGAGGTTTAAAATATTTTATCTGTCAAGACATCATTTGGTTATGACTACTGGTTAAGTATATTCTCTTCAATCTTACTACAAGATTAATCCCATCAAAACTCTATCTAAATTTATATTTACTTATATAGACTACATATACAAATACTCACAATTTTTTGTTATTATATATGGATTTGGCTTTTGTTTGGGTTAATATAGCAATATAAGAGTAATTTGTCCCATTTAATGCAAAATCATGCTTTTAATCTTCTAAATGTTTTTGCCTTAATTAGTATTTTATACTAATACCATACTTATATGTTCCCTACTATATAATTAATTCCTCTTTGTATAAATAAGACGCTAAAGGTTCTATATTCCTTTATCTTAAAGCCACCAAAACATTGTTAAATCGTTCCACTAAAATAAATGTCCAAAATAAAGAGATACACCTCTAAATTGGGTCACAACTCAGCGAAAAATTCATAACAAACTAGTATGAACTTCGTATAACTGATTAGTTTAATAAACTGGCTATGAATAAAAAGTACAATGATTCATTACACATTGCACAAGCTGGGAATAAACAATATTGCCATTTATAGGCTGAGGATTAAATAAATAGTGATGCCATTACATAATACTCGTTGTTATAAATTTCAATGATGCCCTTATACAATATAGTGATTCAATATTCATATCAGTGATGCCATATAATTATAACCTAAATAATTAATGGACTAAAAATATATTATAGGTTGTCAATAACATATACAACGACGTGTATATTCTACTATTCGGCTGTGAGAAAGAGAATTACAACAATATGGTAAAAATTGGGAATTATAATATTTTTGGTGACGCTTTTTAAATAGCATGCATGCTATGAGTAGTAAGATTTTAGTGATCCAATATATAAAAAAAAAGATCGACGATGCCATAATACAATTACATAAGTTGGGGTGTCATATCATCGATGCCACATGTTATATTATAAATAACAATACTCATCAAGAAAAATACAATGATGCCTTTATATGATCTAATACACAAGCTATGACTTAGACTCAATAACTATTGCATAGGTTGAAAACTATACAACTACCCCTCATGCATTAAAAGAGACTGAAAATAAAAGGTTCATCAACTTGCTAAACAATTGTACAGGGTATATGTTTTAATATTAGCAACTCATACATATAATAAAGGCCATGGATTAATTTAAGTGACGCCCTTTAATCAGTTCATATTAAAATTATCAATACTAGTACTAGTTTTCAGATTTTATTTTCTTACGGGATGCCTCACACAGTTAGACCTCTATTTATTCAAGTGCCTAGTTTCATTCATCATCTGAGACTTACTTTCCTATGTGTGGGTCAATTTGTCCTTGTTTTCCTTTTATATACCAAGTATATTATCTTTAATCTTTTTCAGGTCTACTAAAATAAACATATTGGGATTGGCTAAATCCTTGGTTATGACTTGGCAATAATTCTTAGCATTCACTTAGTTTAACAAGGACACCAATATTAATACTCCATGCTTAATTTAATTCACTAAAAATAATTTTCTAAAGCAAAACACGTAGAAGTTAAAGTTTTTCATCATGGCTAAAGCACCTACCTGGCAGCCTGAATATCTTCTCTTTGTTTGACCATGCTTGCTAACTCCCTTCTCCTACAAACGTCTCCTTCCTTATGTGCTATACCCTTTTCTCCCTCTTGTCAATGTTCTCTTGAAAATACTTATCCTCTTTATTTCCTAATTTTTGTTTATGATAACATAGGCATAGTCCTTTCTAAAAGATTTTTCTTTGTTTTTTTTAATATTCTTTTTCTTTTTTTTTTTAATATTTCCTTCTTGTTGTTTTTCTTATTTTTATCCCTTTCTCTTTAATTTATTTTTCCTCTCAATGATAATTTTCTAAATTTTATTTATTTATAATATTATTTATCAAAAATTCATAATTTTACTAAATTAATTAACATCTTCTAATGCCATAACAATTTAATGACAATTTCATAAATTACTAATCCATATTTAATTTAGCTAAACAAATCATATTTCTACTTAGCATTTAATGACCATTCATGTTACTAATGCACAAAAGGTTTCATAAATCATTTAACCTATACTTACAAAATCATGGAATCAACTATCTAATGTCATAAAAAATAAACACACTATATTATCTATTTTATTTTGCATTCTGACATGTATTAATTATTGTGGTGTGTACATGGTTTTAGCTAGTTTCTCTATCATCTTTCAACATCTACATCACCCTATTTAATGATGCTCTCCCTCTATCACGCTCTGAGGGATGAGTTCTCCTGCATCAATCTCATAAGAAGAAGGTAGTTAGATCATAACATCATGTTATACATACATCATAAAATATAACTAAAATAACACATCAATATGTTTGTAATGTAAATACATACGCTATAACGAACTAACAACAATGCAAACATGTAATCTAAGCAATATATTATTGTCCCATAATAACATATATCTCAAAGCTTAGTCAAAATTAGTCAAATCAAATGTGTAAACTATAAATATCAATGAATAATCAAATAGTTTGCTTAGCAAGAAATCAAGATGTAACATTCTTCCCCACTAAAGCTAGTCATTATCTCAGATGACTCTTATTCAAATATAAGTTCTAAATTAAAAATATTGTTCAATAGAAAAATAAAATAGTATAATAGTATCTAATCAAGTAAATAAATGTGAAAATTTTCTATAGAACTTATCATCATAGTCCTCCCAAGTAGCACTATCCTCATAGTATTGGTTCCACTGGACTCTGCACTGTGACATCTCTCTATTATGCGAATGAAATTTGTTTATATCAATTACTTTGATTGGTTCTATCGTGACCACATCAAAATCTAAAACTTACAAATCATTTCAATCTAACACATGCGTAGGATCAACTACAACTTCTTAAGATAAGAAACACGAAAGACATTATGTAATAGAAATAAGGTTGGTGGCAATGCAAGCTTATACACTACAAGATTAAATACTTCTAAAACCTCGAAGGGTCCCACATATCTTGATGATAATTTTGCTAACTTCTTAAATTTAATCGAGCTCTTATGCAGATTAACTTGCAAAAACACTTCATCACCTACTACAAAGTGTCATTTTTTCTTATTTAAATCTGCATAACTCTTTTGCCTATTATTGGCCTTAGTCAATCTCTATCTAATTAGTCTAACTTGATTTTCTATTTTTGAGAGCATCTCAAGCCCAAAGAATACCCTATCCTCTAATCTATCCCAACTAATTTGTGTCATGCACCTTATTCCATACAGTGCCTCAAATGGTGTCATCTTCAAAGCTGATTGATATGAGTTTTTGTATGCAAACTTAACTAATGAAAGATAATCTTCTCACTTGTATTATTGATCTATTCAATATATACAAAGAAGATCCTCTAATACCTGATTAACTCTCTTAGTCTATTTGTCAGTCTCTAGGTAATATATTATACTAAAATTTAGCTGCATATCTAAATCTGAATTTAGAATTATCAAAAATCTATAAGTCATCTTCAGATCATGATCCAAAATGATTTTTTTTAGAAATCTATGTAACTTATACATTTCTTTTACAAACCTCTTTACAAGGGTATGTACATCATCTGTCAAATTATTTGGTATAAAATGAGCCATCTTGGTTAGTTTGTCAACATCTACCAAGATCATATCATGCCTATTTTATGACAATCATAAACCTTGAACAAATTTCATATTAATCACCTGCCACTTCCATTATGATATATCATGCAGATATAACAATCTAGCCAGAAGCACATGCTCAACTTTCACTTACTAACATTTCAATTAATGTGAAACATAATCAGCTACATCGTTCTTGATTCCCTTTCAAAAATACAATGGTCTAAGCTCTACCATGAAGTTGGTTACTCTTACATGTCCAGAATATGAGGCATTATGTAATTATTTTAGCATTATGATTCACATATTCTCTTGATTTGGCACATACATCCTTCTATTATAATGCAATAGACCATCACTCTCTAATCTCAATCCTTTATACTGAGGATTCTAAGCATTCTCATATAATGTTTTTTTGACCTGAACATAAAATTTGTCTCTTAGTAAGAACTCAATCAACCAATCCCTGAAAGTACTCCTAATAGTAGTTATAACTATTATGTAACTTCTATGATTAAGGGAATCGGCTACTCTATTTTCCTTGCCTTTGATATGGTTGATGTTAAAATCATAATTAGATAAGAACTCAAGCCAACCTCTCTAATGAGCATTCAAATTACACTGGGTGAAGGTGTAATTGAGTCCCAATTTATCTATCTTGAGCTCAAAAAGTTTTTTCAACAAGTAATGTCATCACAATTGCAAAGTATGCACAATCATTATAAGTTTCAAATCATGAGGGGCATAGTTCACATCATATGACTTTAGCTTTCATGACTCATAAGACACCACTACAGCATCCTGCATAAGGACTCCTCCTAGCCCATCCCCTGAAGCATTCATGATCATTGAAAATTGACCATTAGGGTCAGGAACTCTTAACATTGGTGTGAAAGCAAGCCTTCTTTTCAATTCCTAGAAAGCTAATTCCCACTTTTTTGACCAAACAAAATTGTGGTTCTTCCATTGCAAGGAAGTAATCTAATTAGCTATCTTAAATTTTTTTGGAATGAACTTCCTATAGTATCATGCTAACCTAATGAAAATTCTTATCTCATGCACATTCTTCGGCACTGACTATTCCATAATGGCTCTAATCTTTCTTGAATCTAATAAGATGCCATCTATAGAGATAATATATCCCAAATATTAGACTCTTTCCTAGAACAATGTGCACTTAAACAATTTGTCATATAACTTGTACTTCAATAACCATTGCAGAACTAGTTCCAGATGCTAAAGGTACTCCTCTTCATTATTTGATTATATAAGAATGTCATACAAAAATACCAAAATAAAATGATTAAGGTAATCTCTGAATACACTATTCATGACATTTATGAATGTTGTTGGAACATTAGTCATCCCAAATGGTAACACTGTAAACTTATAGTGCCCATAATGAGTTTTGAATGTTATTTTTAAAATATCTTCATCCCGTATCCTCAACTGATGGTATCCCCTCTAAGATCAATATTGGAATTTGATGAAAAAGATCATTTATATGAGGTAATAGATACCTATTTTTGATGGTTGCCTTGTTCAACATTCTATAATCAATGCAAAGTTGAAGGGTACTATCCTTCTTCTTGACAAAGACAACCGGTGCACCTCATGGTGACATATTTGGACTGATCAACTTTTTTTCAACAATTTCTGAAGTTGAGCCTTAAATTCAATCAAATCAATGATTTTTATCATGTACGGTGCCTTAGACTATGATTTCAAACTAGGAATGATGTCGATAGATAAATTAAACTCATGTTCAAGAGGCAATCCTGATAATTCTTCCATAAACACATCATGAAAATCTCTAAGAAATGGGTAATATTTGAGACATGGTTCCTTAAGTTCTTTCATTTCATTTATCTTGATGATAAATGATTGGCACTCTTTTCCCTAGACTCTCTTGAGTTGTATTGCAAAAATATGCTTAAGCTTTATGATTTAACTATTTTGAGAATATTGGAGTATTAAGGGTTCAGAACAATAAAATTAGTAAATAATATTAGAATAGTTAAGTTCCTAATTTGTATAATTTAATTATAATTTTAATATTTCTAAAAATAGTAAAAAGTGAGGAGAAATCTAACTTAGCTTAAACTGGACTGAGACAACTAAGATAGGGTCTGGAATCTATTGTACAGAACTATGACAGTGTCATGAATCAGGATCTAGCCTTCATTTCATGAAAGGATAGGGGCACCAAAGTAAGACACCCTAGGGTCTGATGTGATAGTCCTCTTTTGCCACTATGTCTTGGAGGCCTGAGCTTTTTGGGTTTTGTCTGCAATCTCTATGTGAGCCTACCTATAAAATATTGGATGTCTATAGAACTCCTTGTAGAGTTGATTTAATAATCAAACCCTAGACTCCATCATGCTTTGAAAAATTTTGAGAAAAAGAGGGGGAGGTTAGTGTCTATAAGATGCACTAAACATGTATCCACACCCCTTGTGTGGGTACGCTACCTACATACCAATTCTCTGAAGAGGGCTCAAGCCATATGTAATTATCCCAGTTGATGTGCTTTGTGCAATAGTGTTATGGAGATGTAAAAATGATAAATTAAGTGTGTTTGAGGTGGTTAAGGACTGGAGTGAGGATTTAGATGTGCTTGTAGCTATATTGGATGACTGTATGTAGATAATAGGGAAATATACCTGAGTAGTCTTGCTTATATTCTTGTTTGCTTTGTGATATTTGCCAACCCCTTCTAAATGAACTTTGAATGAGCTTTTATAGATATTATTGGTCATGGGTCAAATGTATTCATGTTAGGCCGACAAGAAGAAATATAGGAACCAAAAGGAAGTGACCATTAGAGGTAAAAATGTAATTGTACAAGAGCACAAAAAATGAATACCCTAGGGTCTGGTGCTATAATCCAAGTTGGACGCTATTATCTTGAAGTTACAGGATATGGAGGATGGAATTGTCATAAGAAAAATACCCTGACTGAGCTGAAATGAGGTCTTAAAAGTCTACAAATCATTGGAAATGAGTGAAAAAAAATTTAGAAGGGTCATGAGAGCATGCAAGAGGGACCTATGGGTTGGATGTCACAAGCCACACTCAAACTACCAATTTTCATATTTTATGACTACATTTGCCCCCCTCATTTATTTTAGTGATGTAGCAAAGTGAAATATTAGGATAAAATAAAAATAGAAATCGTACATGAACTTACCTATAAGGGTGAATCTCGTGAAGCTGTGTGATGCTGTGTGTGTGTAGAGAGAGCATGTTGTGAAGTATAAATCTACAAGAGAAAACAAAGAGTAGATTAATTCTTACTAGATGCACTATATCTAAAATAAGAACATACAAAAGCTAGATAAAAGAGAGAGGAAGAGAAATGAATGAATACACCTCACCAGGTACATGAACTAATACAAAACCTATTATGATGTTGAGCGATGTTGGGTATGTGTTGAATGATGTTTTACTAAGAGTAATATCATGAATGGAGCTGAGTGATCAATTTTTTGAGAGTGGCTCAAGAATGTAAAGACTAGCCTTTTGGGTCCATCATTGCCCATTAAGTAAAGATATGTGGTTATGTATGTGCTAATCAATGTTTGGATTGTGTGTCTAATCCCTTTGAGTAGGTGGCTTAAGAATACAAAGGCTAGCTAGTCATTTGGCTCTATCATTGCCTCATAAAGTGAAGCTATGAACTAATACTGGTATGAAATGTATGTCGTATGAGATGGCTTTTGAATCCCATGAATTTTTTATAATTTGACAATGTTGGTGTGGATAGTCGAATATATGTGAGAAACTAGTCTTGTATGAAAGCCACTCTAAAACTGGACAATAGGTTTATATGGAAGCCACTCAAAAATGATGCCAACCACCTGCAAATAGAATAAGGCACACAACTACTGTAAATACTTGGATAATATCCTGAACTTAAAAAGAAAAAAAGTCAAATGTGTTGTGCGCATTACCCCTAATCACTGGTGTCTGAAACATGAATTTTGATCTAGAGTTTATACCAACTTCCTAATCTGAAACTGAAAGAGAGAGCCATCATGCCATGCATGATGCTTCCTATGACTATATTCTCTAAGAAAAACTATACTAAAGTTGTTGATTCTAAACTGAACTATTGTTGATAAAATTATAACTGTACTTATCTTTCTATCTATTTTTTTAAAATTTGGTTTTTGTTATTTGGATAGGAGCACCAAAATTAGACACCCTATTGTCTAGCACTGTAGTCCAATTTCGACACTCTTGTCCTAGGTTGATTCTAATAATTATTCTATAATTATCAATGTCTATTTGGTCTATAATGCCTGGTTTGAAGTCTAGTTGCTCTTCTAGTTGTTTTGAGAATTAATTTTTTGACCATTAGGATATTTGATCTCTATAACAAAGACCCCTATTTATTTTCCCCTCTTCTGAGAGTAGGAATGAAGACTCCGTAATGATTGCCCTCAGAATAAAGAGCCTTGCAAGTGTGTTATGTTGTAAAATACATGATATAGCAATGATAATCGATAAGATATCTCAAGATATAACATGATTTGGAATGGAGATTATTATATCAACATGGGTATGCCTAGATAGATATAATAATGTAATAATATGTGAAATATAATGAATTAGAATTGAAAGTTTGGTTAGTTATTAGTTTTTAAGGAGGGATGGAGCATGATGTCCATCATGACATTCAAGAAAGCAAGATAATGTATGATGTGGATCATGGCATTACAAATAGTGAGAAGCAAACAAGAAAAAAGCACACAAGGCAAGAAGCAAGAAGCATACAAAGGTGGTCAAGGGGCCAAGCAAACAAAGGATATGGGCACATGTCACTCAAACTGGAAAGAAAGTATGCAAGGCATGTTCAAATGTCACATACACATACAATTAAAAATAAACAAGGTTGGCACATACGCCATAAGCACATAAAAGAGTACAAGCAAAGGACATTGACAAATGTCCTAAGGCACACACAAGAATAGAAGCAAAATAAATTGGCAAATGTCTTAAGGCACATATAGGAGACAAAATAAGAACTGAGAAATGCTATCACATCTAGCTATGCAAAGCAAAAAAAGAAGGCATGTAATATACTAGAAATACAATCACATCTAACGAATCAAATTAAGAGGAGAAAGTATGCAAGATATGAAGTACAAGACTAGGTATATGCTAAAAAATACATAAGTGATACATACTAGTGAATGTCGATAGAGTAATCTATGTAAGTTAGTAAGTAATGTACATCAACATGATAATTAGAGTGTGTGGTGTGGGAATGACATAACCTAGATGGTGTAGTCATGTAAAAAATATCCCCAATGGGTAGATATATCGATGTATGTCACAAATGTAGAAGTGGGATGCCCCCTCAATGGGTAGAGTGAAGCAATCAAGGATCTAGATGTCACTGCACACACTCAAAGAAGATCAAGTGAAGCATGGTAATTTAGATAAATCAACAAACAATAACATAGAAAGCCAAAATATAAGTCTAGCATGGTAGTAGAAATATAAAGCATGGATAATGCATATAATTGAAATGTTTTTATGTTTTTGAATTATTTGAATGTTTTTGAATTTTTGACATATTTGAAAGTTTTTGAAATTTTGATATAAGCTATGTATAATCAATCATAAAGAAATTATGTATAATCAATGCTGAGAAGAGATAATACTAATCGATGACTCTCATGAGGGACTCCTTATCATGGTGTCCTATATCAAAGAGATGGATCATGCATGATCATGAAGCATAATGGACCTTTGTTTATGTTGTGCAACTTGGGCATAAGAAACTTTATCACCAATGTTAATGCTAAAATGACCTAGGAACATGTCGGCTAAAGGATTAAATGCATTTATAGATTGATTAAGTAGAATATAGAACTATTGTAAAGCATAATCCTTTAGACTCTATGGAAATAGTTTGGTTAGTAGCCAGTCATTTGGTACATAATCCAAGCATGCTATGTGAAAAGCTCTCAAATGTGTCTTTGGATCACCCTTACCATCATATAGAGTAAGCTTAGGTTGAATAAAACTTGGTGGCAAGAGTGTCGAAGCAATATGATGTGCTAATGGTGTATATAATAAAGCAAAGGAATCCAAAGTCTGCATTGGTATAAAAACACCTTGATCAAGATATAACACCTTAGATTGAAGAGATTTTATCTCTTGCACAAAGGGTTACCACATTAGGAGACAAAGATGTACTAGTTGTAGCTGGTGGTGGCATAGAGGTAGGTTGCGCTGCTATAGGGGGTTGTTGAGACATAGTTTCCCCCCATAGTGTCATTTACAACTGGATGCTTTGTGGTTTGAGAAGATTAACCATTGTTCACTCTTTGTTTTTCTTCTTGTAGTATTTTAAGCATGTCATCTTGCATATCAAGATGCTTAGTTAAGTGTTCTTGAAGTTATTTTGTATCAGTTTCATCAAAACCAATGTATTGAGCCATTGTTAAAGTAGGAAAATAAATTGAAAATTGATTGAATTTTTTGTAATAAGCAAGGTGTTATAAAAGGAAAGTACTCAATATAAGAAATGTAAAGTCCTAAAAATAGCAAACTAAAAATTACATAAAAAGGATACGAAGCTCACAAACACGTAAGGTGATACTTCAAAAGCAATGGGACTCAGTACATGCAACTAAGGTTTTGAGAATTTTTTTTTGTTTAAATTTAGTAAGGAATTTTTAAAAATTAATGTAAATTTCTGATTTAAATATGCAAGTAAAAAGTCAAAAAAATATTAGAAAAAAATTGATTTGAAAGGACCTAGAATATGCAACTAGGGTTTTGAAAAATGATTATTTTTAAATTTTACTATGGAATTTTAGAAATTAAAGTGAATTTTTGATTTAAATATATAGGTAAAAAAGTAAAAAAAATATTGAAAAAATCTTGATTTAATGGGACCTAGTATATACAACTCGGGTTTGGAAGAAAATATATATTTTTAAATTACTATAGAATTTTAAAATTTAATGTGAATTTCTAATTTAAATATGAAGGTAAAAAATCAAAAAATTATTGAAAAAAATTGCAAAGAATTTACTCTATGGTTTTTAGGGTTTTTATGCGCAAACCAGTAAGTTGCGTTCACCAAATGATTTAATTTTTTTAGAAATATTCGAGTATTATTTATAATTTAGTTAAGAGTCTGGTACAATAAAATCAGTAAATAATATTAGAATAATTAAGCTACTAATTAGTATAATTTAATTATAATTTTAACCTTTCTAAAAATAGTAATAAGTGAAGAGAAATGTAACTTATCTTAAGCTGGACTGAGACAACTGAGACATGGTCTAGAATCTGTTGTGCAAGACTATGATAGTGTCATAAATCAAGATCTAGCCTTTATTTTATGAAAGGATAGGAGCACTGAAATACGACACCCTAGGGTCCGATGCTATAGTCCTTTTCTGTCACTGTTGTCCTAGAGGCCTAAGATTTATAGGTTTTATTCATTGTCTTTGTGTGAGCCTGCCTATGAAATTTTGAATGTTGGATGTTTTAAAAACTCCTTGTAAAGTTGGTTTAGTCCTTAAACCTTAGACTCTATCATACTTTAACAAATTTTGAGAAAAAAAGGGGAGGCTAGTGTGTGTAAGATGCACTGAACAAATATCCATACCCTTTGTGTGGGCACACTATCTACATGCTAATACTCTGAAGAGAGATCAAGTCATATGTAGTTCTCTCACTTGATGTGCTTTGTGTAATAGTGTTATGAAGATGCAAAAATGCTAAAATGCATGTGTTTGAGGTGGTTAGGGACTGGTGTGAGGATTTGGATGTGCTTGTAGATGTATTGGATGGTTGTATACGAAGAACAGGGAAATATGTCTGAGTAGTCTTACTTGTATTCTTGTTTACTTTGTGATATTTTTCAACCCTTTCTAAATGAAATTTTAATGAGTTTTTATAGAGATCTGTTGGTCATGGGTTGAATGTATTCACGTTAGGCCGACAAGAAGAAGAATAAGAACCAAAAAGAAGTGACCATTTAAGGTAAAAATGCAATTAGACAAGAGCACTAGAAATAGACACCTTAGGGTCTGGTGCTATATTCTAAATTGGATGCTATTGTTCTGAAGGTAAGGGACATAGGGGGATGAAATTGTCACAAGAAAATCAACTTGACTGAGCTAGAATTAGGGATTTGAAGTCTATGGATGATTGAGAATGAGTGAAAAGGTGTCTAGAAGGGTCATGAAGCATGCAAGAGGGACCTATGGGTTGGGTGTCATAAGCCACACTGAATCTACTAATTTTTACATTATATATGACTACACTTTAACTCTCTCTTCTCATCTTGAATTTGTGTCTGATTTCTAAAATCATCAACACACTCAACCTTCTTCAAGTACCAATCAACCTTGGATTTATGTTTTTCAAGTTAGTTGTCTCTTAGGATCACATCATATGACCCTATTGGTGCTACATACAAATCCACAATTGTTAAAAATTTGAGAAATCTAATCTCTGCTTCAGCTAAAAACTTTTCAACCATGACTTTTGAGTCATTTTTATACTATACTGACCATGCATTTACAATTACTCTAGCTCTTTTTGTTAACTTACTAAACATATTAAGAGCTATAAATTTTTTTGTAGCTCTTGTGTCTATCAAAATAGAAACTAGATGGTCAAACAAAGTACTTGATAGCTCTATGAGTATGCCTAAAATTTGGCTTGTCGATTGTTGACTACTGCATGAATCCATTGTTAAAAACTGACATATTAAGGATTAAGACCTTTACTTTTTGACTTGCCCTGAGGATAATTATGACCATAATGGTCATATCTGCAAATGAAATGACCTCTAGGTGGTCATTTCCTATCACTTTATTAGTTTTATTTGAAACTAATTTTAGATCCATTACCCTATTTTTTTTCCCTAAACCATTATTGAACTTGACATTCTAACTTTTAAACTGCTTCCTAGATTCTCCAGTCCTCTGTTTCCAATTCTTCTTTTTGAAGGTTGACTTATAATTTCAAAACCTTTTCTTGAACTTATCCTTAGCTTACAAAAGAAATTTCAACTTCTATAACTGTTTGACTACCTTCTCAAAGACCTGGTCTATGGTAGAAGGTCCATGAACATCTACCTCTCCATCGATCTAGGGCCTTAAACCCATGATAAACTTTTTGATCATGAACCTCTCGTCTCCTTGGTACTAAGGTACGTGTTTTGGAATTTTGGTGAACTTCTCCTAATAATCATTCACCGACAAGTCACCCTGCTTAAGATTTTAGAAATATATGAGCTTCAAATCAAAATAAAGTTGTAAAAGACACTGTAACCTGAATAATGCCATAAATTGATTCCAAATAGTGGTGGTTAAGTTGAGATTCATTTCCAACCTCTTGTTGACCCACCACATAATTGTCTCATCAAGTAACTGGTATGCTCCCCAAACTACCTTGGTGACTTCAGAGTAGTTTCAAATTTTAAAATACTTCTCCATCTCGATCAACGATGCCTTAGCTCCATTTCCTAGAATAGTCCCATCGAACTTATGTGGGTTCACCTTCTTCATGTCTCTAGTCAACTCTGCAGCTACCTGAGCTCTAGCATCTTGGAGATTTTCCTATTCAGTGGGATACTCTTCAAGTACATGTTATTATTTCTCTTCATGGCCATGAACCACCTGCTCTACTCTAGCACTATAATCTGATCCTTGGTCTCATTCATAGATGCAGAATTTGGTCCATCTTTAATTACTACTCAGTGACAAATTAACTAAGATCAAATAGAGGGTTGTTGTCATTAGCATTCAAAGGATCATTTCCAAAAATTATAGCTTTCACCATAATTTTTTTGTCAATAGAATGATATAAAAATATTTTTAGAATCATTAGTTCTTAGAGTTCGAGTCATAGCTCTGATACCACATGTAACATCCCCACTAAGATCTACCTAAAAATACGTGATTTTTTTTAATTAAACACATATTTCAAGAATAAAATTACACCATGATAATCTAAATAGAGTTCATATAAAATAATCAAAGCATTATAACTATAATTTAAACATATTACATCATATAACACTGATCTCTAATATCATGAGAATACAACATAATACAAATATACAAAGTAATTACATTAACTCAGCCTCAGCTGATACAAGTCTATAGCCACTACTACCAATGTTAAATAATAAGTAATTACAACTCATCATGATAACATTTTGATGATAAGTAAAATAAAATACAATGTACATATGAGATACATGTCTCCCCTAGAGCATAGGTCTCAAAATCTAGTATATGTGGCAATCTCAAGTATTGTCTCAAAACTAGTAATGTTGTGAGGAGGAAGAGCATCATCCGAATATTTTTTTACACCAATCACGGACCTATGATCTCTCACACTAATCCCATCAAGAAATGGGCCTCCCTTCATGGATGAGTAGATAGTGATGGTGCAGAAAACTAGAGAGAAAAGAAAGTACTCATGTCCTATATGATTTTTAAATCTAAACATGTAGTGTATCATAGAAAACTTGTTCTATTGCAATATATCATAAAACATGTAAATCATACTCATGGAATGATAATGTCTCACTAAACATACTTTAGTCAAAGTTTTAAGAATAATAAATAATAGCAATTTATAGATCAATCAAAATTCATACACATCACTTGATCAGATTGTCTTCATCTGACATTGTGATGCTAGTAAGCCAGTGAAGTCCGTCCCACTCCTTAATCAGTATCAACAATGCAAGATTGGTCAAATATAATTTAACTAAAAGATTCATATTTTTTATATCTTAATAGCAATCATAACACATAACATGCTAAACATAGGAGTAATCGAAGCATACATTTATTTCATCACATGTATAAATAAATCTTACATTATTATCTATCTCATAATAGAAATAATGACTGCAGTTAATACCCTCCATGTATAATATACATTTAACTGTATATTCTAATTTTCATAATTAGTTTCTAAATATTTTACATCCTATGATAACCCATATTACCATAGTCTAATGTTTTATACATAACTACTAAGTATTGCATCCAATCTAATAAAGTAGTCATAAATTCATGAAAATAATAATTCTTATAAAAATAATTAGATATAAAACAATGAGTCTCAACACACATTAAACATATAATAATTCAATCTAGTATTTGTTATATGTTTTAGGAGTTTGAATGCATGCATTCATTAAGATTTATTATACAAAATTCTTTAATATATTTTATAATCTACTCATGGAACAATAACTGTAAGAATACACCCTTATGTACACGTATATGTTATAAGGCACATTAGTACCTACAGTGATCAATTTTCTCAAATGAGATTTTCATGAAGATATTCAACCATTATGATATCATATAAATTGACTATGATTTATAGTCTAAATAATCATTCTTAGTCAATATTTTTAATATAGTTTATAATCTATCCATTCAACAATAATCATAAGAATACACCCTTATGTACATGCTATTAGGCACATTAGTATTTATAGTTATCAATTTTCTCAAATGAGAGTTTCATGAAGATATTCAACCATTATGATATCGTATAAATTGACTATGATTTATAGTCTAAATAATCATTCTTAGTCAATATGAGGTTTACACTATTTTCTCTATCAAGACATCATTTCGTTATGACTATTGGTTAAGTATATTCTCTTCAATCTTACTACCAAATCAATCCTATCAAAACTCTATCAAAATTTATATTTACTTATATAACCCTGCATATACAAGAACTCATAGTTTACTATTATTATATATTATATATGGAGTTGGCTTTTGTTTGGGCTCATAAGAGTATTTCATCCCATTTAATGCAAAATCATGCTTTTAATCTTCTAAAAGCTTTTGCTTTAATTAATATTTTACGCTAATACCATACTTATATAGTCCCTACTATATAATTAATTCCTCTTTGTATAAGTAAGGTGCTAAAGGTTCTATATTCTTTTTTTTCTAAGGCCACCAAAACATTGTTAAATTGTTCCACTAAAATAAATGTCCAAAAGAAAGAGATACACCTCTAAATTGGGTGAGAACTTAGCCAAAAGTTCATAACAAACTAGTATGAAGTCTGTATAACTGATCAGTTTAATAAATTGGTTGTGAATAAAAAGTATAATGATTCATTACACATTGCACAGGCTGGGAATAAACAGTGGTGCCATTTATAGGCTGAGGATTAAATACAGTGACACCATTACACAATACTCTCTATTATAAATTCCAGCGATGCCCTTATCTAATACAGTGACTCAATATTCATATCATCGACGCCATACAATTTTAACCTAGGCAATTAGTGGACTAAAAATATATTATAGGTTGTCAATAACATATACAATGACGTATACGTTATACTATTCGGCTATGAGAAAGAGAATTACAAGAACCTAATTAATACTAAGAATTATAATATTTATGGCGATGCCTTTAAATTAGTCTGCATGCTATGAGTAGTAAGATTCTAATGATCCATTATATAGAAAAAAAATTGGCAATGCCATAATACAATTACATAAGCTAGGGTATTATATCAACGATGCCACATGTTATATTATAAATAACATTACTCACCAAGAAAAATACAATGATGCCTTTATATGATCTAATACATACGCTGTGACTTAGACTCAATAACCATTGCATAGGCTCGAAACTATACAACGACCCCTCATACATTAAAAGAGACTGAGAATAAAAGGTTCAACAACTCGTTATATAATTATATAGGCTGTGTTTTAATTTCAGTGACTCATACATATAATAAAGGCTGTGGATTAATTTAATCAGTTCATATTAAAATTATCAATACTAGTACTAATTTCCAGATTATATTTTCTTACAGGATGTCTTACACAGTTACACCTCTATTTATTCAAGTGCCTAGTTTTATTCATCATCTGACACTTATTTTCCTATGGGTGGGTCGATTTGTCCTTGTTTAACTTTAATATACCCATTACATTATCTTTAATTTTTTTCAGATCTTCTAAAATAAGCATATTAGGAGTGGCTCAATCCTTGGGTATGACTTGGCAATACTTCCTAGCATTCACTCAGTTTAACAAGGATGCCCATATTAATACTCCATGCCAAATTTAATTCACTAACAACATATTTCTAAAGTAAAACACACAGAGGTTTAAGTTTTTCATCATGGGTAAAGCACCTCCCTGACAACTTGCATATCTTTTCTTTGTTTGTGTGTGCTTGCTAACTCCCTTCTCTTCCAAACGTCTCCTTCCTTCTGTAGTACGTACTTTTCTCCCTCTTATCAATATTCTCTTGAAAATATTTATCCTCTTTCTTTCCTAATTTCTATTTATGATAAAATAGGTATATTCCTTCTTTCTAAAAGATTTTTCATATATATATATATAATCTTCTTTCTTTTCATTTTTCTTCTTTTTAGCCCTTTCTCTTTAATTTTTATTTTATTTTTTCTTCTCAATGGCAATTTTTTAAATTTTATTTTTTTTAACATTATTTATCAAAACTCTGTAATTTTACTAAATTAATTCACATCTTCTAATGTCATAAAAATTTAATGACAATTTCATAAATTATTAATTTGTATTTAATTTAGTTATGTAAATCACATTTCTACTTAGCATTTAATAACCACTCACATTAATTACGTAAAATGGGTTCCATAAATTATTTAACATATGCTTAGAAAATCATGGAAATCAACTATCTAATGCTATTAGAAATAAACACACTATATTATCTATCTCATTATGCATTCTAACATGTACTAACTACTATGGTGTATGCATGGTTTTAGCTAATTTTTTTGTCATCTTCCGACATCTCCATCTATATCACTCTCTGATGATGTTCTCCCTCTATCACGCTCTGAAGGATGAGTTCTCTTGTGTCAACCTCACAACAAGCAAGTAGTAAAATCATAACATCATGTTATACATACATCATAAAATATAATTGAAATAATACATCAACATGTTCATAATATAAACACATAAACTACAACTAACTCACAACAATGCAAACATGTAACCTAAGCAATATCTTACTATTCCATAACAACATATATCTCAAAGCTCAGTGAAAATTAGCCAAATCAAATATGTCAACTATAAATATCCACAGATAATCAAATAGTTTGCTTAACAAGGAATCAGGATGTAACACAAGGTTAGGATAAATTTTTGTAGGTCGGGAGCTAATTGTATTTTATGCAAAGTTTCTAATTTTTCTTCTAATATTTCTTTATTCTTGTTTAATGTGTATAGGCCTAATTCGCCTATTCTCAAAGCTCAATGCTAGACCAAAATTTTGGACCAACTTTCTTTACTTCTGAGGCAAAAGTGTATTATTGGCGGGGATTTTAATGCCATCTTGCATTGTGCTAAGAAAAGAAGAGGTATTGGGAGGTGCTCCCAATCTCAAAAAGACTTCACAATTTTTTGTCTCCATTATAGGTTTAGTGGACATGACAATAAAAAATGGGTTGTTCTCTTGGACTAATCAAAGGGAAGGATTCTACAATATAGATAAAAGATTGGATCAATTTCTTGTCTCTCCTAGTTATTTGGACGTTGACTAGATCCAGAAAAGCAACTCCTTCCCATTTTAGGTTCAGATCATGCCTCAATTGAATTGATTGTTGTGGAGGATGGGACTCCTCCCCTCTGTCCTTTCAAATTTGAGCTAATGTTGTTGAGGGATCCTTCTATCCATGATTTGATTAAAGAATGGTGGAGCAAGGCCCCATCCATGAAGGGTACAAAGATGTTTTTGATGAGAAAAAAATTGAACTATATTAAATCTTGTCTCAGAGATTGGAACCAGACCTATTTCAATAACATTTTCAAAGAAATTGATAGGGTGGAAGCTAAGCTAGGAAACATTAATCAAATAGTGTTGGCAAGGGGGATGGATGCTGAGATTTTCCATCAAGATAAATCCATACTTGCGTAGCTTTTAGAACTTTACCTAAGAGAGGAGGTATACTAGAAGTAGAAGTCTAGAGAGTTGTGGCTCAAAGAAGGGGATAAAAACACCAAATTTTTTGATAACACCCCATGAGCATGGAGATTAGCTAACCGCATCTTGAGCATTAAAAATAGGGTTGTTCGAGACAAATTCTCCTATCAAAAAGGACGTTGTGGATTTCTTCCAGGTGTTTTTTTGTTATTCAGGTGCTTCGCCCTAAGGGGCTCAGGGTAATATCCTTAAGTTCATCTCCAAACTTGTGACTCCATAGCAGAATGAAAAGTTGATGGTGTCGTTCTCTTTGGAAGAAATTAGGTCAGTGATTTTTTTTGATGGGCAGGGACAAAGCCTCGAGCCTTGAGGTAATAGATTTTTAAATCTTTAAAATGTATATTGCTTTATAGATCTTGGCCATGTTGTTTAGATTTGTGGTGTCTTATGGTTCATGAAGGCCATTGTTTGAACATAAAACTAATATTCTTAGATTTATGTGAAGACTTGAATTTAAGTGTTCTTTGTCAAAGTTGAAATGTCCCATTGATAAAGAAGATAAATATATTTAGTTCTCGTACTAAATGAAGGCCCTCAAAGATCTATAAAAATATTTAAAAAATAATAATATCGTATAAAAAATCTCATAATAGAAAAGACACCTAAATACAAAATGATCATCTTTTATGTTCTAGAGGTCAGAGTTAGATTCTAACAAAAGCTAATGAATGCAAACCTAAAATTAAATGAAAAGAATACTTAAACAAAATGGCAATATCTTCTTTATGTAATAAAAAATTTAAATTTGATTTTTAAAAAAAACACAAATAACATAAAAAATAATAGAGAAATTTTAGATTCAATTTTTTTTTTTAAAGATTAATTCATATAACATTAAAATAATATTTATCGATATCTCACCAATACCTTTCTTGATTTCTAAACATTAATATAAAAACTCAAGATAATTGTAGATACTACCCTCGTGATTGCATTGAATACTATATTTTTGAAATTTCAACCGGAAATGTGTTTAGTGACGACTAATTCATTAATTTCAACTTAAAAAATACTATATATTTGACTATATTAATCATTCCAACCAACTATCAGTTTGGCTGTGAATGCCACAAACGCAGGTACAACGTGGCGCTTTGAGAAATGTAAGGCATACAACGTTGCGAACTCAGCTACGGAACATCTTGAAAGAATATCCACATTTGCATTGAATTTCATCAACACCACCGACATTGTGTACATCTACCCAATTTAAATGCGGGAAGGACGCACATCTACCGAGTTTCCCTTGCCCGACAGATCAGCATTAGGGCAATTATTATTTTTAGACGAGTTGATCGAACATAAATGTCGTAGCCTACCGATCTTTTTCTATAAATGGCTCTCCCTGTCCATTCTACTCTCATCACCATAGGAGAGGTTTTACATTGTCTGAGAAGGGATATCTATTTGTTAGAAAAGAGAAGGGAAGAAGATGGCGTGCGTGCGGAAAGTTTATGTAGTGGGAATGTTTGCAATGCTGCTGATAATGGCAGCAAAGGCACAGAACTGCAATACGGTTGTGACGGCAATAGCTCCGTGTGTGGGGTATTTACAGACGAATGGAGTTGGACAGCCAACGGCGCAGTGCTGCAGCGGTGTGAAGCGGCTATCTGGAATGGCCACAACCTCCCCTGCCAAGCGACAAGTCTGCAACTGTCTCAAAGCCCAAATTAATAGATTCCCCAAAGTCACTGATAACGCTGTGGGTAATCTTCCCGTCAAATGCCAAGCTGGTCTTGGCTTCAAAATCTCCAAGGGCATCAACTGCAACACGTAAAATTATTTCGTACCATACCACTTTTATCTTTCTTTTCTGGAATGAAATTTAAGTAATGAAGTTTTTTTTCTGACACGGTATCTATTCTCGTTTTTGTTTGTATTGCAGGTTGTAAGTTCCAGCTCTGGAGGAAGAGGATGAGCCCAGTAATAGTATTATAGTTATATCTAAATAATTGCTGTGGGGGCTTCTCTCTCGCTGCTTTGTGTTGTATTGAGTTCGAGTCTTTTATCTGACATTATTAATAGATAATATTATCAGGCACATAGAATCTATTTCCTGTATGATGATCTACCGTGTTGAGAAGTTTTTTATATTTTTTCTTATATCAAGAAAGATATGGTATGTTATGATTTATTACTCAAAAGAAAGCATAAGATTAAACGACAAGCCAAAAACAATAACGCTAAAATTATGATAAATGAGTGTTTTGACGAGGTCCCACAACCCATACAAAGTCGATCGAAAAAACCACTGACCAAACCAAATCAAACACAATCTTCAACACTATCCTCAAAACAGCCAGGGTAAGCTCGCTAAAAAACATCTGAAAAAAAACTATCAAAAGTTAGCAAAACAATTGGGTTTCAATGTATAAAAACACCCAGAGAGCAGCGAAAGGATGATCAATATCGATGATAATTCTGATCTCGACCAATCGAAGGGATAAAAAAATTAACCAAAGGTTGGAATCATTCTTGACGGGAGAGAAGCCTTCCATTATCTATTGAGTCCCATCCTTGGCTCCTTTTTATGCATCCAATCTCAAACCTTTTGGCCTTCGTCTTATGCCCTTTTTTCTTTTTTATCGTAGAGTTCTTAGATGTTTTGAGTTTTTCCAAAAGAAGTTGAGGGGGGAATTAAATGAAACCAACAAAGTAGGATTTAAGAGCTCACCTTGATATGCTATCGCCCTTTGATCAACGTTCACCTTGAGGGAGGGTCCCCAATATGAGCATGGGGTTTTAGAGACCCTGAAAGATGGTAGAAAATGTCGTGATTATGTCATAAAAACTCAAAAGAAGTTGAGGGGGGAATTAAATGAAACCAACAAAGTAGGATTTAAGAGCTCACCTTGATATGCTATTGCCCTTTGATCAACATTCACCTTGAGGGAGGGTCCCCAATATGAGCATGGGGTTTTAGAGACCCTGAAAGATGGTAGAAAATGTTGTGATTATGTCATAAAAACTCAAGGATCTAAAACTGTAGATCCTTTCTTTCTCCAAACCAACCAAATATGAGGTGCTGAATATTGAAATCACTTAGAGGAACAACCTACAGTGAGATGCTTAATTTGATTGCATCAAAAACAATACCTTTGAAGTTGAGAAAATTGATCCACGAACCTTGAGAGGAATAGAGCCTAACCTAATAACAAAGGGGCTTTGATAAATCAACAATTGCACATGCTCTAACAAATATTTTCCCAGAGATCACTCATCCAATTTTAAGAGGAATAGAGCCTAACCTAATAACAAAGGGGCTTTGATAAATCAACAATTGCACATGCTCTAACAAATATTTTCCCAGAGATCCTTCATCCAATTTTAAAAAAAAACCAACTTGATTGGTCAACATTGAAATGTGATCATCTTTCTTAAGTTGATCCAAATTGGACCCGCTGTGATCTCCACCTTTTTAGGGTCAAAAAAGGGCACCTAAGGACAAAAAAATAACCAAAATTTCTAATGAACCAAGGTCTTGATGACGACCAAACAAAACCCTGATCCTCTACGCTATTGAAGACCATTTGGAATAAACCATCACTAAACATGGAGAAAGATTAAGCATCCAAAGAGCTCCAAAATTGACTTGGCCCAACTAACAAGGTCATATTTACTTTCTTATGTAGCTTATATTCTTAGATGCATGAATAATTAATCTATACCAATTTAATGTTAAGAATGAAACAACTTCAAATCTATCCTCCACATTGGAACCACAACCTTTATAAATAATAACTACCAATTGCCTCGACGGTGCAAGGAATGTTAGAAGGGATGGATTTTGGTTTCAATCAAATCAACTCTCATGGCATTCTTGTCCACCCTCAATGATAGAAAATGGCATATCAAATATGTCGCCACTTTGAATGTTGTGAACCGCTTCACAATGGGCGATGTAGGGCATGTAAATCTGACCACTAACATGAATTTAGGGTTGGTGTATAATATGGGCCATCAACCGTATGATATCCCCTAAAATACCTTGTTATCGCCATTCACTATCACCACCTAATGCATGCTGAAATATTTCAACACAAGTGCATTTTTTTAATGCCTTATTGTTTCCTGCAGGGGTTTGAGTTTGGTGTTTTCGTATGTTATTAAGCATCATTTAATTGCTCTATATATTAATATATTTGTAGCATGGATGAACATAAGCTATAAGATAGACTCTAGTATTCAATTATTTAGATAGTTTTTTTTTCCAATATCTTTAATTTATGGGATTTTTTTTGTAAGTTCTTATGTGAATGAAGTGGTAGAGCAATAGTAACACTAGTATAGAAAAAACAATAATATATGATTAAAAAACCACATATAAATGACCAAACATGATGACGTGACCATTAGTAGTTTATTCTTATTTATAATGCGATCAAATTGATGACTAAATCATTTTTTATCATTTTTTGGTTGTTTTTATTGATCAATTTGGTAGTTTATTTAGTTGTTTTAATCATTGATTGTTGTAATTTGGTCACTTATTTAGTCATTTTTTATTCATTGATATATTTAGTCGTTCATTATTGTTTTTTAGTGACTTATTTAGTCATTTTTATTCATTGAGTTTTGTTCATTGATAGTGTATTTAGTCATTAATTTTAATCATCATTTTGATCAATTTGGTAGTATATTTAGTCATTTTTAATCACTAATTTCACTGGTCATCATTGTAATTTGATCACTTTGTTGTATTTTTGGAGAAACTTCGCTGCACCAACATATAATCGATGTAATTGTAAATGCTCACTTTTTGAAAGAAGAATTTAGAAAACCTTCAATATCAATTATAAATGATGATTACAGATATCCATTACATTGTTTTACTTATTACATTCTGTAGTCCAGGTTATCTTTTTGGCTTCCATTAAATGCATAAGTAGTAGTACATATATTTTAAATATATCTATCTAAAAAATGTAGAGAGATGTCAAATTTTTTACTCCTATTTTAGATTTATCACATACCATACTAATTAAGACTCCATTAACTTCTTCATTAATTTATCGCTGACAAGAGTAAAAAAAATTTAAGTCATAATATTATGTATAATAAAGGTAATTTCAATTACGCTGCAAATTGCTTAAGTCACCTCCAATTAAGTAATAAGAGTACCTTAATATTAGGCACAAGAAAAGTAGCTCCAATTATGCTAGAAACTAATTATGTCACCTCTAATTACAATACTAACAACAGTGTTGGAATCATGTGGCCATGGGACTTTTAAATGGCCCATGATGTATGACAGTGATCCTTAATTTTATTCACAGAGCACATAAAATGCATAAATATTATTCTGCTCAATATGTAAAGCGTGACTATGATGAATCCATAAATATTTCTCATGAATCAACATTTACAACATTAGTGGAATATATCTTACTCTAATTTGAAACTTAGGATGAATTAATAAATGTTTGGGTATTAGATACAAGTGCCACCAAACATATGACATAATGATGAGGCTTCAAAACATATGACATAAAACACAAAAAAACAAAATCAATCATTCATTTACACATAATGAAACAACTATTAAGAAGGCAAAAAAATTTTATTGAGAAAAGGTGTTCATATAGCAGATACAAGATAGAAATATGTGTCTTTGCTTTGAAAAATGTGTTATTATGAAGTGTGTTTCTCAGTGTTGTGACTGAGAAAATTGAGTTACAATACCTTTTCTTGCTTATACAACTCCAAAACAAACAAAAAAAACTAAGAATATCCTTGAACAACACATTCAAACTATTGCATGAAGCAGTGGGCCACACTGTTTAGTAGCTAGTACATGATAAACATCCACTGTCATTTTTTTCAAATATTTTAGTGGCCACTGTGTGAAGGTCTCTTCTTTCTCTTTCAAATGGACAACTCCATCTATTTTTTCTTCATAAACAAGTGGTATGTTATTTGTTACCTTTAAAATATTTACATTTGCATCCCCTGTTCCTTTCAATTTGACTCCATGTACAATAGATAGTGAGTGAATATGTGCAATTCCCACAACATCACCATCAAATGGATCCTTTATCCCTTTCTTGGAGTATCAATAAATGTATACAAAAAATACACATTATATCAAGATATAAAACACACATTACATTGTAAAAATGGAGCGGGGTAACATTCACATACATAGTTGCAAAGGAAATTCACACTGATTATGGGTTCTTTGGGAAGAAAATGGCACCCTGAGGAAAGGGGATTCACAAAGTGTTGATGGAAATTTAGGATATGTCAAAGTTGAAGCGAGTCAAAGGGAGAAGATTTTAATAAGAGCAAATGTGATTGAACTTGGCCATACGAAACAAGGGCCTAAGCATAAGACGGATCCCAATAACAGGGAAGGTTGCTCTGTGAGTGGAACCCCTAACCAAAGGCATGAGATCCTCAACCTTTTGGGATAGTTTGATCCAAAAGATGTGGGATAAAATTACTTCCTAGAAAGGAAAATGGCTCTCATTAGTTGGGACACTGACAATGATCAAAGCGGTTATCTTTGCCATGCCAATCTACATCATGTCTTGCTTGGTGCTTCTGAATGGGGTAGAGAACAAAATTGATCAACTCATGTAGAAATTTTTCTGGCAAGGCACAAAGGAGGACAAGATAGATCGTATGGCTTGGGACAAGCTTTGTAGATCCAAACAAGAAGGTGGGGTTGGCTTGAAAAATCAGGGAATTTAAAATAAAGTATTAGGCGCCAAACTAATTTGGAGGATGCATAAAGAACCCACAATAAATAGGCCCAGATTTTGAATAAGAAATATTTGGGAAATGTCTCTTCTGAAGGGATTTTGATAGTCACAAACACCCCAAAAGGATCGAGGATATGGAACTTCATGAATAATTACAAATCAATCATCACAAATTTTATATCATGGGATGTTCATGATGGTAACAAAGCTAAATTTTGGTCTAATCTTGGGTAGGAAATCCAAAATTGGATGACATTCTAGACATTTCGCATATCAAGGAGACCCTCTCTATGATTTTGGGGACCAAGGTTAAAGATTGCATAATTCTAGATCCAGTAAAAAGAGGTGTAGGATGGAATTGGAGGGATTTTTCAATATTCAATTTTAACCCCCAAGATGTGGATAGTCTCAACCAGGAAATAAAGAAAAGAACATTGGTTTTTAGACAAGGAGAGGACTCCATTGTTTGGTGTGGTTCAAAGACTGGGATTTATTCAGTTAAGCTAGGCTATGTAAGTATAGTAAAGACATAAGGAGGTATGAGGAACATCATCCCTCTTCAATATTACTAGAATAAGTTTGGAATTCCTGAAGCAAGATTATTCACTTGGGCAACTTTGAAGAAAAGGATTCTAATAGCTGAAAGATTTAGGAAGATGGGTTTCCATGGTCCTTTATGTCCTTTATGTACAGCCCAAAAGGAGACAGTGGATCACATTATTCTTCGCTGCCAATTCTATTTTGAATGCTGGAGGTGGTTATGCATGAAGCTAGGATGGAAGAGTGCCCTTCCCAATGATATAATGACTTTGTTTCAATATTGGCCCAATATCAAAAGACAATCTACTTATCATTGTTTATGGTTGATAAGTCCCACAATTCTAATCTGGGAACTCTGGAAGGAATGGAACAGAGGATTATTCCAAGAAAAATAAATGAGTCTCAAATCCCTCCAAAACAAGATTAAAGCGAGTATTGTGGAAATAGTTAACATCAAATTAAACTCTATTAGTTCAAAGGAGGCAGGTTTTTCAGATTGGGATGCTAGTATTAGGCTCCAATGGGGTGGTTTGAGAATTCCCCCTATTTTGGCTTAGAGGGTTAGAATAGAAAAGACCAACATCAAAAAGTATTTTGGAGCCACCAGTAGGATGGGTAAAGTTAAATTTTGATGGATTGGCTAGAGGCAATCCATGGGATTCAGGGGTAAGATGTATAATTAGGATTGGCAAGCAAGAACTCTAGTCACTTCTAATAAAACACTTTCGAAAGGCAATAATAATGAAACCAAGTTCAAGGCCTTATTGCATGGGTTGTTTCTATGTAAAATTATCAGAGCTAAGAAAGTAGAAATTGAAGGTGACTCGGCTATTGTCATAAAGGCTATAAGAATAGGGAAGACTCCAAACTGGTAGCTAAATGCTCTTTTAGAAAAAGCCCAAAACTTGAATAGTACTTACTTGCATGTGGTTTCATAGTACTCACCTCGAGTTTAGCACAAGTACTTATACTATTAATATCATGTGCATTCTCATCGAGTTCATCATCATAATTATTACTATCAACATTGACATGAAGTTGTACAGTTTTGTAGAGAGCTCTATTGATAGGGCCTTTTTCTTTTCGCTCTGCTTTCATATAATTGCTTTGCATGTAGTTTAATCATCATGCAAAAATTAATATAAGTCAAGTAAAGAATGCAAAAGCTATAAATGTTTTTCCAAAAGAACATTTTAATCATGAAGAATGATAAAACATTGGGATAGATTAACTTACAACTTAAAGAATGCAAAAGCTATAAATTTTTGTCCAAAAGAAGAATGACAAAACATTGGGATAGATTAACTTACAACTTAAAGAATGCAAAAGCTATAAATTTTTGTCCAAAAGAAGAATGACAAAACATTGGGATAGATTAACTTACAACTTAAAGAATGCAAAAGCTATAATTTTTTGTCCAAAAGAACATTTTAAGCATGAAGAATGATAAAACATTGGGACATATAACTGACAACTATTATATTACCTCAACTAATTCAGTACAACTATGATGATTGTGCTACACATTCTTGTCCAGTTCATCATGATCACTATTAGTATCGGTAGATTTGTTGACATGATGAAGGAATTTTTGTTTCCCTGTTGTTTTGACAAAATTTATCCACATGTTATTTAACCATCATGAAAAAAATATACAAAGCATTCAATAATCAAGAAAAGAATGCAAGCTATAAATTTGTCAAAAAGAACATTTTTTAGATCACTCCAACAATAAAGAAACTAGGTTGGATTCTCCTACGCTCAAATTTCAGTAATCTACATATTAAGAGGCATTTATATACATAATTTCCAAACAAGAAGAAATGGAATCAATGGAGCTTCTTACCTCATCTGAATCCATGGATTTATGCTCATTCCATGCAAAAATTATAGGGTTAACAGAGGCAACCAATTGTGAAACTTGCTGAGTGAGACCGAATATGCAACTCATTACCTGTTAGTACCCTTCATTTGAGTTGACATGATATAGAGAGGTTCTTACTGGGCATTTAATAGAGGGCTATGAAATTTTTGTTAATGAACAAGATTTCCACTTCATCCCACTCTTAGATTTACTAGGTCGATCTAGTGTTGCCATATAATTGACAATATCTTATGTACCTGCTTCTTTATTACTTTTTTCCACCTAAAATACAATGTCAATTTCAACATATATTCAGTTCAATAAAAAATTGAAATAAATAACACAATGTAAATTAAACCAAAAAGCCATACAATTACTGCAAATTTGTCCATTTTGGCCTGCAACCCACCTTGGCCAAATGTATATCCAGCGCTCACATTATCTCTTGCCTCTGTTACTTTTTGCCAAATATTCTTCAGAATGCATACTTTCTTTCAATGCCTCCCACTATTTGGGAGATAGAGTGGATTCTAACCTCTCTTTTCCCTCCATGATTGTTTTTCTGCAATTGTATCTAAAATTGTTCATCAAAATTCTCATCTTTTACTTGTAATATTTTATAGAGATTTGTCCGCCAATAGTCTCAAAAGCATTTTCCATTTTTTGAATAAAAATTTCCATAGTTTGTGAATCTTGATCTGTAAAACTTGATTTGCAAATATCCAAATGGGTTCTACATCTTACACCCACCCCGGAGGTCCACTTTGCAACATTTGGCCCAATGGGCTCAAGATCTCTCGATACCTCAACTAAGAATGGCTTCTTGCCTTCTAATTTTCTTTCTTTTGCATTCCTCTACGTAGATATGTATACATATTGACTCAATCTTTGTCTTTTGACAAAAGCATACACATTTTCTATTAAACCACTACCAATATTTTTGGCTAATCCACTAGTTCCATCAAAATTTCTAAATGCAACAAGTGCACTTTGAGGCACATAAGATGCAAGTGATCTCTCTTCATGAATTTCATTAACCAGAACCAATCATTTGGAATCAGGTGTGTTCGAGTCTTTTTATCTTGTGCTTTCAAAATTATTTGTGTATTATTGATTTTTGCGAATAGAGAATCAAGTTCTTCTGGCGTGTTCATGAATTTAATATGGATTTGAAGATTTTTGAAAGCTCTCAGATGTGACTATGTAAAAGGAGATTGGTATAAAAAGAAACAAGTATAAGAATGAAGATAAAAGCATAGTATTATGAGTCCGTTGAAATCGTGGCACGCACCGGCCAGAAAGCTGACTTTGCGTTGGATGTTCTATTAAAAAAAATGCAGAGGATTCATCGAATTCCTTGACTGAAATGAAAAGTGCATCTCCATTGAAGGACTTGTTGGATGGATGTAGGGAGATACGCCTATTTGTAGAGCCATGGACTAGCTCGCAAGTATATACAAGTGCCAAGTTATATATAGTCTGTGTATTTGTATAGGGCCGAGCTGAGAGGTTAACGATCCATTAGAATGGACATAGCAGACCGAGTCGGGAACCTTAACACAATCCTGAATGTGAGCCAAGCATGGAGGAGTGCATTCAGTTTTGAAGGGCATGGACATTGGATGCAGGTTATGCATATATAGAATCAATAAAAGGTGGCAGTGTCTTAAACATAGTATGGAGAGATCGCCTATCAGGGAGCCATGATGTGTAACTATCTAATTGCAGACACAGAGCCGCATATTAATAAAGGTGATTTCGTTGTCTTCAATTTGGTATGACCTTTTAGCCAAGCAAACAGTAATCCATAGCCATATACAGTGCCTGTAACCATACACAGAGCGAGCAACTAAGGAAGCTTTCCAGAATCTACAGACTCTGCAGGCTTGAATCTACAGATTGTGTAGGAGAAAAAGAAAATCTATGAACTCTGCAGGTTCAAACATTGATTTTGTATGAAATTGAATTTCATTCCAAGGCCAGTTTATTTACCCTGTTTGCAGCATATCTGAGACCAGCGCATCATTTTGGTTTAAGAGCAGTTTAAGGACTGTTTAAGAAGGACACTTTTCATCATTTGATATCAGAGCTTGAAGCTCTTAGGATTTGTTGAGAAAAGGTATGTATAACCTTTGATATTTGATTTAAGTTTATTGTGTTGAGAAGCAAATAGGTAAAGAGGAAGGTTTAAAGCCATTAAGGCTTAAGAGGAGAAGAAGCCAAGGAAGGCTTAGTAAAGATCCAAGAAGAAGCTTGGATAGTTTGCCAAAAGACTAAGGTGAAATAGACTTAGGTGAGGTAAAGGATGAAGTTTGAAGAATTACGGGAGAAAGTGAATGCTCAAGAGGAAGATCCAAAGCAAGGTAATCTTGGATTTGTGATTTGTATTTGTTTAAGTGTTGTATAAATAATTGCTGCAGGATTGAGAAAAGGATCAAAAGACTAGGATGCAAAAGGCCTAGGTGAGATCAAGGAGATTGTCAAAAGACCAGTCAAGGAGAAAGGCTTGGGTGAGACAAGGGATCAAGAGACCAAGGTGGAAAAGACTTGGGTGAAGATCTCAGAGATGGAAGTATTGTTGAAGGCACTACAAAGCAACAAGGTACATGAGGGCACCAAGAAGAAGGCAAGTATTCACAAGAAGAAAGGTATGAACAGTTTTGTAATTGATAAAGAGATTGCTAGTTTAAAGAGAGATTTAGCTAAGATTAAAGATGAATATGAGTCTTGGATGCAGATGGATAAGCAAGCATGGGTATGGCCAATGAAGAAGAGGTTGAAGTGGCCAATAGATCTCCTAAGGAAGAGGAGAAGAAGGCAAAACAAGATTGCCATGAAGAGAGAAGCCCATAGAGGCTTGAAGAAGATAAGAAGGTTGCCAAGTGAGCAACAAGAGGAAGAAGTTGTGAATAAGGTTCTCATTGAGGAGGACAAGAGAAGAGAAGAAAGAAAAGATGAAGTGCCAGGGAGAGCACTTTGAAAGATGAGAATGTCCATTAAGAGGACACTCATAGAGACATTATGGTCTCTTGTTTTTGTATCTAATGCTATTTTTGCATGGGTAAATGCAGGTATGAGCAGCCTTATGAAGGTCAAGAGAAAGGCCTTGAAGAATGAAGAGATTGGTGCAAGAGAAGACACCAAATGCACAAGTGAATGTGCAGGAAAGAGAAGTAAGTTTGTTGTTGTTGATAAGGAAGAAGAAGAGATGCATTGGTTAATGCATGAGAGAGGAGAGATGGAAGATGAAGTTAAATTCCATGATGCCATTGAATGCCAAGAGGAATAGAGAGAAAAGCCAAGAACAAAGGAAGAAGAAAGGACAGATAATCAGGAAGCTATGCAAGTCAAAGAACTAATGGAGCAGCCCATTAAGGAGGTAAAGGTGAATTCAAAACTGGATTTTTTTTATAAGCATGAAACTATTGATATGCATGTTAGAGAAGCAAAGAGAAAGGTGAATTTTTCAATTAACCATGGATATGTGATGCCTAAATGGTGGAAGAAGCAAACTCCCAAGCAAGAGGAAGTGCTGGTACAAAAGCAAGGATGCAGGATGCAGGATGCCTAAATGGCTTGTGAAGACAAATGATAAGAAGGAGAAACAAGTATGGGTGCCTAAGAAGGCAAAGAGTGAAGATGTGAGTGTTGAGGCAGCAACACCAAGAAGTCAATGGAAGAGGATTGAAGGTGATTCCAGCAGCCAAGAGAATGAAGATGAGAAAGAAAACTTCTCAAATAATAATGAGGTAGAGTATGAGGATATAAAGATGAAAGGTAAGTCAATTGCTTGCAATGAAAGGGATAATGATTTGTTTGAATCATTTAATGATATTTTTATGGAAAATGAGGAATGGAAAGTGGCTGAGTGGACTAATATGTAGCAAGGAGAGAGTTCCAAGAGGATGGATGATGAAAGTGAAGATGTGAAATCAGTTCACATGTTTGAAAAGAATAAGGAGACACAAGGTATGGATACTTCAATTGTATTTGATGAATATATTGAAGAAATTGGTTTATGTGAAGACAAGCTAAGAAAAGAAGAGATAAGAGGTAAAGGGCAAGTAATCCTTGTGAGTGATCAGCCCAAGTTTGATGAAGAGAATAGTGAGATAGATGAGAACTCACTAAAGAAAGAGTTGAGAATATTGGAGCAGCTGTTTGGTAATTCAAGAGAGATGAATGAAGATGCAAGCCATGGTGAAGACACCATTGGGAAGAGTGAAACAAGACAAGAGCAAAGCAAAGAGGCAAAGACAGTTTTGATCAAGGAGCAGAAAAGTGGAGGCAGCCAAGAGACTTTATGGTCTCAAGTTTTTGCTTCTAACATTGCCTTGGATGTTTTGAATGCAGGTGTTACAGTTGTGGAGATGAGTGAAGTCCATAGTTCAATGGACAAATTTTTGAACCAAGAAGGCAAAGAAGATCTAGAAGACATGTATGAAGATGAAGAAGCATGGAGATGGGACATAGCAGCTGAGAAAGAAATAAGAAGAAGAACATTCCAAAAAAGGAAGAAAAGCAAGAAGATGAAAGACAAAGACAATCAAAGACAAACAACAACATTGGCATTCACAACAAGACCTTGGGATCCAGGAATATAATGAAGACTAATGCATGGAGGAAGCATCTCATTTGAACTAAGGTTCAAATTTGTTTCTAGAGGGAGAGTATGATGCAGGAGCATCTACGTACAGCTTCAGGCAAGGTGTGGTTATTAGGCATGCAAGCTCAAGTCATGTCTTGTTTTGTATTTGAATTCATATTGTTGTCTTTTCCCTCCAAAATGTTGTATAAGGAGGAGTAATTGTAATTGTTAAAAGTAAAAAGAGTGGAAAAAGATAAAAGTCAGTTAAGAATCCCATGTTAGGAAGCTTGTGGAGCAAATCAAGGGGAATGGTTGAAAGTCTTCTCCAAATTAGTATATTGTTACAAATTAAAAACTGTTTGAGCCCAAGTTGGCGTAGAGGTTAGAGAGGACTCCCTATTTTTATAAATGACTATATGACAGAGTTCCAACTTTATGCAGGCCCGAATGGAAAAGGGCTGGGCCTTTCATTTTTCTTTATATATAGCTTTCCAGCCATTGAAGGAAGCAAGGGAGAAGGAAGGAAGGCGGCCAGGACATTGGCCAAGGCCATTAAGGACAGAGAGGAAAAGACCTCTCATTCTTGGGAAGAATGTAAAAAAAAAGAAAAGGAGAAAGAGACGTTGCTATAAGAAGAAAAGAGAGGAGAAGGACAAAAGGCGTTCCTTCCAGACCCATGCATCTGTAGAAGGCAGAGAGTGGAAGTCAAAATGAAGATGTTATGAACAAGAGAGAAAAGGAAGGAGGATATCCTTTAGAGAAAGGAGTCAAGAAGGCCGCGAGGCTTGTTATTGTAAGTCAAATTGTATTTTGGAATCAGGTGTGTTCGAGTCTTTTTATCTTGTGCTTTCAAAATTATTTGTGTATTATTGATCTTTGCGAATAGAGAATCAAGTTCTTATGGCGTGTTCATGAATTTAATATGGATTTGAAGATTTTCGAAAGCTCTCAGATGTGACTGTGTAAAAGGAGATCGATATAAAAAGAAACAAGTATAAGAATGAAGATAAAAGCATAGTATTATGA
The DNA here is from genome assembly GCA_037957365.1 of Torreya grandis. Taxonomy (NCBI): domain Eukaryota; kingdom Viridiplantae; phylum Streptophyta; class Pinopsida; order Cupressales; family Taxaceae; genus Torreya; species Torreya grandis. The sequence continues at coordinate 3,168,501 of JARHVA010000288.1, read as the reverse complement.
GTCCGTTGAAATTATGGTGCGCACCGGCTAGAAAGCTGACTTTACGTTGGATGTTCTATTAAAAAAAATGCAGAGAATTCGTCGAATTCCTTGACTGAAATGAAAAGTGCATCTCCATTGAAGGACCTGTTGGATGGATGCAGGGAGATACACCTATTTGTAGAGCCATGGACTAGCTCGCAAGTATATACAAGTGCCAAGTTATATATATATTGTAGAGTCTGTGTATTTGTATAGGGCCGAGCTGAGAGGTTAATGATCCATTAGAATGGACATAGCAGATTGAGTCAGGAACCTTAACACAATCCTGAATGTGAGCCAAGCATGGAGGAGTGCATTCAGTTTTGAATTGCATGGACATTGGATGCAGGTTATGCATATATAGAATCAATAAAAGGTGGTAGTGTCTTAAACATAGTATGGAGAGATCACCCATCAGGGAGCCATGATGTGTGACTATCTAATTGTAGACACATAGCCACATATTAATAAAGGTGATTTCGTTGTCTTCGATTTGGTATGACCTTTTAGCCAAGCAAATCGTAATCCATAGCCATATACAGTGCCTGTAACCATACACAGAGCGAGCAGTTAAGGAAGCTTTCCAGAATCTACAGACTCTGCAGGCTTGAATCTACGGACTCTACAGGCTTGAAGCTACGGACTCTGCAGGCTTGAATCTACAGACTGTGTAGGAGAAAAGGAAAATCTATGAACTTTGTAGGTTCAAACATTAATTTTGTATGAAATTGAATTTCATTCCAAGGCCAGTTTATTTACCCTGTTTGTAGCGTATCTGAGACCAGCGCATAATTTTGGTTTAAGTGCAGTTTAAGGACTGTTTAAGAAGGACACTTTTCATCAAAAACCAACCTTATATTACAAGGATCTTGAGAAAAATTAGGCCATCTATTATCAAATTCCATTCATGTCTTAGAATCAAACACATGTCGTTGTTTTCCATTAGTGCTCTTATTTTGGGCATGTCATTGCATAAGTTCAACAATGTCTCTACCCCAATACATCGGAGTAATCGTTGGATTATCAAAAAGTGGTGAAGAACCTTTCTAGAAACCATAACTAATTTCAACCCTTATTTATACCTCACTTCATGACATTTCAGACATTCACTCTCAATTGCAAGATTATTGTGAAATAATACAAAACCATTCACACATGTGTGGATGTTTTCATATCCTAAGCCTAACTTTGTGATTTTATTTTTACATTGACTTAATTTTGTTGGCAATGTGAAGTCAGGTGGTAAAAATGAACTTAATAATGCCAATAACTGATCTACACTTTCATTTATCCAACCAAACACCACTTGCAAGTTAAGAATTTAAAGGATTATTGTCAAATGACTTAACTTGAAATTAGCATACACAAGATTTAAAGCATCCTCCATCAACTTGGCCCAATCATCATTTAGACCCTCATTCAACATTCTATCAACTTCAAACCCTTCGTCTAACATTGCTGCCTCTTCATCTATCTTTGGTGCCACTTCATCTATGTGTGTTGCCTCTTCATTTCTCACACTCTGTAGTTCTATCATATCTTCATAATAATTATAATCCCAAGGGATTACACCACTATGCCCATATCTTATCATATGTCGATAAATTAGATTTATTTTTCTCACCTTTCCACCAAGACAATCATTATATGGACATGGATATTTGTCCATGTCCCTCTCATCGGCTACTCTCTCATAAAATGCATGTTATTGATCTATAGTCAACCATAAACATTGATCCATCAGTAATGTTATACAATAGTAACCAAAATGTTTTGGCGAAAAAATCAGCAAACCAAAAGTTTAAGATTTTTTGAAAATATCAATAAAAAATCAGATTTAAAAAAAAATGTAAAAAATTGTAGACTAAGAGACAAAACCTATTTTTTTTAATTGAAAGGCATTTCCATAGCAATAGAGCTATAAAGAGAAAATAAAATAGATATTTTAACTAATGAATTGTAAAAAATAGAATTTTGTAGTTTATATTTAAATTATTGATTGCATTACATTGCACATCTTTCAAACTCAAAGCATTACTTCACATTGCGTAACTAATAACTAGATGCCGATAGATGATAAAATTTCAATTATAATATAGTTTTTACAATGTCAACCTAATAAATTATGTAATTACTTCACATTGCATAACTAATAACTAGTAGTAGCTGCCAATTACATTTGCTTGTCATGGCATTCCATGAGACCACATTTCTTTAAGGCATTTTTAAAAATAGTTCACTATATTTTCTATGCTACTGTATTTTTCATACATGTCTACGAAAGCATTTTATCAAATATTTCACTACCTTGTTGCTATGGCTAAAATCCTAAAACAAGTGGTTTCAGACAAGCTATGGATGTATGGAAAAAACTATCAAAGCATAATAGTAAGTAATAACATAGACAAGGTAGTGAACTAGTTGAAAAAATGCCTCAAAGAAATATGGTCTCATGGTGATGGAATGCCATGAAAATCCATAATAATTCACTTGTCATGGCATCCTTCATGATATTCCATCACCATGAGACCACATTTCTTTGAGACATTTTTTTCTAAAATTCATAAAATTCATCCTAGGAGTCCATATTCCTTTTATAATTATTCCAGGAGTCATTCATAAGCATCCCATATCATGTCTATGTGAAAGACATTTGTATTTTGATCATTGATGTGTTTTTTTATCTCTTACTGTAGCCTTGCAGTACATTCAAATAGCTTTGGCAGGTGTACGAGAACCAAAAGAAGTGAAAATATAGTTACCACTTCCTCATAGCATGCAAGAACTTCACTTATGGTGTTGTAATTTATAGAGACTGGTGTAGAGAGGATTACAAAGCAAGTTAGTCAAGCATTAGTCCATAAACCATGAAACATGCATAAAGAACTAACTAACCAAGCCTATCTATTCCTATGGGAATTACAAAGGATATCAAGAAATAAATGAAAGAAAACAACACCATATTACCTTCCCAAATGGATTCACCATACTCATGTGGCTCAAAAACATGTTCTCCCTTGATCAAGCATCCTTGTCTTTGTCAACAATGGTGGCAAGCTCCTCCAATGCCTCAAAAACACTCTATAAAACCTAGGCTCTTGATTGTAAATCACTAAACTAGCCTATCAATGAATCTTTGTGGAAACAATTTAGCATTATAACTTTGAAATTTTTAATCTTTAGAGATATTTGAGCATAATAACCTTGCACCAAAATAGCTTAGAAATGATGTCCATGGCCTCTCTATTTATAAGTTTTTGAGATTAGTCAGGATCAACCTCAACCGTCTATCTCAAGATTGAGATGTGTGGTTGAGGATAATCCTAATATTTGAAATTAAATCATTAAATATCCTCATCATGATCTTGGAAGAAGGGGCATTGAAGAGGCATGGGAGACATTAACTAGGCATGGGTGACCCATAATCTTGATATTTTATGCACTTATGGATTAATGGATGCCACCCCATAGATGATGTCACTAAGTGATGCATATAATAATAATAAATTTTCAAAAATAAATATTCAACAACTCTCATGGAAAATCCACTTAAGCTATTGATTTTGATTAATTAGCCTTAAACAAGGTTAATCAAGATTTGTGCAATTATTTGAAAATTGACCCTCAACTAATCAAAATGGTCAGAAAGTCATATTACTAGGTTGTAATTTTATTCGAAAAGAATTAGAAGGTGATGCTAGATGCGTTGGACCGTATTCCTATTTAGGATGTTTCCAACAACAAATAACAAAGGTAGATGACATGTACCAATAAATTTAGAAGAAAAGAGTTATCTAAAGCACTAAATGATGAAATGGTCATTTTGACTTGAAATGATCTGATCAAAGTTAGCTAGCCCATAAAATACATTTCCTTATTTAGGGATAATTTGACCTAAATTGGCACTTGTAAGAGACAAGTTCAAATCTTTTAGGACATTTTATAGATTTTGACCTAAAATATGCATTTGAGTGCAATTCAAGTAAGATTGACAATTTTGACATAAATGGCGTTAGGAATTCGATGTCTAAATTTTTCCCCTATTTGAGAAGGTGTAAAGAGACATTCAGGTGAAGCAACATCTTTTTAAAGAGAAGAGCTGTCAAGAATAAATTGGAACAAACCCATATGCCCCATCGAGAGGACATACTAGGATGAAAGAGAAGGATGAACTCTTGAAAAGAGAGAGAAAATGAGAGATTAACCCATGGAATAGATTACATCCAGATGAGCTAATGCTTGCGCATGTGATTACCATCAATGACCAGAATATAATTAGAGGTATAATAGGCCCCAAAGATGGGGTAAATGGAAATATACAATCCATAAATGTAAGGGACACACTTTAAATGTACCCAATTTGAGAGTACAAGATACACGCATATGACATTGATCAATCTCGAGCTAAGTTACACACTAAAATACTGCCATCATGGGATTTAACATGGAGAGCTTGGAATTAGAGGAAAAGGGAGAACGTTCTACTTTAATGAGGGAAGCACCACTAGAATAGGGTTTCCAAAGAGAAGATAATAAGAAGTGCCCCAGTAGAGCAGATTTGATCATGATAAAATAGTTGTGCCCCAGTAGGGAAAATATTGATCATTGATAAAGAATAAATAATGATTTTGCCCTTGTAGAGATGATTTGATTCAGATGTGGTTCAGATGTTGTGCCCCAGCATGGGTAATTTTCAAGAAAATTAGCTCAAGGATATAACCCAAAAGATAGGTTAAAGCGAGCGGGTGGAGATGTATATGCAATGGGGTAATGGTTTAGAAAGCCATATAAAGCCAAGCATATGAGAATGCACAAATTGATGAGAGAGATGAAAAGAAGAATGGAGATATTCGAGCTGACCTCAATAGAAATTGAACGCTACCTACATAGTTCTATGGACTCATGTTCCAACTTGACCTTTAGGCTAATGTAGTTTACCCAAGTTTGGGAGAGAATGGAATGAAGAATGATGAAAAATGACTAAGAATTGATTAGACTGACAATGTATGCAAAGAGATGCACATCTAAGCATAAATAAAGAAGCCTAAAATGCATGATACCTAGAAGCCTAATTCCATATCATGAGCCTAGGTTTTATAGAGTGTTCTTGAGAATCATTCATCGAAGCTGATGTTGATGTTAGGACCTTGAGACCTGAGCACAAAGTTCTTACTATAGCAAAAAAAATTAGACATCATAAGTATGAATAACTTAGAATGACATAAGATTCTAATTGCACTAATCTAGTTCAAATGTGAATATCTATAAATAAGGATAATTGTAAAACAATGACCAAAACCAGAGTTACAATGATTTACATTTAAACAAAAAAATAAAAACAAAGAAATCGATAAACATAAATGAACCTAACTTGAAATCAAGATATGATCTGAATTAGAAACAAAAATATTTAAAAACAAAAGGTAAGAACGTCTTAACGACATGAGACTAAAATATGAATAATCAAGATCCATATAGACCATCAAGGCATTCTTAAATATAAAAGAGAAAAGCAAAATCAAACAAAAAAAACAAGACAAAGAAACACAAGAAGTAATAAAAAGAGAAGAAATAAAAAGAGAGGTGCGAAAGCACAATAAAACACCAAAAAAACACAATAAAACACCAAGAAAACTCAAATAAACACACATAAACAAAAACCAAGTTAGTGCGGTTTAAAGACAAATGTTCATGCATGTGTGGTAGAGGCATTACTTTCTACCACATCATAACAAAGAACAATGACATGACAATTATTCCCTAATTAAAGAGGAACAATGACAAAAGAAATGGGAAGAAAAAAAAGGAAGGGGTTGGTCAAACTGACTCCAGATGTATAAGATAAGTGGATGCTACCTACATAATTCTATGGATGCATGTTCCAACATGAACTTTAGGCCAAATGTAGTTCTCCCAAGAAATGGGATATAATGAAAATGATGATCAGACCAACATGATTAATGCTATAGAAGTATATGGAAGATATGACAAACAAATGAGAATGGTCTGGTAAACAAGAAGCTGACGAGATGAGAAAGAATGATCTTGCAAAATGGCAAGTGCATGGGATAAGATGAAATGAACTGGTGTTTATGTACTTGTAAAATGAAAAGAACATTCAAACTTAACAGTTGCTCACAAAATGGTGAGATTGTTCAAACTTAACATTTGCTCACAAAATGGTGAGAGCATTCAAACTTAACAGTTGCTCATAAAATGGTGAGAGCATTCAAACTTAACAGTTATTCATAAAATTGTGAGAGCATTCAAACTTAACAGTTGCTCACAAAATGGCAAGAGTGTTCAAACTTAATAGTTGCTCACAAAATAGTGAGAGTGTGGGATGGTGGAATGCGAATATACAAATATACAGAAGCGTGAGATAATGTTTTTATTCTTTTATGGATCATGTTTTGATGTTTTTGGTATTTTCAAAGTATTTCTAATGTTTTTGGTGTTTTTAGGATAAAATATGCACAAGGTGAGACCATCCAGTCAAGGAGATGCACGTCTTGAGAGTAGAGGTTCTAATAAGATATCTAAGATGACTAAAATAGCCCATGTTCATAAATCAGTGAGAGCGAGGTTCTTGATTGCTCAAAAAATGGTGAGAGCGTATGGAAAAGGGGGACTAAGGTGGCCTCAACATGAATTGAGCATGACCTACATAGTCTTGAAATGACCTTAAGTCACAGTAATTCCATCCACATAAAAGGTGAAGAAAAACCAACTAGGTCCCAACAAGTTCTCAAATCTAGAAAATGGCTAGTCAAATGAAAATAATAAGGGCAAGGTGATGCGACAATACATGATAAACAAGTGTTTCCCCTAGTTTGCCCATAGGTAGTTATAACTAAGATACAACGACACATATCAATGATACTAATTTGCCCAGAGGTAGTTATAATTAGTAGTAAGACTAGTGAGACATGATTTGCCCATAGGCGATTATAATCAATCTCACATAAATAAACGTGGATATAGGATGAAAGAATCTTACCAGATTAACTATCACACTAATATCATAGATTGTCATTATAAACATGGATTGGATTGATTATTGAAACATGATCAAAATACCATTGCAAAAAGTGCAAGAACTAAATAAACCAAGATCAAAATATGATTAGGTAGGATGACTAAAAATAGGCTTTGGTCTAGATAGGACTGGAATGATAGGATAGCATGGTATTACTAAGGATAATGATGGTTTTGGATAAATTGGTAAGAGGGTTTACCACTAGTGATGGGGTGAATGGCTGGGTACTTTGACAATGGTAAATGGATATGTACAATGGTAATGGCATGGTACATGTTTTTGGCCTGGGTGTAGTTTTTGATTCTGTTGTTCTATCTGATGGGGAGATGCACGTCCTAATCAACAAATAAAATAAATAGAATACTCCATCATGTTAATATATATCCTACACCTCATCTGAATAGCTACTCTGTCAAGAACTTGATGCAAATTTGGTTGCTGAGAATGCTTTTGTGATCTTGCTTGGTCATTGATTCTGATTCCTTCAATCATTGAGACAAGGTTTCTTTATAGCCTCTACAAAGGAAAGTATGATCATAGATGGTAAATAGGGACAAATAATGGATGGTAGATTTTATTTTGAAATGGAATGGAAAATGATAATGGAATGTATGATGGTGGGGAAATAAATGAAGATCAAGACTTTCAGTCACATGTAATGTTCCTAATGCTAGATTCAACATAACTTTGGTTGTGGTGGGGCCGAAGACTTGTTCTCTTGATAGGACCACTGTATTTTTTTGTTATTTGATCTTGAGAGTAGATACCATCTGATTAGGCTATAGATTGGAAGCTATTTTGATTTGATCTTTGATTTTGTCTTCAATAAACAGTGAAAAACTTTTGTGTTTAGCTATTGGCACCTCAATGAGGTTTTCACCAATGAATTTGTCCTAATTATCTTGTAGTGCCTTTGAGAAGGTTTCAAAAAGAGATGTTAACATTTGACTTTGATTGTGTTCTAGTGCCTTCAAAAAGGTGTCACTAAAAGATGCTAAGTTTGATCTTTACTTATCCCCTAGTGCCTTCGAAAAGGTCCCAGTAGGAGAGTGTTCTTCTGCTACATGAATGTTGTCTTGGCCTCCTTGCTCTTTTTCAACTGCTATGTTGCAATGGATGTAGTTCAATAAAGTGTGATTCTATTGGTCTTGATCAACACTTATGGGAGGTAGAATGTCAATATAATGGCTATGTTGGGTGGTAATAATGGGATGGTGAAAGGCAACACAATCCTCATAGAAGATACTAGGGGAACTTATGTAGATGCTAAAGTAATCATCCTCAAAAATTGTAGATGGATCACAAATATATTCAAATTGATCTTCAAGGCTATTATAACCAATTTTGTAACAACCAATACTATAATCTATTTTTGACTATGATTTCAAAGCAAGGGACTCTGAATCCAATGTCGCAACTGATGTTGAGTCTATTTCTAATGTTAAATCCAATGTCAGTTTAAAAATAAAACCTGACTCTAATATTGATTCTTCATCTTATATGGTTGTTTTGATAATGTTATATTGAATGTTGAATTTTTGACAAGTAATGGCCTATGATGGCATAATGGGCTCAATAAAAATTGATTCATCTTGGAAGGGTTGAACATAGATTGACTCATCTAAGTGAAGCCCCTCAAAAAGAGGTAACCACTCAAGGGATGTCTAGAAAAAAGCATGTCTGTCAAAGTGAGACTCCTCAATGAGTGGGAAAAGATCAAAAGATAACTCTACTAAGATTGGCTTGTCAAGGAGATGAGGCTCTTTAAAAATAGGTAACATATGGATAGGTAACTTATCACAGTTTATCTTGTGACAAATGGGTGTTTCAATAATAACATGTTGGTTTTGGTTCACAATTAGTTGCAAAAGATCAATTTTGAACACATTTTGATCCTCATACGATGGATTTTTAAGATGTGATGGTTCTTGTTTAGGCTCGAAGATCGGTACAAAATTTCTAAAGTGGGGAGCATTTGGTTTAGCAAGAACTTTTGGTTTAGCAGGAATGATGGTTTGTGGCTCAATAATGGACTCTCCAAATATTAGGCTATTGAAGAAGGGATGAAAAAAATTGGTTTATCAAATGGAGGTTCTTCAATAATAGGTTCATCAAAAATTGGTGATGGGCCAAGAATGGTAACAATTGGACGGTTCTTAGTCTAGTTGCTCATGCAAATCAAAGGAGGAGGTCCTATAATGGTAATGACTGGATGCTTCTTAGTTTGGTTGCTTGTGCAAACCAAAGGAGGAGGTCTTAAAATAGTGATCTTGGTACATTATGAAGTTTTATTACTTACACAAGCCAAAGCATCCAAGTCTTTTTGATAAACCAATCATTTCGATCATAAGTTGGATCTTGATTGCGTTCCCATGACTGATATTTGTGAGGTGGAAAGAAATCTATCTCATAAACCATATTGTCACTGTAGAGGTCTTGACTAAAGTCAAAAAAGTCATTGTGTGTTACCAATCTATCATAATTTGGTTTAGCCATGACTGCACCATAAGTGTAGCTAGACATATCTACATTTAATGAAGAATGCTTTGAAAACAAAAAGACTTAAACTTTTGTAAACCTTGAAAAATTATCCAAAGGATAAATCGTTCAACTTGGCCGAAGGGGTGGAACTGCATCTCAAAAGTAGTTTGTGTCGAGATTTGGTAAACAACCTAATGTCAAATATCTAATATCAAATGTTTTTGAAGAAATGTTGTATTTCCCAAACAAAGTCATAAAAAATGATGAGGATAGGCACTCGAAGAAACAAATAATCAATAGTGTTCAAAATTGGGTAATAATTTAATCAAATCTTTACAACCCAAAAGAAAAAGATATGTGTACCAACCCCATGAATTGAGGCCTAAATAGAAATCATTCAATGTTTGGATCCAAACTTGAAAAGGCTAATTAAAAATGCAATGTTGAAGACTGGGATTGGACCAAACAAGCTAGACAAGATCGGACAACATGACGACACAAGACAAAGGTCCAAATGGTATATACAAAATGGTTTGAAACAAATGGTTTTGATACAATGGTAAATAAGTCTTGAAACAAATTGAGAAACCTAAGGATGTAAACATACTCGAATGATGTGGTCAATTGTTATGTTTCAAAAACTCAAAGGCAAAAAAGATTTGACATGATTTAGGCAAAATAACACTACCCTTGTTAACTTAAATACATGATTTTGACATGGCTTATGAACAAACAAACAAGTTTTAACCTCAAATCATACCAAGCAAATAATGACCAAAATGTACTAAGTATAATCGTCCAAATCCTAGCAAGGGTATGACAAGTGGGGTTAACTAAACTATCAAGTTTTGATCATTCTAGGGGAATCAATTTCACAATGACTTTTATGCCAAAAAATGCAAAGAAAAGCACAGATTTTGAGTCCGTATCACTTGGATTATTACAAAAAGGTCTAGTCCTTTTTGTAACCACTACATCCTGTTGTTCACTCAGTGTAGTGCAATGTCTAAATCCAACTTTAGCAAGTTTTTGCTGAGTGCTTTTGGTGACATTATTTCTAAGCCTTGGACTAGGATATTTTCAATATGAATGGTGCTTTTGATTCCAAGGGTTCCCTATAAGGGACAAATGGAATAGCATACACGCAACATACCTCTTTTTACCAAACAAGATTAATCTAATCAGCCATTGCAAACAAGAATTGATAAGTGTGTTCAATTTTAAACCCGAATGAAATGTTTGGTGGTGTTCATTTGACCCCTTGGTCTTAGTTGTAAATTTTGAAAACATTCATGAAAAACACCTAAATTCTTTGTTAAACACTGAAACAAGGTTCTTAGTCAAAATTTTAAGCATGCAAAGGTGATTTAAACATGTTTTAAGCAAATTTTAAACTTGATCCTATAGCAAAATTGTTAGCATGTCCTTTAGCTTTGAATCTCTTTTGAGTTTGAAACAAGAAACTTTAGAAAAGTAGGTCTTGAGTCTATGTTTCTGGAAAAACATAGTGACTGACATTGATCAATACCAGCAACATTGGTTACGGCCAACCGAGAACTGATTGATGTCAGTTCTATAGACTGACGTCAGTTAAGCAAAGTAATTGATGTTAGTATTTCTATCGATGTCAGTTACTGTGTAAAAATTATGGCAACCAAAAACAACAAACAAAATTAGAAAACCAATTTGAAAGAGTTTTAAAAGCATAAATAAGTTTTTTAAGGGTACAAAAAGATCTAATTTAGGTGTAGGATGTGTCTTATCCCATCAGGCATGCCAAGATGTAGAGCGTATTACAAAGCAAGTTAGTCAAACATTAGTCCATAAACCATGAAACATGCAAAATAACTAACTAACCAAGCCTATCTATTCCTATGGGAATTACATAGGATAGCAAGAAACAAATGAAATAAAGCAACGCCATTCCCAAAGGGATTCACTATACCCATGTGGCTCAAAAACATTTTCTCCCCTGATCAAGCATCCTTGTCTTTGTCAACAATGGTGGTAAGCTCCTCCAATGCCTCAAAAACACTACATAAAACCTAGGCTCTTGATTGTAAATCACTAAACTAGCCTATCAATGAAGCTTTATGGAAATAATTTAGCATTATAACTTTACAATGTTTAAGCTTTGGAGATATTTGAGCATAATAACCTTTCATCAAAATAGGTTAGAAATAATGTCCATGGCCTCTCTATTTATAGATTTTTGAGATTGGTCAAGATCAACTTCAATCGTCCATCTCAAGATTGAGATTTGTGGTTGAGGATTATCCTAATATTTAGAATTAATTCCATAAATATCCTCATCATGATCTTGAAAGAAGGGGCATTGAAGAGGCATGGGAGGCATTAACTAGGCATGGGTGACCCATAATCCTGATATTTTATGCACTTATGGCTTGATGGATGCCACCCCATAGATGATGTCACTAAATGATGTCGATAATAAGAATCAATTTTCAAAAATAAATATTTAACAACTCTCATAGAAAATCCACTTAAGCTCTTGATTTGGATTAATTAGCCTTAAACAAGGTTAATCAATATTTGAGCAATTATTTGAAAATTGACCCTCAACTAATCAAAATGATCAAAAGGTCATATTATTGGGTTGTAATTTGACTCAGAAAGAATTAAAAGGCGACGCTAGATGTGTTGGAACTGTATTCCCATTTAAGATGTTGCCAACAACAAATAACAAAGTTACATGATGTGTACCAATGAATTTAGAAGAAAAGAGTGATCTAGGGCACTAAATGGCAAAATGGTCATTTTGACTTGAAATGATCTTATCAAAGTTAGGTGGCCCATAAAATGCATTGCCCTATTTAGGGATACTTTGACCTAAATTGGCAATTTTAAGTGATAAGTTCTAACCTTTTAGGACATTTTATTGATTTTATCCTAAAATATGCATGTGAGTGCAATTCAAGTAAGATTGACAATTTTGACACAAATGGTGTTAGGAATTGGATGTCTACAACTGGTTATCATGGCCCCATAGAGGTCTCAAAATTAATTATTAGACTGGTGGCAAGAATTTAAGTAGCAGATAATATTTCATCATGATCTTGTGACAAACAAAATGTTGATCTATGGTGATGCAATAAGAGCAAACAATAAAGGTTTATCGCAGCCTCGTAATGGATAACAAGATAAATGGTAGTATGACAATAAGGGCTAAGCTGATAGATAACACATACCACAACCTTGCGACAATTTAGAGAAGTCCTTGCGGGCTAGCAGTAAGTGGTAAAAGTTATATAGAGTATGTCTCATGCTCCCATGATAATTTTCTATATAATTCCACTTTATTTTGATATCTTGAAAGATTGCTTATTTTAATTTTTTTCAAATACATTTAATCTATTTTGCAATCTCATCTATTATACATGCACTTATTGATCCACTTGATATTGAATTGATTAAAATTTTATATCACCTTCTATTATTACCTTTTTCCATCCCTTCAACACTACTAAATACATCCCCTTTAGGAGTGCCATGTTATGTCCACCCAATTATTTTTATCATTCTCAATATCCAATGAGCATTAAAGACAAGGTTGACCTGGGTGGTCCCTCAAGATTCCTCTATCGCCTACTATTATTAGATTACCTTATTTGATACAACTTTATTTTTTAGTTGATACATGATCTTTTTTTCCTTTAAGAAAAAATCATAAATTTATATTTAAAAATAGGAAATTGGATAATATCATATGAATCTAAAAGCATAGCATAGGGATGAAATACATGGATATAATCATCCAAAAAACTCAAACATAGAAAGACTTGAAGTGTAAGGCACTCAAAGAAAAACAAACCAATATAAAAAAATGTTTGTCAAGTAGATAAGAAAGATGTTAAAGGTAAAGAAGTAGCCTTACCACATTAGTCTCATCTATCTAAGTGTTAGAGTGAGCATTCACATTCATTCATAGAGTTAAGTTTGATTTGGAGTGTTTTGTTATAATCGTTAGATTGTTTTCTTTGTATACATGAACAATATTTTGTTGTGTATTTATTTAAACAATCCACCTATAATCTGATTGATCACAACAATCAAATGGTTGTTGTGAAATCAATTCATTATCCTATTTAGTAGTCTTCCTTATTTTTCAACATGTCAAATCCAATGCTTATGATGATACGATAAATAGTGAAGGGATGCCAAAGGATCCCACAGTCCCACGATGGTCAAATCAAAGGTTGGTGGTATTGTAGTATGAGGTATAAGGGGTAACATGTATCCTGCCATCCCATGATAAAGTGTATCAAGTCTTGTGAGGTGGCGATAAATGGTGAATGATGCAGTATAACCATCTAGAAGATCTCGTGGTCCCATGATAGATCTATAAATAGGTCGATGTGGTAAAGTATTAAATGCTAAAATGACTATATCATCACCCCACAGTGGTTATCATTGATGCCATGATTGAAGTGCTTACCCAACCATTAGATTGAACAAAATCAATGGTCTGTGTTTGAGAGAATTGAATACTGAGATTTATCGAGTTTGTGGTATGAACTAGAGTAATGGAAAAATGACTGGCTCTGTAGCAGAATAAAATTTGGAATTTCTTTATATTTCATCATTCAAGCAAGTTTAGTGGTGGTTTTAGATAGTAAATTCAAGCTCTATGTGTGCACTTTGGCCATCTTTCAATTGGGTAAGTCTACCTCATCACTCTCTTCATAAAATTTGGTATTTAGTTTGTCCTTTGTTTTCAACTGGTTTGGTAGAGCAAGTGACTATCAAAACCCTAGTTCATAAAATCGTCAAACTATGGCACCTAAGAAATTTGAGCCTACAATTAAGAGCACTAAACCCCTTGTTCCCAAGAAGTGGTCCCTTTAATAGTCACTAATGGACATTTTACCAAATTTAGTTGACAAAGGGTATAAAAAACTATTCAAAGATATAATAGAGGGGTGTCGGGATGCTAAAGTCCCTATCTCAGGATGGAACCCTTTTTGGTATTTTTATCAAAATCAAGATGGATAAGGACTAGCTGTAAACCCATGGAATTTTAATTTGGCTAAGCTTATGGTGTCAAATGTATTCATTGATTTGGATTTGATCAGGATATCGACACAACACTATCATCTAGCCACCAAAACTATCAGGTTATCAAATGGGTCACCATTAGTGGATGTGGATAGAAACATAATCATTGATTGCTTCATGCTCAACAAGCAAGCCCTCACAGAAGTTGAATTGAAGAAGAGTGAACAAGAACATACCAATCTAAAAAATACACATAGGAGTGATAAGTTGCCTATGTACATGAGGAAAGGAGCCAACAATAGAAGGATTTCAATCCCAACCACTATAGTTGAGCCTTTTCCAGTTGATGAATTTGTTTTGTATTTTAAAAGGACATATTTTGCTTTGTGTCAAATGCTAGGAACTGATGCCCAAGATAGAATTCCAGTTGGCATGATGATGATGGCCATCAGAATACAAAACCTAGAGGTTAATGTTGAGTATGATTTTGCATCATTTATTGAGAAGAAATTACATGATAGATTTTAAAAATAAGGGAGAACAAGACACCTATGGAGTTTAAATATTATTCTTTGTTGTGTCATTTAATTTTGTATAAAAATATAAGGAATTGGCCTAGCAGGATGGACTTGAGCATGATTGATCAAAAGAGACAGAGATTGCCTACACAGTGCTGGTGTTACAAACGGGACACTCATTGTCATAACTGTAACTATGTTGTGTTCCATGATGATTTCTCAGTCATAATAATGAATTCCCTTGGTAGCCTTTTTCCTAGATTGACCAAAGAGGTCAGAGAAATTTTGAGGCCTCTTGCTCATAGGCTAGAACAGGGTCACAAACATAACTTTGTTGATTGGTATTTCTTCCAAATTCCATTGTGTTTGGTGAATGGTACATTAGTGTAGATACCTTGGAGGAGTTACAAGCCTATTTGAAGGCTAAATATTCTTTGAAATCAAGGACAGAAAGGGTTTGTGATTCAGAGGGGCACATGAACTTTGTTAGAAAAGTCATCCTTACCAAGATGGGGATATCCCATTGAATCAATTTTGATGAAGATGTGATCAGAAATTGTGTCACTTTTCAAGGGGTATATAATAGGAAAAGAAAATAAGAAATTTTGAAGAAGATTGAGGATGACAAAATAAAATAAAACCCTAAATTTTTAGGATTTTTTGTTGAAGAGGACCCTTTGAAAATAATAGATTTGATAATTGATAATTTTGAAAAAATATATGACAAGTCTGAGAAGCAACCTACAAAGGCTACCAACCTCCCTATCAAAAATCCAACATGAGTTGTGATTTAATAACCTGGTCTAGATACAATGTTAGTGCAAGATCCATCTGTTCCTGATTCACCACCTACCAAAAGGCAAAAGACTGATGATGTTTCTCCACTGGTTCCTTATGAAATGACTAAAGGAGTTGGTGACTTTGAGGAGGTGGCCAATATTTTGAGGCATATGGGAGAGGAAAAGGAATTTGATCAACCCCTTGTTGGTTAATAAATAGAATCACACAAACCAGAAGCAAGAATGGATGAACAAGCACAAGGTAAGCCTCAACTACAAGAAGATGAGAGGGTTATGGCTTATATGAGGTTCATCGAGGATGATGATTTCATCAATACCCCATAATTTAAATATTTTTGGATCAAAATAAATATGAAAGAATTTGAAGAAAAGGTGGAAATAAATAAAATGGGTGCTGATGAATCTTAGCATGATCAAATTGTGACAGAGACTTTCAAGGATTTGAAAATTGATGAAATAAATGTCAGCCCTGATGAGGCTAGACAAATCAATTTGAAGAGTAATATGTTGATCATCCTTGGATTTGAATTGCATAAAATGTTTTTGTTGAACCAAGTGATAAATCAAGATGACCCCATGATGGTTTTTGAGGTTGATTAAGAGGATGGTGTCAGTGGTTGTGGGTTTAACCCAAAGACAAAGACTCTAGCAATATGTGCCACATAGAAGAACACCAACAAGCCAAGATTACTTGATGTAGTCTAGGAGTTGAGATGAAAAACTATGGTGAAAACATTTTAGGATACATCATTTCTTGAAGATGTCACCCTTACTATGCACTCTACAATGTTCACACAAGCTACTATTAAGAAAATGGAGCAAATATTGTTCAGCTATGAAAAAACTCAAATTGAGATGAATGATGAAGTGACTAGGCTATATTTGGAAAATTTCAAACTAAAGTAGTATTTGAAGGGTTTTGATTCTTAAAGCCAAGCAATTGTGCCATTCAGAGCCCCTATGCCACAAATAACTAGTGATAATACAGTCCTAATTGATCAGTTGAATGCATTAAAGTTGAAGTTGGAGAAAAAAATTGAAGATTTGAAAAATCAAAATGAGAAGACAAAGGATGAGGCCAAATTGAAAATGCTTGAGGTGTTTGAGAAGATTTTACAATGCAAAGTAAAATTGGTTATTGATAAGTTGGGAGATGTGCATGAATGTTATTCTTCCTTGTCTCATGCCATGGATTAGTTAAAGGTCAATCTTTCTATTTTGGATCCAATATACAAGAAATGGCAACCTATACACCATACATTGCTAACCTTATGCAAAGTTCTACAAAGAGACCCAGGTGCTCTGGCCTCACTCAAGCCAATAGAGAAGATAGTGAAAATGATCTTGGATGAATTTCAATATGTGAATGATGAGAGACAAAAAATGTAGGTAAAGATTGATTCTTTTTCTACCTTTAAACACCAGTTTATTCCTTCCATTTTGATAGAGGATAAAAATATCAAAGGTTTTTATGCATGGAAAAGTGAATATGGTCAAACAATTTCCCAAGTCATTAATTTCTTGAAAAAAGATCAAAACATAAATATTCTCAATTTCAATGTCATTTTGGATAGAGTAATTGCTCTAGATGTTGGATATGCAAAGTTCTTCATTGATGTCAAAGTGTTAGTGGACAAAAGATGGAAAGATCACTAGGCCAACCTGCTCTAGATCCAATAATATAAGTGGCCTAATGATTTCACAGTGTACCAATGGGAGAATTAGTATTTGACAACTGAATAATAAGGAGGCCAAGTATGCAGAGGAGCAATGAGCATCAAGCTGACGTCAACATGGCCCCAAAAAATCTTGGACATCCTCTTGTTTTGTCTTTTTCTTGTTTTTATGCTTTCAAATATGTATTCAAAATATATTTGGCAGTATTTTTAAGACTTGTGAAAAAATATATGTTGTAATAGGTCATATTAAGGGGTGGGTATATGAAAAGTCATTTTTTATAATGTGAAAGGTTTGAATCTTGTATCTTCCTTCACCCATATAAGAAGGAAACCAAGACCTTGGGACAACTCTCTCAAAATTTGATTTTGGAAAAAGACATTGTGAGGCCTTCTCTTCAAAGATATATCAATAAAAGCAAACGACATTTCTCTGGTGCCATATATCTAGTTTTCAATGATTATTGACTATTCATGTTATACTTTATCTGGTTGTCTCCATTTTTGTTTCTCCTTATTAAATGAATTGAGATATCATGTATATGTTTAGTTCTTCAAAACACATTTACTATTTTTGGGTGGTTTATCTAATTGGTTTCCTCAAGTAGGGATTAAATTCCATTGAATAGATCACTGTAACATGGAGGATTCAATTTGGATAATTAAGAAGAGCCAGGTAATAATAATCTTTTATATTTATGCCACTCATAGAAAATCCCATGCCAAGTAATTTGAGTCGTGGCTAGATAGAAAGCACAAATCTTTCTGTGAATAGACTCTGTTACCTAATTGTTGAGAAAGGCACCGATCAATTATTTTCCAGAATGATTTCCTTGTATCATATTCAAAAATTCTAATTTTAATTTTCTATTGTGTAGGAGTAGGAGTAACAATAGAATAGAAAATTAAAAAAAAAATCTACTTCAAATCATATGCCAGTTCGGATTAGGGTGAATTGGATGATTCAATTGAAAAAATTACATAAATCCCTTAATCTTCTTTGAAGTCACCAAAAAATTTGAGGAGTAATTAATCATTGGAGAATATAAGGTAACACCCACCTGGGAAAAAGAGAGCCTCAAGTGTAGAGAATCCTAACCACATGGGTTGATACTGTCAGTTGGCCAAATTGGTTACATAACCTAATCATAAAGCTTGGCATCTTTTTAAGGTTTTTTATAATGTAAATTTGAGAACCAACATAAGGCTTTGGAAATTTTAAGAAAGGCAACTCCAATAAATCCACATGATGCCCATGCATTTATCAATATGGGTGAGTTATTAATATCTTCAAACCCTAGTGCAGGCTTAGATTCTCTTAAGACAACAAAGTCTCTTTTGAAGAAGAGCAGAGAAGAAGTACCTATTGAATTGTTAAACAACATTGGGTTTCTTCATGTTGAGCTTGATGAACTAGAGTTGGCTCAACAAACTTTTATGGAGGCTTTAGGAAATGGAATTAGGGTTGAATTCATAAATAAAAGCCCCAGTGAAAATTCTACATTTTTTTATGCGCTTTAAGGATATGGAATTCTTCCAACGACTAGAAGAAGGTGGTGTTTCACTTAAGTTACAAGTTCAATTCTGATATGTTCCAAAATGCATAGAGGAAACTAATGAAAAAATAGTCCCCTAAACCCTAAACTGCCTCTATGGTTCTGGTACTCAGTTGCCTATGTAACTACTATAAGTTGCCAATCAAAATGCTATAGATTTTGTGTTTAATTTAATGAGGGCTTTAAATTACCTCTAAATTTAGTGCAGAGGGCATCCCTAAATCTAACTTCATTGTATTGGTCCTCACTAACTTCAAATTCTTTGTAGCAAACTTTGAATTCCTTGCCTGCCATTTCAGAAGTATCCAGGTCCTCTCTAAATAAGCTTTATCACCCATGCGAGTAGCTGTTATAACCCAAAATGCCTCAGTGTCAAGCTAATTACCAACTAACAAAATGAGGAAATATCAATGAACAATGAATCACATGCAATACATTCCCACCATTTTTTTTAAAATTTTGTCTAATTTGTATTTACATGAGTAACTATTTAGTCATTTTTATTTGTATGACTAAATAATTTTTCAGTCGATGACCAAATTAGTCATTTATTTACTCATTTATCACTAAGTTGTAAAAAATTAATAAAATTTAGACATTTTTAGTTGCTGTGACTAAAAGTTTTAGTCATGTAGTCATTTATTTGCCAAATTCTACTAGTGTAATGAATGCCACATTTTTTGTGAAATGCATTTTTTTATATTTATTGAGAAAAGTTACATTTTTTGTAAATCTCATGGAAGATGTATTACATTAAGTCTTGTTTCCACTAGTTTTCTTAGGTTTACATATATTACTATCCTTCATTCTATTTTGATTTACATATTGCAATTACAATTTTTAATTATTTTAACATTTGGTCATCATGCATTGTTGCCAATTTGTTAGTTGTATACAAATGTGTCAAGATTTTAAAATCTTCTTGTTCTTGTAGAGGCATGAAGGTAATTTTCTTGATATGAGCATATTCTAGTCTTCTTTTTTTCAGTCTGCATTTTTTATGTTGGTTAATATGAGGGTAGTATGTCCGAGGTCCCAACATGTATAATTGAGCAACCACCAAAATATTTGTTGTTATGTTGATGAAAAGCCTCATACAATTAGGTATTTAAATTATTGTTCATCATTTGGCCTATGAAGCTCATTTAATAAATGAACACATATTTAATGTGTCTCATTTGCTCGTAGAAAATTATCAGTGCTTATCCCTCAAGTGCCTCATCTTTTGGATATGAATGCGAAAAACTAAATATATTATTGATGCATTTATGTTAAATTTTATGACACCAGTTGGAGTGAGGAGAAGTAGGGGAGAACTGATTCATCCTACAAGTCCATTTAGGCCATGTTTGATGATACTAATCAAGTATAATTTCCCTATACCTATTATTCATTAAATAATCATCCTAAGTGGTGAAGCTTGTGTTATTTCCTAGGCATGATGTAAAAACATTATGAACGTTGTTTGTTGATTACTGATAACTAATTTGATAATGGCTCATTTAAGCACATAACATCTATAATTTGGGTATTTATGCATTGAGAATCTATAAAATTTTCCATTTTTATGTGTAGGTTAATTAATACCTCTAAATGGTTCCAATTGTGGTTGTGGTCGAATTCACAAAGCCCAAGGATGTTGACATAATCTATTGCAGTTTTTATCGATAGATGCATATGGGATAAGAGTTCCTATTCATGCATTGTTATTTCCATTTGTACATCTTCTTGTATGTCACTATCACTAGTACTTGATTTGATGATGTTGTTTCCTTTTGTAGTTGTTAACTCAATATGTTATGGAGTGTAGGAATATTTGATTTATTCCCAATGCATGACAATGTCTTGCCTAATTAAACTAATGTCCACTACAATGTTGTGGAATGGTTTTTAAAGTAAGAGCTTTGTCTAATATAAAGTTCCATATGATGGTAGATCAAAAGTAAAAACAAAATAAAAATGTGGGAACATACAAACAATTGCTTCAATTATTTTATTTCTCCACTTAATAATTTTACTCTGATTGTTGAAAGACCATGTTTGTTTATTTCATTTGTACATGAGATGTGGAACCTTGCTACAATTAAATAATATCTCATCACATCCTCATCCAAACTTGACAATATAAAATGGCCAATCAGATATGTCATCACTTTGCAAATTGCAGACCTTATTGCAATGGGTCTTGGTCATGTGAATCCAATAGTCTCCCTAAACTTGGGTTTGGTGTATGATATGGGCCTTTTGGTGTACGATATCCTATGAAATACCTTGTCATTACCTCTCACCATCACTATTTGTATGTTATATATGGCCCTACCCTTTTTTCTAAGGGTCTAAGTATGGCATTATGGATGAATAGAAGCTATGAGATAGTCTTTGGGACCTCAATGTCTTATCCTAGCCTCAATGGAATTGCATCATTGATTTGATTTGCACATTAGAGGTGGAGCCTTACCACAATTTAATTAGCTCGCATGACATCCTTGTCCACCATTGATAATAGAAAAAATCCAATCAAATATGTCACCATGTTGGAAGCTATGGACCCATTTACAATTGGTGTATGATATGGGCACTATGGTATATGATATCACATGACATACCTTGTCAGTTCTCCTGACCAACACCACCCAACTCACCTTAAAATATTTCATCACTAGCATTTTTTTTATTGCCTAGCCCTTCCCTATCACTTTCACATTTCTCAAGCTCTTCAGGAAACAAATCATCTCCTCCCTGCATAACTCATTGCCATATCATATAAAGGAACACACAATCTCATTATGTACCATCACCTATAATAGAAATATATAATTACTGTTGCTTACCATTATTTTTGCAAAATGTGGGACATGGGCAAAAGTTAGGGGTTTCAAGTAAGGTATGACTACCGATTTACACTCTTGTGCTTTACAAAACCATGCTTCACTAAAACAAAAAATTACATCTTGTATGTTGTATATTATATTAATACTATAGTATAATATTATTGTATTTATTATTGTTTACTATAGATTTTATGAAAAATAAATAAATGCAAGAGATATAACATAATGATCAATCAAGTCACTAATAAAATAATGATCTGGTGATAGTCTTTCACATTTTAGAATAACCCTAATGTTTTGCACAATTATTAAGGCTATGACAAGCAATGCTTAGGGCACCCAATTTTCACTTGGCCTGTCAACATGTAAATCCAACCACTACCTTGAATCTCGGTTTGGTGCATAATATGCCCCCTTGGCATATGGTATCAATTTAAATACATTTTCATTTCCAATCACCGTCATCGTCCAATGCATATTGAAATATTTCAACACTTTCATGTTCTTTATCGCCTTGCCTTTTCTTTCAAGGATTCGAGTTTAGTGTTTTTGTATGTTGTTAACTCCATATGTTAATATTTTTACAACATGGAAAAAAATAAGCTATAAGATAGACCTGGTACTTTAATGTCCTGTCCCTACATAAAAAACAATATAATGTGGATTTAGGCCACTCATCAGCCATGAAGCCCTATCGCAATCAAATTAGTGCTCATGACGTCCTCTCCCACCCTTAATAATAGAAAATGTCTAATCAAAGATGTTTTCACCTTGTAAGCTACATACCCCTTTATAATGTGTGCAAGTCATATAAATCCAAAAATGACCCTAAATCCAGGGCCAATGTATGATATGGGCTATGTGGTTTACGATTACATGCACATTTAGGTTTACACACAAACAATAAAGATCATTTTAAGGTGTTTAGTAATGCTTTTCACCACCTATGCCTTCAATTCACTTTGGGAAAATCAAGAAATCAAAATACTTGTGATCGGTAGTTAAGCCCTCTTCTAACTACATTGGAAATATGATGTGAAGTAGCGACTAATGTTTTCCTACAACCATGTAGTGGTAACATGAAACTTATGTTAGAGAGGAAAGGTGTTAAGTTTAAACAAATCACAAGGTGACTTCAAAGCTTAATATGATAATGTGGGGTCATGGCATCAAATTGTAATACATTGTGGTATAATAATGGGTTAGTATGGTATAGTAATGGGTTAGTGAGGCAATAAAACATTGTGTTAATGTTGAATGAAATAAGGCCCAAGAACTTGGCGAAGGCACTCACGTTAATGCCTTCCAAACCCAACATTGAGGATGAGACACAGTGAAATAAAGATGGAAGAGGGGAAGAAATAGAAGAAAGTGTAAGAATAGTGAAAATAGTATAACACTTAATTATCCAACTCGTCCAATCTCATAGGCATCCATTTTATATTTCATTGAAACTGTTATATATTTAAAGGCAGTAATAAAAATAATTTCAAAATTAAAATTATGTATCTCAATGCAATATTTAATAAACCACACATTTCATGGTAGAGTGAAGGGATAACGTTATTTTAGGCTTAATATGACAAAACTAAGTTTTGCTCAATGCACTGTCAACAATGGAGATTACGCTCCTGGATGCGCTGAAATATAAGTTGTTGGATAAGTTTGGAGGAAAAAAAGGTTAAAAAAACTATGTTGTCTGAGTGAGAATACGTTGCAACAGCTTTTGTGTTCTGATTTTATGGGGTGGGTTGTCTTATTTAGACTACAGTACCTAGTAGCTTATTGTACTATATATACATTTAATCTCCAGGTAAATTACGTTGATTTTGTCATATGCGGCCAGGCGCAAGAAGGGTAAAATGAAAGCCGTTTATTCCTGTAAATTCTGCTTATTAGGGATGGCCGTTTATTCCAGTTGTCTGAGTCGAGAAATTCTTCTGGTAGTTTCATTTGCCAACCTCGAGATGCTTAGTTTGTTTATTTCTTTTCTCCTCCATATGTCGTTTCGTTCTTTTCTGTTGATACCTATGCAACTGTGACAAGTCAAACTCATGACATTTTAAAATATTTGACACATTGATGTCACTGATAAGAATGACATCCAAAGATCCGAAGACGAATCTTTGGTGCCTTTCTACTAGCATACATGTCTTTAGTGTAATAAAATAATTATTTAATTTAATATTCATAAAAATCATTCACTCAAAATAGAAATTAAAAATATATATATATTATTTATTTTTAAGAAAACATATGGATTTTAAAGGACACAATATAGTTATAGCAAAATTATCAAAAAAATATATTTTACTCCTTAATTTCAGTGTAAGGTTGTTATTACATATTTGGCTTGCTTATGGTGTTCTAAGCCAACTTTGATTTATCTGCTTACTTGTTTAGTCAGCAGGCTCTTCAAATCTTAATGTTATAGTGATTTTTTTTGTCTTAATTGTTCATACATAGGGCATTTAAACAATATACACTTCTCGTCTTCCATTTCTTGTTAATTGTAGAGCAAGTAGAGATGCATCCCAATTTGTATTTTTCCATCTCCTTGTTTAATTCATAGGTAATGAGATAGGTGATAATCTTAGCCAAGTTTGACAAATGAGCTTTTTACACAATGATATTAAGCATATATATGTCATGGTTTGTATTTTTCTATATCTATGTTTCAATTGATAGGAGATGAGAGTATCGCCTAAACTTACAGCAATGGCATATCTCTTAAGCATTAATATTTTATCTTGGAAGTAATAATATTTTGTAATGTGATTATTGGATTGACCTCGGATTAGTATAATTTCGTTTTCTCACTTAGATCTTGGCAAACCTAATCTTATTTGTTACTTTGTTTTGTACTAAGTCTACTATGACTACTGATTCTTCAGGGAAATCTACTTCTTCAATTTCCCATTTTTTCACCATCTCTTTTCTCAAGATGCAAGCAGTGTTTAGTATGGTAAACTATTCATGTTGACATGCCTTAATATTTTAACTAAGTCAATCACAAATTGATATAATTCTTCCCCCTATAGTGATAGCATACTTGTTCTTGAATATGCAACAGCTACAGAGGCAAGTGGAACAACTTACTGCAATTATCACAAATGTCACAAATCAAATACAAAGGAAATTAGGAGAGGAAACAAGGGAAGAAATAGATCGCAAAGAATAATTTTAGTAAAATGAGGAATAACAAGAACAACCACCATTAGTGGAAGAAAGGATGGTTCGGGCTTTGGAGGGAAGGAACGAAGAATCAAGGTTGAAGTTTCAGAGTATAGAAGTAATTTAAAACTGGGGGAGTTGACAGACTGGTTAAATGGCATGGAAAATTGTTTCGAATGGAAAACACTAAGAAAAGACAAGAAAGTAAATTTTACATGCACGAAATTGAAGAGTCATTAAATTATTTGGTGGGATCATCTATCATAAGAGAGACAAATAACAGGTAAAGAAAAGATCAACACTGGGAGCAAGATGGAGAAGAAGTTGAGGGAGAAATTTTTTCATATTAATTATGTACGAAACCTATATATAACATTCCCATTAAGGCAGATGGATCATAGTATAAAAGAATATACAAATGAGTTTTATAAGCTTTCCATTCGAGTGGAGCATGAAGAAGAATAGGTGGCCTCAAGGTATGTAAATGGTTTGAAATTTTCCTTTTCAAGATGAATTGAGCATGCATAGAATACATTACATGGATGAGGCTTATCCATTATCTTTGAAGTCAGAAGAAAAACAAAATAGATGGGATTTTAAAAGATCAGTTGGGCCAAAAAGACGATAATCACCTATATTAAGGGGGGGAGGTGGGTTTAATACCACTAGAGGAGGATCCCCTTTGGTATAGAAAGACAAGAGGATAATAGACAAGGGTTTCAATATCAACAAAGAGGAAGAGGATTTAAGTGAGCCAAAGGTTATGGTGGTGGCAGATGATGGAATGTTTCATGCAGACCTTATGTTTGTTACAAATGTGGAGAAGAAAGACACAGAGCATTTGAGTTTTTGCACTATCATGAACAAGAAAGGAATTAAAAAAACACCTAAGAGCAAATTTGGTGGAGGATAAAATAGAAGAAAAAAATACAAAAGTTGTAACAATAGACATAGGAGAAAATTTCATGGTGAGGAGAACAAAGATATCTCCAAAGAAGGAACAAGTGCATAATAAATAAGGTGGTGACTCATGGATATGTACAAATATTTTCCAAACAATATGCACTTAAATAGATAAGATATGGAAAGTAGTTATAAATGGTGGTAGTTATGAAAATATGGTTTCTAAAAATATGGTAGAAAAACTAGTTTTCAATGTGAAAAACATCCCTATTCTTATCATATTTTATGGTTTAAGAAAGTGAATGAATTTACATTAGATAAAAAGTGTTTAATCAAAATTTATATATAAAAAACTTACAAAATTGAAATATGGTATGATGTTATTCTAATGGTTAGATAAAAGGTGTTTAATCAAGATTTCTATAGAAAAAACTTACAAAATTGAAATATGGTATGATGTTATTTTAATGGATACATGTCATGTGTTGTTGACAAGGCCATGACAATATGACAAAAAAATAGTTCATGATGGGGCAAAGAATATATATGTGTTTTGAAAAGGTGGTACAAAGGTAGTTTTATTACCTCTTAAAGAAGAAGGGCAAATAGAAAGCATGTTGTCCACAAAGAATTTATTAAATACATGAAGATGGCAGGTGGTTGATATGTATTAATAGTCAAGAAAGAAGGCATAAAAGTCATGTAAATACCAATATAAGTATCAAAAATGTTAAAATAATAGGCATATGTTATACTTGATGAGCTAAAAGATAGTTTAACATAAAAAAGAGACATCCAACATCATATTGATTTGATTCTAAGATCAGCTCTACCCAATCAAGCGGCCTATAGACTTTGTCCAATAGAATATGCATAATTAAATAAACATGTTACTAAATTGGTGAGAAAGGTGTAGTAAGGGAGAACAAGTCATGTGTAACACCAACATTGTTAACTCCAAATAAAGATAAGACATGGAGGACATGTGTGGATAGTATATAAATCAATAAAATTACCATCAAATATAGATTTAATATACCTCATTTAGATGATATGATTGATGTATTTGTAGTACAATTTTTTTTTACTAAGATTGATCTCAGGAGTGGATATTATTTGATTCGGGTTTGTGAAGGAGATGAATGTAAAACAACATTCAAGACTAGGGATGGATCATATAAGTAAATGGTGATGTCATTCGTATTATCTAATGCATCCAACATGTTTATAAGAGTGATGTGAGATTAAATTAGAAAATCTATAATGGTTTATTTTGATGATATTTTGATATGTAGTAAGTGTAAAGAAGAACACTTAAGGTATTTGAGAATGGTATTCAAATTATTAAGAAAGGAGAAGATTTATGCAAATTTGAAGGAGCACAAGATTATTCAGAATAGTTTGGTTTTTTGGGTTTATAATTTCAACAGATGGTGTAAGAATAAATGAAGAAAAAGTAAAGATAATCGTTGAGTGGCCTATTCCAAAGATCATCATAGAGATAAGAAGTTTCCATGTTAGGAAACTTTATATACAAAGTTCATTAAGAATTTTTGTAGTATTTTTGCACCAAAAATAGATTGCATAAGAAGAAAAGAATTTGTATGGGAAAAGGCAACAATAGAAAGCTTTACATAAGCTTTGAAGATGAAAATTACAGGAAAAAACCATTTTAACATTACCATATTTTAACAAAGTGTTTGAGGTGGATTGTGATGCTTCACATGTGAGAATTGGTGATGTGTTGAGTCAAGAAGGAAGGACAATAGCATATTTTAGTGAAAAATTAAATGAAGAAAGAAATAAGTTTTCTACATATGATATTGAATGTTATGCTATTGCACAAGCATCAAGACATTGGATTCATTACCTGGTGCCTAAGGAGTTTATCCTTTTTGTAGATCACGAGGCTTTGAACACTCAAAATAAATTAAATTGTAGGCATACAAAGTGGGTTTCTTTTTTGCAGTGATATAATTTTATTTTGATGCATAAATCATAAAATTAAAATAGGTAATTGATGCTCTGAGAAGGGGATTGGCACTATTAACTATTATGGATTTAAAGTTATTAAGTAATTATATGATACTTATCTAGATTTTGTTAAGATAGTTGAGCAATGCAGGGATCTATTAATAGATGAGACAAGTACTATTTATGATGAGTACATTATATAGGATGATTATTTCTTCGAGGGAAAAAATAATTATGTATTCTTGTTGGGTCTATAATAAATAAATTATAAGAGAGTTGCACAATGGTGGTTTGGGTAGACACTTTGGTAAGACTAATAAAATATATTTGGTGGAAGAGAAGTATTTTTCACCAAATATGAATAGATATGTGGCAAGATATATTACAAGATGTAGGATATATCAGGTGGCTAAAGGCCATACATAAATTACAAGGTTATACATATCATTACTATTTATAAAAGGAATGTGGACAAATTTGAGTATGGACTTTGTGTTGGGATTGCCAAACACATAGAGAGGTAATTATTGACTTTTTAAGTCACCCCCTAGCCTACACAAAGCTCACAAAGAACCGATATAATATAACTACGAAGTGTCAAGTTCTTAAAATCAAATCACATGTAGATACCACCTATCTGCACCCACACCTAAAGTAGTCAGCACAGATATATGTATTGACTAAGTGATGATTCATGCCCTCTTGGCATTCTTGATGCACACCCCATGCAGGATCCTTCATCAAACAAGCCAAGTGGCATGAAGGATCAAGGATGTAAACCCCCAACCTTTAGATAGTGCAGGTAGAGGCATGTAATAAATGATTATAAATTATAAGAATCGCACCTAGGATCTTCAATATTCATGCACCTTCTTATTCAGAGGGTCCCCGTGCCTTCAGGATGAAGTTTCACACCAAATCATAGAGTTTCACTTTTTTGATATCATACATCATAGACTATGATATATGATGTGCACATACTACTTTGTAGATTGACGTGGATCCTAGGTGTAAATTAATGATGTGGTAGTTTAGGGGAAGCCCATGTAGTGATTGATAGGTAGTTGGAAATGCAGTTGAGTAGTGCCCAGAGCCTTGGCAGAGTAATTGAATGCAAAAGTAGAGGTTAGATGTCTAAATATGAGTATATTCCAACCTTATGACTTTTCCAAGAATCTTCCACTCTTAAACACACATGTGGACCCAAAAAGAATCATGTCACTAGCTCCTAAATTCAAATCATCAGTTAGAATTCAAGAAGGATGGGTGGGGTGCTGTAATAGATTTTAAAGTTGTATCTACCACCCTAAGTGGTCAATTAATTATAAAATGGATTGATCTTATAAAATACTTGAGATTCATTGTTAAAAAAGGTTGACATTTTTTAGGCAACCTCACACTGCCAAAGTTTGCCCTCCAAGAGAATTTATGTTAGTCGAATCCTGCAAGTTAATGAGAATTAAGCTCACCTCCCTCTATTTTTTTACACTCTATGTGCTATTTGTGTTTATCGATCCTTATCTATGGGTAATGTTTACCCCTCTCATCACTGTCCATTCCCAACACCTCTATATAGAACTCAAAACTCATTTGTTAGTCATATCTTGTACACTTGTAGGTCTATGTAGACATTATTTGTGGATCATTTTTCATCCCTATCAGTGTTTCACTACATTCCCATGCCTCTATGCAAAGTACTTATGCATTTAGAGTGGCCTTGGTAAAGTCTATGTGATAATTTCTTGTTCTTAAATATTTATAGTGTGTTCGTGGTATTAGGAGTGCTCTCTTTATTCTCATGTATCACCTTTGTATTTTTCATCACTCTCTTACCTTCTCATACCCTTTTCCCTCAAAATCTTAGGTTTATATTAGTGGTAGCTTTACCTTTCTATTCTTTAGGTGTGCATGCAAGTATTAAACTAGGTGCACTTAGAATAGAAGGAATTTGGCCTACTTCAAAGGCTCATCCTAAGGAGTATAAGGATCCCACACCTTAGGGATGTTTCCATCGTTGAAATGAGATAACCAATGATCTTTGCATGAAAGTGAGAAATAATACTTCTATGCCCAACACTGAACACTTTTATGACCTTCACAAGGCATTCACACTCTATGCCCTACCACAAAACATTATTTCATAATAGAACATCCATAGGTGCATATTTAGAATGATAAATTTTTTTGGCATGCCTAGTGGGACCAATTGGAAGAAAAGCTAAAGAATTGGTGCTACCCTTAGTTAACAAATGTAGTAGACACTCAGTAAGATCCCCTGTTGATGCCAAACATTTCTAATTCAAAAAGATCAATCCCTTAGCTACATTTTAAGATAAAAAAGACCATCTATAAAGGGTAGTGATTTCTATTTCATTGAGTTCATAGCACTCTCTAGGAGAAGAAGAGTAATAACATCTTTTTCCCCTATTAGAAGAGAGAACGGTTCAATCTAGTCATATCCCAGAACTTAGTTTACACCTCCATTCGGAAGGTTCCCCATGCCTAGAAGAAGCTTATTCCCTATCCCATTCATGGATGTGCTAAAAAATCAGTTGTTTATTCCTTTAAATAGAGGAAATCCATTAATTCTTGCCCAGTATGATGATATTCCAATTTCATCCCACAAAATCTTGTCTTACTTTACTAGAGATAATGAGACTTCCCCTATAGAGCATATCTAAGATGTTGTGAATATCTGATCGATATACCATACACGAGATAATTCCATATTCAATCTACTTGCCTCTTCCTTCAAAGCCAAAGAACTTTAATAGCACCAAGGCTTGAGGATAAATTTTATTCACAACTGGGATGAACTCATAGAAGAACTATGCAATTAATTCAAGGATCAGATCGACCACTTATTCTTGATAAAACAACTCAAAACTATAAAGTGAGCCCCACATGAGATGATGGTTGACTTCAACTTTAGGTTCCAAAGAGTTTGGGATAGGATCCCACCCTTGTGTAAGCCATCTCTCAATGCTATGTTTTTATATTTTTTTATAGCTCTTAAAAATGATATAGCTATGATGATTCAATCTATGGGAGAGATAATACTGCTCGATGCCTATGAAGTTACTATTTGCATAGAAAATTATTTGATCCAAGCAGGGAAAATTATGCCTAGACCCCCCATGCCTCTATTTGTAGAGCCTCCTCCTAGACAGCCAATTATGCAGTCTATGTTAGCACCTATCCCCACCACATTGATCCCACCAACTTCACCTACTATTTCTCCTAATGAGTTATACAAGGTTAAAATGATATTGAAAATCTTTGGAAATGTTCTCACTAGCCTCAAGAGGTAATAAACATAGTACCCCAGGCATCATCAACCCTTCACTCATCAATACCAGTCAAGTAGACCTCCTTACCAAGGTGGTGTGTGAGAACAAAATTAGCCCATATACAATAGAATGCTTTATGCATAGAAAGTTGATGTTGCTAAAGCCTCTATAGACCTTGTACCTATGCAAAATAATCTTTTGAAGGATCTTAAATGGTGTTTTTCATGTGACCAACTGCATAATCAAGCTACATGCACAAATGGAGTCATGAACCAAGCGCTCATGGTGCAATGTTTATTGCAACCTCAAAATCAAATGAATACCATATCTCTGCATGAAGGAGAGGTTCAAGTACCATTGCAACAACAAGATGAGTCTACTCTCATTAATTGGTAGGAGGATTACTTTAACTACATAAATTAAAATGGTGCATCAAGTGGAGGAAACACCCTAGTTGATTTCAATACTCGATTCAAAATGAGAGTGACATAAAAGGCAATACTAACTTCAATGCCCTTGAATTCAACACCCTAGGTCACTTGCTTAGGTATACAATCCAAGGTGCATGTGCAATCTTTAGTGTGCATAAAATAGGCTATTCAAAGAGAAGAGTTACCTCATACTAGTATGCAGATATCGGAAGATACTATTTTATATAATCCACAGTTAAAGGGATCTTATATTCTCTTCAACATAGTTAAATAGATGAATAAGACAAGCCTCAATGTAACCATGTGGGGCACTCTTACTATTCTAGATCAAAGGAATTTACTACAAGATGTTCTAAAAATATTTTAGGAGTGTAATACATACCAACTTATGCCTTCCATCTCTGTGAGTCTATGCCAGCCCAAAGTAAAGGAAATGAAAGTGTGCAGTGGTACCAAGCCACCCCTATTCTACATCTCCTTGATTATTGGCCAATATTTATTTCATAATTGCATGATCTACTTAGGTGAAAGCAACTCAGTGATGCCAAAGAAAATCATACATATGCTTAAAATTATATATTCCTCTGTTTCAAAAGGAGTGGTCTAGCTCGATGGCATGACACTCAAAACTGTGGGAATCATCAAATATTTTAATCTTACATTGCATACATGCCCAAGACTCTCAATTATGTAGGATATTAGAGTCATCAACTTACCTCCTTATTTTACCATCTACCTCTCTTGAGACTTCACAATAATTATGGGTGGGTATTTATCTGTAGATTTGTCACATATATTACTTAGAACTAGGTACAATACTAAAGTGATCATCAAGGTTGAACCTATCTTCAAAAGCCATGCTGAACCATACTCTTCTAGCCCAATTGAATTAAATTGCACAATGTTTGATCAAGAGGAGAGTTCAATTCTCCATGAAGAAGTAATACCACTTGAAGAGATCCCAAATGATTTGCTAGACAAATTAGCATGTGAGCGTTTTGAGTGCATTCTATACGACAATGTGGAGAAGATAAAGTTAGGTACGTATTGTATCTTAGAGGAGGATTCTATGTGGCCTGAGCTCGTAAAGATGCAGGAGAACCCTGAGGGTATGTGGAAATTGTACTTCAATGGTTCCCAAAGTAAAAATGGTGTTGGAGTTGGTGAGATGTTAGTCTTTCCTCAAAAGGAGAAATATTTACATGCCTTCAAATTGCATTTCATATGCATGAACAATGCTATAGAATATGAGGAATTGATCCAAGGCCTCCAACGTATACAAAAAAAGGGAATCAAGATGTTACAAGCATTGGGTGATAATAAACTCATTGTTAATCAGGGTAGAGTGTGGACCATGACCAAAAATTGCTTGATAAAATCTTATAATCAAAGAGTATAGGATATTATTAAGGGCTTCGATGTGTTCAATATCATTTCCATACGAAGATCATATAATATCAATGTGAATAGACTCACAACTGTAGGTGCTTAGTATGACATATCATGTGATATAATAAAGTTTGAGTAGCTTATCAAACTCATGATCAAACCAACTTGTTAGGTTGTGGAGCTAAAAGCTTCACTGTATGTAGACATGGAGGAGTTGTTGAGTGTCACGGTCATCGGCATCGGTTATGCCGATCGACGTCGGTCAGGGGTAGACAGGAAGGCAACCGACATCGATAGGAGTCAGCCGATGTCGGTCACCTCCAGGCAGATAGGGACCCACGTCGGTCACCTGTGCGATTCTAGAACTGTTCATTGCACGAACAGTTAGTTTGTTGAACCGATTGTTTGCATGTAAAGGCTATTTTTGGTCTTGAGTTGCGAGTCTAATTATTGTAAATTAGAAGTCTAAGTTATTGTTTAGTATGGGATCTATTTATAGACTCATTGGCATGTATTGTAATTAAGGATCAAGGATTAAGGCAAGGAAGAGATCCTTCCAATTGTAAGAACAAGTTGATCTGCAGGTGGCAGCAAGATCAGGAAGAAGTTCTACATGGTAAGTAAGATCATTTGAGTTGTAGGTTGTTGCAGGTTCATGGGAGATCTACTTGAAGTACTTTGAGTACTTGTGTACTAGCAGGGTTATTACTAACTGGTTGGAGGTGAACACCAACTCTGTGTTTGAGTTGTGTGTTGAGACCGTTTTTGGTAGGAGAGTGAACTCTTGAGGGAAAGAGATCTATACATCTGAGAGGTGTGGAAAATTGTGGCATCTTCATTGTATTTCCTTCAGGCATGAGTATTAATACAAGATTGTGTATTATCTCTCATATTCTGTGTCATTTGTGAATTCTATTTACTTGTTAATTCTGGTATAATTCCGTGATTAGTTGCTTATACAAGGTAATCATATTGTGCTCTTATTGAGGAGCAAGATCCTAACAAGTGGTATCAGAGCATGTTTGTTGTTCTAGGTGCCTGACAACTGGTATCAAAGCTTTTGGTTGGGTTACTAACAGGTGTTTCAGATCTGGTTAGTGTTTGTTGATTACAGGTCACTCACAGGGGTTTTTGTTTGAGTGGGAGTATAGCAATGGCAGAAGAAAGTAAGCTATGAATGGAGAAGTTTAATGGCAAGAACTATCAATTATGGAGGATGCAGACAGAAGATTATCTGTATCAAAAAGATTTGTACTTACCGTTGGGTGGGGTTGCATGCAAGCCCCTGGATGTGAAGGATGAAGAATGGGAGGTTCTTGATCAGAAGGCTATGGGATCTATAAGGTTGAGCCTTGCATCGTCTGTGATTTCCAACTTATCATAGGCTAAGACAACGGTAGAGTTGATGGAATCTTTGGCAAATTTATATGAAAAACCCTCAGCTTCGAATAAGGTATTTCTTATGAAGCAATTATTTAATTTGCAAATGTTGGAAGGTGGATCTGTACATAGTCATTTTAGTGATTTCCATGGTTTGGTAAACCAGTTAAGTTCAGTCAATATTTTTTTTGATGATGAAATTAAGGCTCTCTTAATCTTATGCACATTACCTGAAAGTTGGGAGAGTTTGGTAATGGCAGTTAGTAATACTGCGTCTGCTTCAAAAATCTTAAAAGTGGATGATGTTGTGAGTGTAATCTTGAATGAAGAAATTCGTAGGAAAAGCACAGGTGAATCATCAGGGAATGCTTTGAGTGTTGAAAGCAGGGGAAGGCAAAGAGAGAAGATCGAGCATGGGAGATCAAGGTCAAAGATATGCAGGAGATCCAAGTCCAGGTATGGCAGAATAACCTGCTAGAAATGTGGAAAGAAAGGGCATGTAAAGAAAGATTGTTGGTTGGTTGAAGATCAGCAAGAAAGAACTGAAGAAGTAGATGTTGCAGGTATTATTGCAAGTATTGTTGCATAGGATGCTTTGGTATGTTCTTTGGATAAAGTAGAATCTTGGGTTTTAGATTCTGGTGCCTCTTTCCATGCATCCCCAAATAGGGAATTTTTTCATGAATATGTCCAGGGAGACTTTGGAGAAATTTATTTAGGGGATGGTAAGCCTTGTCAAATGGTTGGCAAAGGGAAAGTGAAGCTGAAATTGCAGATGGGAAACACATGGGTGTTGAAGGAGGTCATGCATGTCCTAGTCCTGAAGTGGAATTTGATTTCTGTTGGAAAGTTCGGTGATGAGGGTTGCACAGTAACTCTCACAGCGGACTCTTGGAAGGTTACCAAGGGTGCACTTGTTGTAGCAAGAGGTAAGAAAGTAGGTACGCTTTATCTATCTACTTATATTACTGATTCTCCTTCTGGTTTATCTACTTCAGCTATAGATTCAAAGATGTGGCTTAATAGGCTTGGTCACATGAATAAGAAGGGGATGCATGTTCTTGAGTCAAAGGGTATGCTTTCAGATTTGAAAAGCATGGATCGAGATTTCTGTAAGCAAAGGAAGAAAGTGACGTTTCTTGAGAAATTTGATGTTCGTGACAAGAACAAGAAAGCCTTGGTTTTCAAGGAGAAGATGACGGACAGAGGTCAGCGCAAGGGGCTGAAGAATTCTGAGCAGAGCAAGGTTGATATGGACAAGGGTTTGATCCAAAAGGAGCTCATGGGTAGAAGTCATCACTCACAAGAAAAACATAGAGACCGACATCGATTAGAAAGGCAACGTCGGCATCCAGACAGGGACCGACGTTGGCTATGTGCAGCCCGACGTCGATGACTCAGGATAAATAAACACCAACATCAGTCAAGGGGAACTGATGTCGGTGATGAGGTAGTCGCATGGAATCGATGTCGATTGGGTGTAGACTGAGATGTGACCGGCATCGGTCACTGAGACAGATTTTGGGCAGACAACAAGCTGTCAAGGAGTCTCAAGTGCCCATATGGAGGACTTAAAGGGTAAGTAAGCCTCAAATTCATCATTTCCCTTCTTTACACTACTTGTTGCTCATTGATGGTCAAGAACCAGGAAGTTATTGAAGAAGCAGAGTAGGTAGATCTAAGAAATAGTGGGAGCTTGGCATGGATGAAGGATGTGATTCCTTGAAGAAGAACCAAACGGGAGTTTTTTGGTGGAGTTGCCAGCTGGAAGAAAGTACTGAGAGACAAATGGATGTTCAGGATAAAGAAGAGTGGGAATGGACACGTGAGATGGAAGGCCAGGGTATATTGTCTTGAGTAAGTTGCAGGACAATGGAGGTTTGACCATTGTGTTTCTCTTTACCAGGTTGGATAATATTAGCTACATTATCCTGTTACTGTATTGTGTGCTTATTGCAGGGTTACACATACAGGGAGTTGTTGAACTAAAGGTAAAGTTAGTTCAGAGGTGTGTCATGAGGAATCTGGGAGCAGCAAGATTCTTTGGCATGAGTTTGTTCTAGGGACATATTAGGTCACAAGTTGATTTTGTCTCCAGATGATTGTGTGAAATCGGTTAGCACGCCGATGGTTGGACAGTTCTATGAACAGTGACTTGATTCACATAATGAGATTAAGTGCATGGTATGTACTAGACCTGAGATTTCCCAAGCAGTGGGAGTTGTCAGCAAGTTTGTCACCCTAGAAAACATCTTCAATTTTGATGACCAAATCAAAGGAGAAAAGTGAAGCATGACAACAAAAGATGGTTTCTCTATGCAGGTAACCATTCCAAAAGGAAAGATCTTAAAAGTTGGCAAGGTATGCTCCCTACTAGAAATTAAGAGCTTCACTAAACTCAATAGGAGATATGATGATATATTCATATGGGGCTATAAAGACCATAAAGGATTTGATCCAGGCTTATCACAACACATAATTGAGCTCGACATTGATG
This sequence comes from Torreya grandis, assembly GCA_037957365.1. NCBI lineage: Eukaryota > Viridiplantae > Streptophyta > Pinopsida > Cupressales > Taxaceae > Torreya > Torreya grandis. The sequence goes on along the minus strand of JARHVA010000288.1, from coordinate 3,131,525 downwards.
CACAACCAGTTCACCAAAAATAGAGACTAGCCAATGTAAAGTTTGAGGCATTGATGAGAAAGGATCTCTTAAAGCTCATTGAATCCAATATAATACTTCCAATTAAATACTCTTTATGGGTTGCTAACTTAGTCCCAGTGCCAAAAAAGAATAGGAAAATCCATCTATGTGTGGAATTTAGAGACCTAAAAAAAGCTTCTCTTAAAGATCACTATCCTATCCCACCAATTGAGTAGATCCTATGAATGGTCACAAACACATAAAGATTCTTGTTTATATACTCAGGCTACAAATAGATTCTAGTGCAAGAGTGTGATCGTTATAAAATAACATTCACCACTAAGTAGAGAACCTTTGCATACCATTAGATGCCATTTGATTTTACAAACAAAGGAGCAACCTTCCAAAGATCCATAGATATTACATTTAAGGAGATAATCATTAAGATCATCTTGGTTTACCTCGATGACATAACTATCTTTTCCAAGTGTGTAGAGGATCATTTAGGCCATCTAGAACAAGTCTTTGAAAGGTGCCAAGAGATTGAAATATCTATAAACCCCAACAAGTGTATCTTTGAAGTCCATGCAAGTTATTTATTAGGGAACATTATTTCCAAAGATGGAATTGAAATTGATTTAGAGTGAGTCAAGGATATTTCATCTCTCCCTCTTTTAAGTTATAAAAAAAGTCTCTAGAACTTCTTAGGAAGAATTAACTTTTTCAGGAGATTCATGCCTAGTTTTGCCACCCTAACCAAGCCCCTCACTATGATGTTCAAAAATAATGTTGCATTCAACTAGACTAATAAAGGCAGGAATAGTTTTGAATCCATTAAGCATGTCATTTCATAGGCTCCCACCTTGATCAATATAGATTATAGTACTTATTTTATCCTTTATGCATTCAATGGGATTGAAGGTATCTCAACTATCCTTACACAAAAAAATAATGATCATTTAGAGTAGCCAATTGCCTTCTTCAACCAAGCACTAAAATATTATGAGTTGCATTATAGATTTATGGAGAAACATGTCATCATAGTTGTGAGAGTGCTCAAAAAGTTCAAGCGCATGCTTTCCAACAATAAAATCTAACTCATGGTTGTGCATGTAGACATCAAAGAGTTTATACTCAATAAGGACATTAGTAGAAAATGAGTTGGTTGGGTCACAAAGGTGATCGAGTATGATGTAGATATATAGGTCACCAAGCTAGTATGAGGAAATGGACTTTGTAAATAATTGGCTAAAGTAGAAAATTTTAGAGACAAAACAATCTTGGTGTCACATGAAAATGAATCAATAGACCAAGAAGCTACAAAGGACTGAACACAAAATATGATAAGTTTCCATCAAATCAACTCATACCCCTTTGGCTTGAATAAAGCCAATCATAGGCATTTTAGGTTGTAGGCCATTCCCTATGTGCTCATCAGTGGTGCACTTTTCTAGAAGGACCTCAATGGAGTCCTCTCGAGGTGCATAAAATCAAATCAGGTGAGTAAAATTCTCAAATAATTTCATGATGACCCTATAAGAGGCCATTATTGACCTAAGACCACTGCTACAAAAAGCATGCGAGTTGGTTATTATTGGCCAACTATATTAAAATATCCACACACATACATGCAAAATTACAAGAAATGTGCCGTATTCAAAGGAAAACAAAGGTTAGTATCCTTACCATTGCACCCAATACAAGCCAATCAACCCTTTACATAGTGGGGCATGGATTTCATAGGCATGATTAACCCACCATCAAGCGATGGACATAAATGGATCCTCACAACAATGGACTATTTCAAGAGATGATGGGAAAAAGTAATAACGCTCAAGGAGGCTAATGAGACATCCATCTTGAGCTTATACGAAGGCATTGTAATGAGATTTGGTGTCCCAACCACCATTATCTCCAATAATGTGTTGGCCTTTCGTGGAACCAGGATCAACAAATGAGATATCAATCATAACATCTATCTGAATGCCTCATCAAATTATTACCCTAAGGTTAATGGTTTATAGAGTCCATGAATAATAATTTGATTCTAATTTAACTTATTTGGGAATAATGGTTTTTTATTCCTATTTTAGTTAAGGGCCTAGATTAATAAATTAGTATAGAATATAGTAATAAATATACTCATGATTTGTGCAACTGTTTGTCTTTTTTCACCTTTCCAAAAATATCAATAAATAAGAAGAAATATAACTTAGCTATAAAATAGATTGAGATAGTTGATACAAAGGTTGAAAATTGTTGTGTAGGACTGGGAAGGTGTCATAAACCCGAATCTAACTTTCGTTGGGTGAAAAGATAGAAGCACCAAAAAATGGATGCTTTAGTGTTCAATGTTATTGTCCATTCCTGCCACTATTGTCTAAATTGATCACATAAACCTAAATGTTTTTTGGTAGTTGTGTTGTGCCTGTGTGAGCGTGCTTATGAAACATTGAGCACTGATTGTCGATAGAACTCATTGTGGAGTTGATTTTGTCTTTAAACCCTAACTCATTATCATGCTTGATAAAATGACATTTGAGTCACTTGAGAAAATGGGGGGTTAATGTGAAAGATGTTTTAAATGTGCAATCCACACCCCTTATGTGGGCACACCGCCTACATACCAATAATTTGAAGAGGGATCAAGCCATATGTAGTTCTCCCACCTAGTGTGCTTTGTGCAATAGTGTGACGTAGATGCAAATGCCAAATTGATAGTATTTGAGGTGGCTAGGGATTGGTATGAGGATTTGAGTAGGTTTGTATTTATGTTGGGTGACTGTGTGCAAAGAATAGGGAAGTTTTCCTTAGTAATTTATTTATATTCTTACTTGCCTTGTAAGTTTGGTCACCTCCTTTGTAAATGAGATTTGAGTGGGACTTTATAGGGAACAATTAGTTATCGGTCAGATGTATTCACGCTAGGCTGACTTGATTAAGGATAAGGACTATATGAAAATGACTATTGGGGCTCAAATTACAAATGGACATGACTACCAAAAATAGGACACTTCTTTATGGGGTGTTATAGTCCAATTGGGTTACTCCTATCCTATAGGTTCAGGACCTAGGGGAATAGGATTGGCATAGGGAATATTATCTAGTTGAGGTGGAATGATCATTTATAAGGTTCCAAATGATTGATAATGAGCAAAAAGGTGTCTATAAGAGTTTCAAGAGCATGCAAATAGGACCTATGGATGGGGTGTCGTAAGCCACACTCAAACTACCAATTTGGACATTTTATATGACTACATTTCCCCCCCCTTTATTCTAGTGATGCAGCAAAGCAAAATACTAGGATAAAGGAAAAATAGAAAGTGTACATAAACTTACCTTAAAGGGTGAAGCCCATGAGGATGTGTGATATTGAGTGTGTGTAGAGAGAGCACAACATGAAGCATAAATCTGCAAGAGAAAATAAGGAGTAGATCAGTTCTTATTAGATTTTCTATGCCTAAAATAAGAACATACAAAGGATAGGTAAAAGAGAGAGGAAGAGAAAGGAATGAATACACATCATCGAGTACACAAGCTAATATAAAACCTGTTGTCATGTTGAGTGATTATGGGTATGTGTTATACCATGAGTAATATCACGAATGGAGTTGAGTACTCAATTTTTTAGGGTGGCTCAATAATACAAAGGCTTACCCTTTAGCTCCATCATCACCCACTATGTAGTGAAGCTATGTGATCATGTGTGTGTTAATCAATGTTTGGATTATGTGTCTAATCGCTCTAAGTAGGTGGCTCAAGAATACAAAGGCTAACGAGTCCTTTGGCTCCATCATTGCCCACTAAGTGTGAACTATGAATTGATATCGATATGGATGTGTGTCATATGAGATAGTTCATGAATACCATAAATGCTCTGTAATATGACAATGTGACGTGGAAAGCTAAATGTGTACTGAGAACTAGCTCAATCTTAGCCAATCTGAAAGGTGGAGATTAGGCTTGTATGAAATCCACTTCAAAATTGAGAGCTAGGCTTATATGAAAGACAATCTAAAATGATGCCAACCACCTGAAGATGGAATGAGGCATACAACTACTAAGAATACTTAGGTAATGCAATGAACTAGAAAGAAAAGAAGGCAAATGTGCCGTGCACATTGCCTCCAATCACTGGTGTCTATAACATGGATTTTGATATGGAAGTTGTATAGACTACCCAATTTGAAACTAGAATTGAGAGCTATCATGTCATGCATGATGCCCCCTATATCTAGATAATATGAGTAAAATTGTACTGAAACTACCCAATCTAAACTAGATTGTAGCTGAAAAAATTATAATTGACCTTACCTTTCTGTCTATTTTTGAAAATTTTGGGTTTTTGGCTATTTGGATAAGAGCACCAAAAAGTGGACACTTTGTTGTAGGGCATTGTAGTTTGAATGGGTCACTCTTGTCCTCTATTATTTCTAATTATTGTTATGTGTTCATCCCTATTTTTTTGGTCTATTTTGCATGTTTTGAAATTTGATTATTGTTCTGAGTGTTCTGAAAACTTATTTGATAAAACCCCTATTTATTTCCCCCTCTTTTGAGGGTATGAATGAAGACCCTACATTAATATCCTTAAAAGAAAGAGCCCTACAATTGTGTTATGCTATGAAATACATGATATAGCAATGATGATAAAAAAGATGTCTCAAGATATAACATAGTTTGTGTTGGAGATTGTTAGATCAACAAGGGTATGCCTAGATAGATGTAACAATGTAATATCATGTGAAGTAACTGAACTAAAATTATAAATTTGGTTAGTTTTCAAGGAGGTATAGAGCATGATGTCCATCATGGCATCCAAGAAGGCAAGATAATTCATGATGTGGATCATGACACTGCAAAAAACTAAGAAGGAAACAAAAAAATAACACATAAGGCAAGAAGCAAGAATCATACAAAAGAGGCTAAGGGACCAACCAAATAAGGGATATGGACACATGTCACTCAAACTAGGAAAGTAAGCATACAAGGCATGTTCAAATTCCCATATACACATACAATTGCAAACAAGCAAGATTAACACGAGGGCCACAAGCACACACAAGAGTACAAACAAAGGACATTGGCAAATGTCCTAAGGCACACACAAGTAAAAAAATAGGAACTAAGAAATGCAATCACATCTAGCTACTCAAAGCAAGAAAGGAAGGCATGTAAATGATGAAAATACTATCGCATCCAAATGATCAAAGCAAGAAGTGATATTACGTAAAACTTGTAGTACAAACCTCGGTAGATGCTAAGAAATACATAAGTGTTATAAACTAGTGAGTGTCGATAGAATAATCTATGTAGGCTAGTAAGTAATGTATATCAACATGATAACTAGAGTGCGTGGTGTAGGAATGACATAACTTAGATGGTCTAGTCATGAATAAGATGCCCTTGATGGGTAGATATGTCGATGTGTGTCTCAAATGTAAAAGTAGGATGCCCCCTCAATGGGTAGAGTGAATTAATCAAGGATCTGGGTGTCACTGCACACACTCAAACAAGATCAAGTAAAGCATGGTAATGTAGATAAATTGATAAACAATAACATAGAATGGCAAAATATTAAGTCTAGCATGGTAGTAAAAATGTAAAGCAATGATAATGCGTATAATTGAAAAGTTTTTTGGTGTTTTGAGTTATTTGAATGTTTAAATATTTTGACATGTTATATTGTTTTTGGTATTTTGAAATAAGTTATGTACAAGTAATCATAAGGAAACTATGTACAAAAAACTAAAAATAAATTATGTACAAGTAAGATAATAAATTATGTACAAGTAGAAAGAAATTATGTACAAGTAAGCTAATAAATTATGTACAAGAAAGACTAAGAAGAAATGATACTAACCAGTGAGTCTCATAAGATACTCGCTATCATGGTGTCCTATATCAAGGAGAGGGATCGTGCATGATCGCAAAGAACAATGAAAGGGTTGGGACTATGACTCTGAAAGTTGTGTATGTTATAAGTGCTTTGAAATATCTATAGTGGAAACTAACTGTGGGGTCCCATTATAACTTTGAGAAGTGGATGCAACTGTGGGGCTTTTAGGAACCCATCTAGTAGTAGAAAAAGCTCTCTAAAATTGTGCTTTGTGTGTAAAGGCATAAGACCTCAATGATACTACCCTAGGTGTGAATACTATAGTTAGAAACTATATAGAGTCCTAAAACTATCGTTGATGTAGTGGTCACTCTAAGAGAGGCCTCCATGGAAGTGTATGAACTCTTTGCGCTAGTAAAAGAGGTCTTGACTATGTTTGAACCTTAAATAGAGGAAGAACTATAATTGGTGGAGGATCTAAAATTGGTGATTGTAGAGTAAGATATAGATCTAAAGTGGGGAGTGGTAAATCATACAAAACTCCACCAACTATAACAACCTGATTAGTGTAAATGTATTTCATACATCTGTGAACTGTAGAAGGTACTGCATGAAGTTTCTAGATCTATGGTCGACCAAGAAACATGTTGAAGACTCCTACACTGGGAAAAATAGTAAATGATGTGGCCATATGTGTTAGACAAACTTGTAGAGGAAATACAATCTCACCTAATGAACTTTGTATATGTCCACTAAATCCACTGATAACTATGTTTTTTGGGGTGATATCTTGCTTTGAATATCCCAAATGCTGAAGTAATATCATAGTGCACATGTTCACACTGGATCCATTATCAATGAGAACACTATGAATATGATGGTGATCAATGTAGGCTCTGATAAAGAGTTCATAGTAATCTGAATCATCCTCAACTATCTCATGCTTTGAGAAGGAGATTGAAGGTCTAGCTAAAACTCTAGAATTATACACACCAATCATGTTGCTCAAAGGATGTGACTAAATTGAAGGTGCCTGGTATGCAGTTGGTGGAGGCTGTGCATGATATGCATGATGAACACTTGATGTGCCCCCTATCTCATGTTTAGAATGCTCTGGGAAAGGATCTAAGAAATTTTTTAGAACTTTGTCTTATGTTTTCTTTGCCTGAGGAGGCTCAATTGAAGTGCCAAGATCAATAAGGTTGTCATCTATCAAGCCCCATATCTTGTGTCACAAACTGATGCATCTATTCGTTGTGTGTCATGGTACCCTATGAAAATCATAGAATACATTTTGATCATATCCACTTGGAAGAGGCTTTGTCGTGTCAACTTCTTGAATGGGAGGGAGAGATAAGACAATGTATTCTAATAGCTACTATAAGACTCTAGCTAGAGATATTGGTAGATTGGTAAAGGCTCATCAAGGAGGTAGTGATAAAACCACTCACTGAGGGGGCTCTGAAGCCACATTAATTGCAAGTTGATTTTGACTTTTGCTATCATTAACCTTTACTTTTAATTGGACTTTACTATTACTCTTGTTTGTTGTTTTTGATATGCTTGTGTACTTGAGTTTGCCCATTGAAAGTAATTTGACTTCCCTTTCCTTTAGTGTATGACATAACTCAGTGAAGGAAAAAAACTTTTTGAACATTATTGACTCATGCAAAGTTGGCAGAAGACTCTATTTTAAGAGATCTTATAATTTTTGATTGACCATGGGGCTAGTTATTTTAGCCAAGATAGTCTTATATCTAAAAACATAATCTATGAGATGCTCATTTGACCTTTGTTTCTATTATGAAACTTGGACATAAGAAACCTTGTCACATATGTTAATGTTAAAATGAGCTAGGAACATGTTAGCTAAAGGATTGAATACTTTGATTGACTGATTCAATAGACTATAGAACCACTTTAGATCAAAATCCTTTAAACTCCATGAAAATAGCTTGGTTAGTAACCAGTCATTTGGCACATAGACCAAGCATGTTGCATTAAAAGCTCTCAAGTATGTCTTGAGATCACCCTTGCCATCATATAGAGTGAGTTTGGGTTGAAAAAAACCTGGTGGCAAGGGTGTAAAATAAATATGGCGTACAAATGGTGTATGAAGTAGAGCAAAAGAGTCCAAATCCAATGTAGAGGCACCTTGCTCAAAATGTAGCACCTTGGATTGAAGAGATTTAATCTCTTGCACAAGGGTAGCCACATCAGGAGGCAAAGATGTACTAGCCATAGCTGGTGGTGCCACATAGGAAGGTTGGGATGCTATAGGGGGTTATTGATATAGTTGCCCACGTAGTGTCTTTTGAAATTGGTTGTTCTGTGGTTTGAGAGGATTGACCATTGTTTGATTTTTATTTTTCTTCTTGTATTATTTTAAGCATATCATCTTGCATATCAGGATTTTTAGTTAAAAGGTCTTGAAGTTCCCTCTTATCAATTTCATCAAAGTCGGTATATTAGACCATTGTTAAAGTAGGAAAATAAAGCAAAAGTGGATTGAATTTTTTTCCAATAAGTTGTAATAAAAAAATGTGATGGAAGGAAAGTACTAAATAAAGGAGATGTAAATTCCTAAAAACAAAAAACTAAATATGCATAAAAATGATACAAAGCTCACTAATATGTAAGGTGATACCTCAAAAGCATAGGGACCTAGTATATTCTACTAGGGTTTGAAAGAAATGATTTTTTTAAAATTAAGATGGTGAATTTTAAAAAATTAAATGTGAAATTTTGATTTATATATGCAGGAAAAATTATAAGAATATTGTTAAAATCAACAAGGAATTTTCTTTAGGGTTTCTAGGGTTTTTGTGCACAAATGAAGTAAGTTGGGTTCACCAAATGATTTAGCTTATTTAGGAGTAATGGAGTTTTATTCCTATTTTAGTTAAGGGTCTAGATTAATAAATCAGTACATAATATAGCAATAAATATAGTCTTGATTTGTGCAACTATTTATCTTTTTCACCTTTCCAAAAATAGCAATAAATATAACTTAGCTAGAAAACTCCAACAAATATAACTTAGCTAGAAATTGTGCTAAGAAAATAGGAGGTATTGGGAGGTGCTCCCAATCTCAAAAAGACTTCACAAATTTTTGTCTCCATTATAGGCTTAGTGGACATGACAATAAAAAATGGGTTGTTCTCTTAGACTAATCAAAGGGAAGGATTCTACAATATAGATAAAAGTTTGGATCAATTTCTTGTCTCTCCTAGCTATTTGGATGTTGACTGGATCTCGAAAAGTAACTCCTTCCCATTTTAGGTTCAGATCATGCCTCGATTGAATTGATTATTGTGGAGGATGGGACTCCTCCCCTCTATCCTTTCAAATTTGAGCTAATGTTGTTGAGGGATCCTTCCATCCATGATCTGATTAAAGAATGGTGGAGCAAGGCCCCATCCACGAAGGGTACAAAGATGTTTTTGACGAGGAAAAAATTGAACTATATTAAATCTTGTCTCAGAGATTGGAACCAGACCTATTTCAAAAACATTTTCAAATAAATTGATAGGGTGGAAGCTAAGCTAGGAAACATTAATCAGATAGTGTTGGCAAGGGGGATGGATGCTGAGCTTTTCCATCAATAGAAATCCATACTTGCGTAGCTTTCATAACTTTACCTAAGAGAGGAGGTATACTAGAAGTAGAAGTCTAGAGAGTTGTGGCTCAAAGAAGGGGATTAAAACACCAAATTTTTCCATAACACCACCTGAGCATTGAGATTAGCTAACCGCATCTTGAGCATTAAAAATAGGGAAGGTGTGTTGTTCGAGACAAATTCTCCTATCAAAAAGGACGTTGTGGATTTCTTCCAGGAGTTTTTTTGTTATTCAGATGCTTTGCCCTCAGGGGCTCAGGTTAATATCCTTAAGTTCATCCCCAAACTTGTGACTACATAGCATAATGAAAAGTTGATGGCATCGTTCTCTTTGGAAGAAATTAGGTCAGTGGTTTTTTTGATGGGCAGGGACAAAGCCTCGAGCCCTGAAGTAATAGATTTTTAAATCTTTAAAATGTATATTGCTTTATAGATCTTGTCCATGTTGTTTAGATTTGTGGTGTGTTATGGTTCATGAAGGCCATTGTTTGAACATAAAACTAGTATTCCTAGATTTATGTGAAGACTTGAATTTAAGTGTTCTTTGTCAAAGTTGAAATGTCCCATTGATAAAGAAGATAAATATATTTAGTTCTCAAACTAAATCAAAGCCCTCATAAATCCATAAAAATATTTAAAAAATAATAATATCGTATAAAAATCTCATAATAGATAAGGCACCTAAATACAAAATGATCATCATTTTTATGTTCTAAAAGTCAGAGTTAGATTCTAACAAGAGCTAATGAATGCAAACCTAAAATTAAATGAAAGGAATACTTAAACAAAATGGCAATATCTTCTTTATGTAATAAAAAACTCAAATTTGATTTTAAAAAAAACACAAATAACATAAAAAATAATAAAGAAAATTTAGATTCAATTTTTTTTTTTAAAGATTAATTCATATAACATTAAGATAATATTTATCGATATCTCACCAATACCTTTCTTGATTTCTAAACATTAATAAAAAAACTCAAGATAATTGTAGATACTACCCTCGTGATTGCATTGAATACTATATTTTTAAAATTTCAACCGGGAATGTTTTTAGTGACGACTAATTCATTAATTTCAACTTAAAAAATACTATATATTTGACTATATTAATCATTCCAACCGTCAGTTTGGCTGTGAATGCCACAAACGCAGGTACAACGTGGCGCTTTGAGAAATGTAAGCCATACAACGTTGCGAACTCAGCTAGGGAACATCTTGAAAGAATATCCACATTTGCATTGAATTTCATCAACACCACCGACATTGTGTACATCTACCCAATTTAAATGCGGGAAGGACGCCTGTCTACCGAGTTTCCCTTGCCCGACAGATCAGCATTACGGCAATTATTATTTTTATACCAGTTGATCGAACATAATTGTCGTAGCCTACCGATCTTTTTCTATAAATGGCTCTCCCTGCCCATTCTACTCTCATCACCATAGAAGAGGTTTTTCATTGTCTGAGAAGGGATATCTATTTGTTAGAGAAGAGAAGGGAAGAAGATGGCGTGTGTGCCGAAAGTTTATGTAGTGGGAATGTTTGCAATGCTTCTGATAATGGCAGCAAAGGCACAGAACTGCAACACGGTTGTGACGGCAATAGCTCCGTGTGTGGGGTATTTACAGACGAATGGACTTGGACAGCCAACGGCGCAGTGCTGCAGCGGTGTGAAGCGGCTATCTGGAATGGCCACAACCACCCCTGCCAAGCGACAAGTCTGCAACTGTCTCAAAGCCCAAATTAATAGATTTCCCAAAGTCACTGATAACGCTGTGGGTAATCTTCCCGTCAAATGCCAAGCTGGTCTTGGCTTCAAAATCTCCAAGGGCATCAACTGCAACACGTAAAATTATTTCGTGCCATACCACTTTTATCTTTCTTTTCTGGAATGAAATTTAAGTAATGAAGTTTTTCTTCTGACAAGGTATCTATTCTCGTTTTTGTTTGTATTGCAGGTTGTAAGTTCCAGTCCTGGAGGAAGAGGACGAGCCCAGTAATAGTATTATAGTTATATCTAAATAATTGCTGTGGGGGCTTCTATCTCGCTGCTTCGTGTTGTATTGAGTTCGAGTCTTTTATCCGACATAATTAATAGATAATATTATATCAGGGACATAGATTCTATTTCCTGTATGATGATCTACCGTGTTGAGAAGTTTTTTATATTTTTTCTTATATCAAGAAAGATATGGTATGTTATTATTTATTGCTTAAAGAAAACATAAGATTAAACGACAAGCCAAAAATAGTGACGCTAAACTTATGATAAATACTCTTAAAATTAATAATTTTAAAATAGAAGAAATTTAATGTTTGGAGTATGTACTTTTAAAATCAGTGGAAGGAAGTTCAGTTCATATTGAGTGTAACATCATCTTTATTTTTTTAAATTTATGTTTATGAGTAGGGGAAAGGTCCTATCAGTGTGCATGTTCCAATTGTTGATAAGGGTTTTTGTTAACATATATTTTATGATAAAATATATTGGTATGTATAAATATTAAGGTGCACCATAGATTGAACATGTAGTATTTAATATTTGTTCAACATTTATTTTATAAAATTAAAAGTAACTAATCACATTTTTACGAGTAAGACTCAAGTATTGATATTTTATTGATATTTTAATGCATAGTTATTGGTATTCCAAATGTTAATGTATTTTATAATTTGTGTAATAAAACTGATTATATTGAAAAATATATAATGTGGTAGACCTTGAAATTTTAGTTATAAGTAGTTAAGATGACATAGATGTAAAATGTATAATGTGATAGACTTTGAAATTTTAGTTAAAGTAATTAAGATGACATTAAAATGGGTAAATTTTTTTAAAATTTAATGTGATGTTATGGTATTTTAATTTGCTGTCTAAAGTTAGGATGTGCAGCAATTGGGACCTTTCTCCTATATGAATAATCTATTTTTCGTATCTATTTTAAATTTCTAAATGTATAAATATTTATAACTTTTTCAATTTAATGTCAAGAAATTTATATTAAGTATAACAAATTATCATAATTTAAACCAAAAAAACAAAAACAAAAACAACATCATTATTTTTATTGTCTTTTTAAAAAAAACAAAACAAAACATCATCATTATTTTTATTTTTTTAATAAATGAGTTGACATTTTTGTTTTTTTTTTTAATATGGATAATCTATTTTTCATTTACTTATATTTTTAAACGTGTAAATATTTAAACCTTTTCAATTTAATGTATAATTCAAAATATATCATTCTCTCTCTTCTAAACATGTCTTAATAGACACCATTTACATTGAATTGTTGAAATATATAGAATGTCGGTATTTTAGTTTATATTTTGGAAATAAACAAATAAATATATTAGATTATAATGATGAGTAAGCGTAGCGAGCTTTTTTGATTAAGTAGTCACAAGTGACGTTTACATTATCAAAATCATTTAGGACACAATCTTGAGTTTAATTGTTTGACTTTGTATCGAATACGTAAAAAGATTTATATTCTTGTGAATGGATATAAGCCATTGTTATTCTCATCAATCGAATCGAATAATAATGTAAATAATCCATTTTTTTAATTATTAATGTTATATTTTTTATTTTTAAATGTATAAATAATTAAAAATTTTCAATTTAATATTAAGAATGAAGCAACTTCAACTTATCATTTATACTTAAATTATAATTTTCATAAATGATAATATAAATAATTTGTTAATATTGAAATATATAGAATGTCGGTATTTTAGTTTATATTTTGGAAATAAACAAATAAATATATTAGATTATAATGATGAGTAAGTGTACATTTAAATTAGCAAGCTTTTTTGATTAAGTAGTCACAAGTGACGTCTACATTATCAAAATCATTTAGGACACAATCTTGAGTTTAATTGTTTGACTTTGTATCGAATACGTAAAAAGATTTATATTCTAGTGAATGGATATAAGCCATTGTTATTCTCATCAGTCGAATCGAATAATAATGTAAATAATCCATTTTTTTTATTATTAATGTTATATTTTTTATTTTTAAATGTATAAATAATTAAAAATTTTCAATCTAATATTAAGAATGAAGCAACTTCAACTTATCATTTATACTTAAATTATAATTTTCATAAATAATAATATAAATAATTTGTTAATATGAGAATGGGTTATAGTGGATATGAATTTGAATCGAAAATTTAGATGTGGATGTAGGGAGAATAAGACATGATGAAACATGAAAGTGGATGATTAATTATCGTAGTTGAACCTCAAAACTAAATGGAGATGATGAATGAAAGGTTGTAATTAATTTCTATTATAACAAAATAATAATAACAATAATTTACATTTTTTTTAATTAGGTTAAAAATGAGGGTTTTGACGAGGTCCCACAACCCATACAAAGTCAATCAAAAAAACCACTGACCAAACCAAATCAAACACAATCTTCAACACTATCCTCAAAACAACCAAGGAAGCTTGCAAAAAAACTTATAAATTTTTTTTATCAAAAGTTAGCAAAACAATTGGGTTTCAATGTATAAAAACAATTAGAGAGCAACGGAAGGATGATCAATATCGATGATAATTCTGATCTCAACCAATCGAAGGGATCAAAAAATTAATCAAAGGTTGGAATCAATCTTTTTCCTTGATGGGAGAGAAGCCTTCCATTATCTATTGAGTCCCATCTTTAGCCATTTTTTATGCATCCAATTTCAACCTTTTGGCCTCTGTCTTATGCCCTTTCTTTTTTATCATAGAGTTCATAGATTTTTTGAGTTTTTCCAAAGAGGGTTGAGGAGGAGAATTAAATGAAACCAACAGAGTAGGATTTAAAGGCTCACCTTGATATGCTTTCGCCCTTTGATCAACCTCCACCTTGAGGGACAGTTCCCAATATGAGCATGGGGCTTTAGAGATCTTGAAAGATGGTAGAAAATGTCGTGATTATGCCATAAAAACTTAGGGTCTAAAACCATGTCTTTCTTTCTCCAAACCAACCAAACATGAGGAGTTGAATATTGAAATCAGTTAGAGAAACAACCTACAATGAGATGCCTAATTTGATTGCATCAAAAACATCTAAAAAGACGACCCTTGAAGTTGAGAAAATTGATCCACAAAGCTTGAGATGAACATAGCCTAACCAAATAACAAAGGGGATTTGATAAATCAACAATTACACATGCTCTAACAAATATTTTCCTATAGATCCCTCATCCAATTTTACAAAAGAATTACTCGGATTGGTCAACATTGAAATGTGATCATCTTTTCTTAAGTTGATCCAAATTGGACCCGCTGTGATCTCCACATTTTTAGGGTAAAAAAAGGGCACCCGAGGACCAAAAAAGTAACCAAAATTTTTAATGAACCAAGGTCTTGATGACCAAACAAACCCTGATCCTCTACACTATTGAAAACCATTTGAATTAAACCATCACTAAGCATGGAGAAAGATTAAGCGTCCAAAGAGCTCCAAAGTTGACTTGGCCCAACTAACAAGGTCATATTTACTTTCTTATGTAGCTTATATTCTTAGATGCATGAATAATTAATCTATACCAATTTAATCTTAAGAATGAAACAACTTCAAATGTATCCTCCACATTGGAACCATAATCTTTATGAATAATAAACTACCAATTGCCTCGATGGTGCAAGGAATGTCAGAAGGGATGGATTCTGGTTTCAATCAAATAGACTCTCATGGCATTTTTGTCCACCCTCAATGATAGAAAATGGCATATCAAATATGTCGCCACCCTGAATGCTATGAACCCCTTTTCAATGGGTGATGCAGGGCATGTGAATTTGACCACTAACATGAATTTAGGGTTGGTGTAAAATATGGGCCACCTACCATATGATATCCCTTAAAATACCTTGATATCGCCATTCACTATCACCACCTAGTGCATGCTGAAATATTTAAACACAAGTGCATTTTTTTAATGCCTTATTGTTTCTTGCAGGGGTTTGAGTTTGGTGTTTTCGTATGTTATTAAACATCATTTAATTTCTCTATATGTTAATATATTTGTAGCATGGATGAACATAATCTACAAGATAGACTCTAGTATTCAATTATTTAGATAATTCAATTATTTAGATAGTTCTCTTTCCCAATATCTTTAATTTATGGGATTTTTTTTATAAGTTCCTATATGTATGAAGTGGTGGAGCAGTAGTAACACTAGTATAGAAACAACAATATATGATTAAACAACTACATATAAATGACCAAACATGATCATGTGACCATTAGTAGTTTATTGCCAGTTATTTATAATGCGACCAAATTGATGACTAAACCATTTTTAGTCATTTTTTGGTTGTTTTGATTGATCGATTTGGTAGTATATTTAGTTGTTGATTTAATCATTAATTGCTATAATCTGGTCACTTATTTAGTCATTTTTTATTCATTGATATATTTAGTCATTCATTGTTGTTAACTGGTCACTTATTTAGTCATTTTTATTCACTGAGTTCTGTGCATTGATAGTGTATTTAGTCATTAATTTTAATCATCATTTGATCAAATTGGTAGTATATTTAGTCATTTTAATCACTAATTTCACTAGTCATCATTGTGCCCTGATCACTTTGTTGCATTTTTGGGGAAACTTCGCTACACCAACATATAATCGATGTAATTGTAAATGCTGACTTCTTGAAAGAAGAATTTAGAAAACCTTCAATATGGATTATAATTGATGATTACAGACACCCATTACACTATTTTACTTATTACATTCTGCAGTCAGGGCTTTCTTTTTGGCTTCCATTAGATGCATAAGTAGTAATAGTACATATATTTTAAATATATCTATCTAAAAAATGCAGAGAGATGTCAAATTTTTTACTCCTATTTTAGATTTATCACATACCATACTAATTAAGACTCCATTAACTTCTTCATTAATTTATCGCTGACAAGAGTAGAAAAAATTTAAGTCATAATATTAAGTACAAGAAAGGTAATTTCAATTAGGCTGCATATTGCTTAAGTCACCTCCAATTAAGTAATAAGAGTACCTTAATATTAGGCACATGAAAAGTAGCTCCAATTATTCTAGAAACTAATTATGTCACCTCTAATTACAATACTAACAACAGTGTTGGATTCATGTGGCCATGGGACTTTTAAATGGTCCATGATGTATAGCTATGATCCTTAATTTTATTCACAGACCACATAAAATGCATAAGTATTATTCTACTCAATATGTAAAGCATGACTATGAAGAATCCATAAATATTTCTCATGAATCAACATTTACAACATTAGGGAATATATCTTACTCTAATTTGAAATTTAGGATGAATTAATAAATGTTTGGGTATTAGATACAAGTGCCACCAAACATATGACATAATGATGAGACTTCAAAACATATGACATAAAACGCAAAAAAACATAATCAATCATTCATTTACACATAATGAAAAAACTATTAGGAAGGCAAAGTAATGAAATTTTATTGAGAAAATGTGTTCTTATAGCAGATACAAGATAGAAATATGTGTCTTTGCTTTGAAAAATGTGTTAATACGAAGTGTGTTTCTCAATTTTGTGACTGAGAAAACTAAGTTACAATGCCTTTTTTTGCTTATACAGCTCCAAAACAAACAAAAAACACTAATAATATCCTTGAACAACACATTCAAACTATTGCATAAAGTAGTGGGCCACGTTTAGTAGCTAGTACATGATAAACATCAATTATGCCATTTTTTTCCAATATTTTAGTGGCCACCATGTGAAGGTCTCTTCTTTCTCTTTCAGATGGAAAACTCCATCTATTTTTTCTTCATAAACAAGAGGTATGTTATTTGTGACCTTTAAAATATTTACATTTGTATCCCCTGTTCCTTTCAATTTGACTCCATGTACAATAGATAGTGAGTGAATCTGCCCAATGCCCACATCACCATCAAATGGATCCAACACCTGTGCTTTATCCCCTTCTTGGAGTATCAATAAATGTCTGCAAAAAAAGACATATTATATCAAGATATAAAACACACATTACATTGTAAAAATGGAGTGGGGTAACATTCACATACATAGTTGCAAAGGAAATTCAAACTGATTCTGGGTTCTTTGGGAAGAAAATGGCAACCTAAGGAAAGGGGATTCACAAGGTGTTGATGTAAATTTAGGATATGGAAAAGTTGAAGTGAGTCAAAGGGAGAAGATTTTAATAAGACCAAATGTGATTGAACTTGGCCATAGGAAAAAAGGGCCTAAGCATAAGATGGATCCCAATAACAGGGAAGGTTTCCCTGTGAGTGGAACCCCTAACCAAAGCCCTAAGATCCTCAACCTTTTGGGATAGTTTGATCCAAAAGATGTGGGATAAAATTACTTCCTAGAAAGGAAAATGGCTCTCGTGGGCTGGGACACTGACAATGATCAAAGCGGTTATCTTCGCCATGCCAATCTACATCATGTCTTGCTTGGCTCTTTTGAATGGGGTAGAGAAAAAAATTGATCAACTCATGTAGAATTTTTTTTGGAAAGGCACAAAGGAGGACAAGATAGCTCTTATGGCTTGGGACAAGCTTTGTAGATCCAAACAAGAAGGTGGGGTTGGCTTGAAAAATCAGGGAATTTAAAATAAAGTATTAGGAGCCAAACTAATTTGGAGGATGCATAAGGAACCCACAATAAATAGGCCCAAATTTTGAATAAAAAATATTTGGGAAATGTCTCTTCTGAAGGGATTTTGACAGTCAAAAACACCCTAAAAGGATCGAGGATATGGAACTTCATGAATAATTACAAATCAGTCATCACATATTTAATATCATGGGATGTTCATGATGGTAACAAAGCTAAATTTTGGTCTAATATTGTGTAGGATATCCAAAATTGGATGACATTCTAGACATTTCGCATATCAAGGAGACCTTCTCTATGGTTTGGGGGACCAAGGTTAAAGATTACATAATTCTAGATCCAGTAGAAGGAGGTGTAGGATGGAATTGGTGGGATTTTTCAATATTCAATTTTAACCCCCAAGAGGTGTATAGTCTCAACCAGGAACTAAAGAAAAGAACATTGGTTTTTAGACAAGGAGAGGAATCCATTGTTTGGTGTGGTTCAAAGACTAGGATTTATTTAGTTAAGCTAGGCTATGTAAGTATATTAAAGACATAAGGAGGTATGAGGAGCATCATCCCTCTTCAATATTTCTAGAATAAGTTTGGAATTCCTAAAGCAAGATTATTCACTTGGGCAGCTCTAAAGAAAAGGATTCTAATTGCTAAAAGATTTAGGAAGATGGGTTTCCATGGTCCTTCTTGATGTCCTTTATGTACAACGCAAGAGGAGACAGTGGATCACATTCTTCTTGGTTGTCAATTCTCTTTTGAATGCTAGAGGTGGTTATGCGCGAAGCTAGGATGGATGAGTGCCCTTCCCAATGATATAATGACTTTATTTCAATATTGGCCCAATATCAAAAGACATTCTACTTATCATTGTTTATGGTTGATAAGTCCCACAATTCTAATCTGGGAACTATAGAAGGAATGGAATAGAGGATTATTCCAAGAGAAATAAATGAGTCTCAAATCCCTCCAAAACAAGATTAAATCAAGTATTGTGGAAATAGTTAACATCAAATTAAACTTTGTTAGTTTAAAGGAGGCAGGTTTTTCAGATTGGGATGCTAGTATGAGGCTCCAATGGGGTGGTTTAAGAATTCCCCTTGTTTTGGCTTAGAGGGTTAGAATAGAAAAGACCAACATCAAAAAGTAGTTTGGAGAGAGCCACCAGTAGGATGGGTACAGTTAAATTTTGATGGATTGGCTAGAGGCAATCCATGGGATTCAGGGGTAAGATGTATTATTAGGGATCAGCAAGCAAGAACTCTAGTCACTTCTGCTAAACCACTTTTGAAAGGCAATAATAATGAAGCCAAGTTTAAGGCCTTATTGCATGGGTTGTTTCTATGTAAAATTATTAGAGCTAAGAAATTAAAAATTGAAGGTGACTCATCTATTGTCATAAATGCTATAAGAATAGGGAAGACTCCAAACGAGAGGCTAAACACTCTTTTAGAAAAAGCCCAAAACTTGAATAGTACTTCCTTGCATGTGGTTTCATAGCACTCACCTTGAGTTTAGCACGACTACTTATACTATTAATATCATGTGCATTCTCATCGAGTTCATCATCATAATTATCACTATTAACATTGACATGAAGTTGTGCAGTTTTGCAGAGAGCTCTATTAATAGGGTCTTTTTCTTCTTGCTCTGCTTTCATGTAATTGCTTTGCATGTGGTTTAATCATCATGCAAAAATTAATATAAGTCAAGTAAAGAATGCAAAAGCTATAAGTTTTTGTCCAAAAGAACATTTTAAGCATGAAGAATGATAAAACATTGGGATAGATTAACTTACAACTTAAAGAATGCAAAAGCTATAAATTTTTGTCCAAAAGAAGAATGACAAAACATTGGGATAGATTAACTTACAACTTAAAGCATGCAAAAGCTATAATTTTTTGTCCAAAAGAACATTTTAAGCATGAAGAATGACAAAACATTGGGACATATAAATGACAACTATTATATTACCTCAACTAATTCAGTACAACTATGATGATTGTGTTACACATTCTTGTCCAGTTCATCATGATCACTATCAATATCGATAGCTCTATTGACATGATGAAGTAATTTTTGTTTTCCTATTGCTTTGACAAAATTTATCTACATGTGATTTAACCATCATGAAAAAAAATATACAAAGCATTCAATAGTCAAGTAAATAATGCAAGCTATAAATTTGTCAAAAAGAACATTTTTTAGATCACTCCAACAATAAAGAAACTAGGTTGGATTCTCCTACGCTCAAATTTTAGTAATCTACATATTAAGAGGCATTTATATACATAATTTCCAAACAAGAAGAAATGGAATCAATAGAGCCTCTTACCTCATCTGAATCCATGGATTTATGCTCATTCCATGCAAAAATTATAGGGTTAACAGAGGCAACCAATTGTGAAACTTGCTGAGTGAGACCGAATATGCAACTCATTACCTGTTGGTACCCTTCATTTGAGTTGACATGATCTAGAGAGGTTCTTACTGGGCATTTAATAGAGGGCTATGAAATTTTTGTTAATGAACAAGATTTCCACTTCATCCCACTCTTAGATTTACTAGGTCGATCTAGTGTTGCCATATAATTGACAATATCTTATGTACCTGCTTCTTTATTACTATTTTCCACCTAAAATACAATGTCAATTTCAACATATATTCAGTTCAATAAAAAATTGAAATAAATAACACAATGTAAATTAAACCAAAAAGCCATACACTTATTGCAAATTTGTCCATTTTGGCCTACAACCCACCTCAGCCAAATGTATATCCAACCCTCACATTATCTCTTGCTCTCTTGCCTCTGTTACTTTTTGCCAAATATTCTTTAGAATGTGTACTTTCCTTCAATGCCTCCCACTATTTGGGAGATAGAGTGGAGTCTAACCTCTATTTTCCCTCCATGCTTGTTTTTCTACAATTGTATCTAAAATTGTTCATCAAAATTCTTGTCTTTTACTTGTAATATTTTATAGAGATTTATCCACCAGTAGTCTCAAAATAATTTTCCATTTTTTGTATAAAATTTTTCATAGTTTGTGAATCTTGATCTCTAAAAATTGATTTGCAAATATCCAAATGGGCCCTACATCTTACACCCAGCTCGAAGGCCCACTTTGCAACATTTGGCCCAATGGGCTCACCATCTCTTGATACCTCAACCAAGAATGGATTCTTGCCTTCTAATTTTATTTCTTTTGCATTCTTCTATGTATATATGTATAAATCTTGACTCAATCTTTGTCTTTTGACAAAAGCAGACACATTTTCTATTAAACCACTACCAATATTTTTGGCTAATCCACTAGTTCCATCAAAAGTTCTAGATGCAAAAAGTGCACTCTGAGGCACATAAGATGCAAGCGATCTCTCTTCATGACTTTCATTAACCAGAACTTCATGCTCCTTCACAACATTAGGTGTGGCATGAGTAGGTAGATCAGTATCGGTCTCTGCATATTTCACTTCAAACACATCCTTTAATGTTGAATAAATCATCTACAGACATGTTGTTCCTTTGATCTGATGTTTTTCAATAGTCTTTATTAGACTTTGTGCTAAGAGATCATCATGATGTTGCACATCACCATGTGTTATATCAGACTTCACATCACCATGTGATATATTATGTTGCACATGACCATATACTATATCAGGCTGCACATCATCACAACTATTGTTTTCACCAACTATATTTGTTGAATCATTGATGTGTTAGCTTCTACGAGATGACAACACTGTATATTTTCTTTCCTTTTATTTTTTCTCTGCATTTTTTTGCACTCTTTTTCTGCCTATAAAACAAAAAAATATAATATTATGTCTTATATACATAAAAATCTTACCTATAATTTTTTTTAAACACTATTAAACAAATAATATACTACTTAGTGGATTTACAACTTCCCTGTTTATCAAACCAAGACACGATAAATATTCATTATTCTTGGCCACTTTTTCTCTACAAAAGAACTCATAATTTGTCAATGAAATTTCAGCATTATGATCACTATCATCGACTAATTTGTGCCTTACAATCCTTTTCCTCATTTCCTGAAGTCCAAATAAACAATAATGTATAAATCAACAACTTGAATCAGTAAAGCTTTATTGAGTTCATAAGTTGATAACTACTGACTTTCCAATCCATTGATAACTACAAATGGAAACTTAAAATAGAATTTAGTTTACATATTAAAAAGAATTTGCAGTCAAAAACTAAGAAGATGTTTACAATTACAAGTATCAAACTATCAATATGACTATCCCTTGTTTCAACTGGAAATTGACACTTATGCATCCTGATCACTCATGTCTGCATCTGCTTGATTTTATTTCTCATCCTCATCTGTGACATGCAATACATTCTCTCTCCCAATATTTTCATTGGTAATCAAAATCTCTTCTTCAAACACTCCATCATTGTCTTCATCCACTTCTTCGAATGTTTCTTGTAAATTAACATATTGCCCATTAGGTATTATATCAACAACTTCCATGAGTTTTAATTTGGAATGAGAATATATTTGAATGACTTACAACCATCCTAGGCTTCTTACATCATCAATTATAAATTATTGGTTCATTTGAAGAGGGGAAACATATGGCTCATCCGTCTATGATAAAAATTATCCTGTATTTGCATGTACAAATCCATACTCATCAAATTATACTGTGGATGGTCAGATCCACTTAAATTTTAATAATATAGGACTATTTTCACCAAAATCCACTTGAATAATTTCTTGGATGATTCTAACATAAAATTTCTTCTCAGTTTCGTGAAGAAATTTTACAGCACTAACAACATAATCACAATTTGTCTTTCCTTTTTTCTTTTTCTTTCACTCTTAAATGACTGCCATAGGCCCACATTCCACTAAAACACATAGCACATAAATGTGAAGATTTTGAAATATCACTTTCCTCTATTGTTATATCTTGACCTTCTTCTTTTGCACCACTGACTGCATCAACAATCCATTCTTCAAATTTTAGAAAAGAATCACCTCCAATCAAATCATGATGTCTGTGCTTTTGAGGTCGATGTTCCATTCAAGCTTGATTCTCTTTTTCATATTTTATACATAAAATATTAACTTAAAAATAGTAATATTAATAATATAAATGTGTAAATGAAATTGAGTAAATAAATTATTGTGTAAATTGTTTTTTACCTATGCCACTTATCGAATGAACATGTGTTTTTAAGAATATAAGCATGTGTCACACTTCTTTCTTGATGTTATAGCTTGAAGTGACATCCATTGCCTTCTAATACTTCACCTACAACTCTCTTATCTTCATCATCATCCCATACATGTTGATTGACATTTTAAAAATCCTTCATATATTTTGTGCAAAATTCCATGGCCTCTTGCATTGAATATCCCTCAGACATGCTGCCTTCTGATTTTGCCCTAGTACAATTTTTTTTTTCAAAATCTTCATATATCATTCTATAGGATACATCCATCTTGTTCTTACTAGGCCACAATGCTCTAGTTTATATTCTATATGTATCAAAAGATGCATATAAATATTAAAGATTGTTGGTGGAAATTTCCATTCCAATAGACAAAGGACTTCAACAACCTCCTCCCTCAAACTATCAAATTTTGAAGGATCTAATACATGTAAACTCACTCTCTTTAATATTAGGCCCAACCTTATAATTGTCAAACTTGGCCCCTTTTCCAAACTTGATATATTTACCACAATAGGTAAAATATTCTTGATTATGACATGATATTCATGGGTCTTGAGACCTCTTAAGCCATTAATGTCAGTTTGGCTTCTACTAATACTACTTACATATCCAGTGGGAAAGTGAGTCTGAGACTTCGAATGTAACAATTGTGCACATTGTTTCTTTGTATAGACATAAGGAGCACTAGGTTTTCTATATTTTTCATCATCACATTCTACAACCCAAATATTTTGATGAATCTTTAGTTGTTGAAAGTCTTCATGTGATGAGATAGTATCAAAAGCACTAAAAAGAATTTCTATAATAGCATATGCTATATTTTTCTCAATATGCATAAAGTCAATAGTATGCCTAATGGTTATATCCTTAAGTATGACAACTTGTAGAATATGCACAACCATTTTAACTGCTTTCATTACATGGATCATATCTACTACCATCAATCCCATCATTTTCAATAAATGACATTGTTTTTTGTCCATTCTTAACAATTTAATCACCTATTTTTAGCAATGGTGCTTCATAATTCTCTTCTTGACCATTGACACATGTATTTTGTCGATGATATGGATGATCTATTTTAAGGTAAGCACGATGTCCATAATAAATAAACCTAAACAAACTTCTTGAGTGCCTCACAAAATCCTTAAAGTTGCAAGCAGGACATCCATCGTATCCATGAACACTGAGACTAGATAATGTACCATATGTAGGAAGATCATGAATCATAAACAATAAGGAAGCTCTTAAAGTGAGTTTTATTGAATAACCATCCCTTAAAGATTGAATTTCTTCAATTCCTTTCCACAATTCCATTAGCTGATCATATAATGGCTCTAGATAAACATCAATTGTATTTGAAGTCACACTTTTCTTTCTTGGTATAATCAATGATAATATTAAGAAAAATGGTTTAGTTGCTAACCATAGAGGCAAGTTATAATTTATTAAAAACATTGGCCTAGTTGACCATTTATTAATTTGATCTGAGAATGGGCTCACCCCATCTAGATCCAAAACCAACCTTATATTACAAGGATCTTGAGAACAATGAGGCCATCTATTATCAAATTCCATTCATGTCTTAGAATCAAACACATGTCGTTGTTTTCCATCAGTGCTCTTATTTTGGGCATGCCATTGCATAAGCTCAACAATGTCTCTACACCAATACATTAGAGTAATCATGGGATTATCAAAAAGTGGTAAAGAACATTTCTAGAAACCATAACTAATTTCACCCCTTTTTTATTCCTCACTTCATGACATTTCAGACATTCACACTCACAAGATTATTATGAAATAATACAAAACCATTCACACATGTGTGGATGTTTTTATATCCTAAGCCTAGCTTAGTGATTTTATTTTTACATTGAATTAATTTTGTTGGCAATGTGGAGTTAGGTGGTAACAATGAACTTAATAATGTCAATAACTAATCTAGACTCTAATTTATCCAAACAAACACCACTTGCAAGTTAAGAATTTAAAGGATTATTGTCAAATGACTTAACTTTAAATTAGCTACACAAGATTTTAAAGCATCCTCCATCAAATTGGCCCAATCATCATTTAGACCCTCAGTCAACATTCTATCAATTTTAAACCCTTCATCTAACATTGTTGCTTCTTCATCTATGTTTCGTGCCACTTCATCTATGTTTGTTGCCTCTTCATTTCTCACACTCTGTAATTCTATCATATCTTCATAATAATTATAATCCCAAGGGATTATACCACTATGCCCATATCTTATCATATGTCGATAAATCAGAGTTCTTTTTTTCACCTTTCCACCAAGACAATCATTATATGGACATGGATATTTATCCATGTCCCTCTCATCGGATACTCTCTCATAAAATGCATGGTATTGATCTATAGTCAACCATCAACGTTGATCCATCTATAATGTTCTACAATAGTAACAAAACTATTTTAGGGAAAAATTTGGCAAACCAAAAGTTCAAGATTTTTTGAAAATTTTGACAAAAAATCAGATTTTAAAAAAAATGTAAAAAATTGTAGACTAAGAGATAAAAACTATTTTTTTTTAATTGAAAGGCATTTCCATAGCAATAGAGTTATAAAGAGAAAATAAAATAGAGATTTTAACTAATGAATTGTAAAAAAATATAATTTTGTAGTTTATATTTAAATTATTGATTGCATTACATTGCACATCTTTCAAACTCAAAGCATTACTTCACATTGCGTAACTAATAACTAGATGCTGATAGATGATAAAATTGCAATTAAAATATAGTTTTTACAAAGTCAACCTAATCAATTATGCAATTACTTCACATTGCATAACTAATAACTAGAAGTAGCTGCGAATTACATTTGCTTATCATGGCATTCCATGAGTCCACATTTCTTTGAGTCATTTTTAAAAATAGTTCACTACCTTTTCTATGCTACCATATTTTTCATACATGTCTACAAAAGCATTTTATCAAATAGTTCACTACCTTTTTGCTATGGATAAAATCCTAAAACAAGTGCTTTTAGACAAACTATGGATATATGGAAAAAACTATCAAAGCATAATAGTAAGCAATAACATAGATAATGTAGTGAACTGGTTGAAAAAATGCCTCAAAGAAATGTGGTCTCATGGTGATGGAATGCCATGAAAATCCATAATAATTCTCTTGTCATGGCATCCATCATGGCATTCCATCACCATGAGACCACACTTCTTTGAGACATTTTTTGTAAAATTCATAAATTCATCCTAGGAGTCCATATTCCTTTTACAATTATTCCAGGAGTCATTCATAAGCATCCCATACCATGTCCATGTGAAAGACATTTGTATTTTGATCATTGATGTGTTTTTTTATCTCTTACCGTAGCCTCATAATACATTCAAATAGCTTTCGTAGGTGTGGAAGAACCAAAGTGAAAACATAGTTACCACTTCCTCACAACATGCAGGAACTTCACTTACGGTGTTGTAGTTTATAGAGACTGATGTAGATAGGATTACAAAGCAAGTTAGTCAAGCATTAGTCCATAAACCATGAAACATGCATAAATAACTAACTAACCAAGCATATCTATTCATATGGGAATTACAAATGATATCAAGAAATAAATGAAAGAAAATAACACCATATTACCTTCCCAAATGGATTCACCATACTCATGTGGCTCAAAAACATGTTCTCCCTTGATCAAACATCCTTGTCTTTGTCAACAATGGCGGTAAGATCCTCCAATGCCTCAAAAACACTCTATAAAACCTAGGCTCTTGATTGTAAATCACTAAAAAAGCCTATCAATGAAGCTTTGTGGAAATAATTTAGCATTATAACTTTGTAATGTTTAAGCTTTGGAGATATTTGAGCATAATAACTTTGCACCAAAATAGCTTAGAAATGATGTCCATGGCCTCTCTATTTATAAATTTTTGAGATTATTCAGGATCAACCTCAACCATCTATCTCAAGATTGAGATGTGTGGTTGAGGATAATCCTAATATTTGGAATTAAATCCATAAATATCCTCATCATGATCTTGGAAGAAGGGGTATTGAAGAGGCATGTGAGGCATTAACTAGGCATGGGTGACCCATAATCTTGATATTTTATGCACTTATGGCCTGATAGATGCCACCCCATAGATGATGTCACTAAGTGATGCAGATAATAAGAATCAATTTTTGAAAATAAATATTCAACAACTCTCATGGAAAATCCACTTAAGCTATTGATTTGGATTAGTCCATAAACCCTAAAACTTGCATAAAGAACTAACTAGCCAAGCCTATCTATTCCTATGGGAATTACAAAGGATATCAAGAAATAAATGAAAGAAAACAACACCATATTAATTTCCCAAATGGATTCACCATACTCATGTGGCTCAAAAACATGTTCTCCCTTGATCAAGCATCCTTGTCTTTGTCAACAATGGTGGTAAGCTCCTCTAATGCCTCAAAAACACTCTATAAAACCTAGGCTCTTGATTGTAAATCACTAAACTAGCCTATCAATGAAGCTTTGTGGAAACAATTTAGCATTATAAATTTGCAATGTTTAAGCTTTGCAGATATTTGTGCATAGTAACCTTGCACCAAAATAGCTTAGAAATGATGTCCATGGCCTCTCTATTTATAGATTTTTGAGTTTAGTCAGGATCAACCTCAATCTTCTATCTCAAGATTGAGATGTGTGGTTGAAGATAATCCTAATATTTAAAATTAAATCCATAAATATCCTTATCATGATCTTGGAAGAAGGGGCTTTGAAGAGGCATGGGAGGCATTAACTAGGCATGAGTGACCTATAATCCTGATATTTTATGCACTTATGGCTTGATGGATGCCACCCCATAGATGAAGTCACTAAGTGATGCAGATAATAAGAATTAATTTTCAAAAAAAAAATTCAACAACTCTCATGAAAAATCCACTTAAGCTATTGATTTTGATTAATTAGCCTTAAACAAGGTTAATCAACATTTGTGCAATTATTTGAAAATTGACCCTCAACTAATCAAAATGGTCAGAAAGTCATATTACTTTGTCATAATTTGACTTGAAAAGAATTAGATGGTGATGCTAGATGTGTTGGAACTGTATTCCTATTTAGGTGTTGCCAACAACAAATAACAAAGGTACACAATATGTACCAATGAATTTAGAAGAAAAGAGTGATCTAAGGCAGTAAATGACTAAATAGTCATTTTGACTTGAAATGATCTGATCAAAGTTAGCTGGCCCATAAAATGCATTACCCTATTTAGGGATACTTTGACCTAAATTGGCACTTGTAAGTGATAAGTTTGAACCTTTTAGGAAATTTAATAGATTTTGACCTAAAATATGCATTTGAGTGCAATTCGAGTAAGATTGACAATTTTGACATAAATGGTGTTAGGAATTCGATGTCTAAATTTTGCCCCTATTTGAGAAGGTGTAAATAGACATTCAGGTGAAACAACATATTTTTAAAGAGAAGAGTTTTCAAGAAGAAATTGGAACAAGCCGAAATGCCCCATTGAGAGGACATACTAGGATGAAAGAGAAGGATGAACTCTCAAAAAGAGAGAAAATGAGAGATTAACCCATGGAATAGATCACATCCGAATGAGCTAATGCTTGCACATGTGATTACCATCAATGATCAGAATATAATTAGAGGTATAATAGGCCCCAGAGATGGGGTGAGTGGGAAAGATACAATCCATAAATGTAAGGGACACACTTTAAATGTACCCAATTTAAGAGTACAAGCTACACGCTTATGAAATTGATTAGTCTCGAGATAAGTTGTACACTAAAATATTGCCATCATGGGATTTAATGTGGAGAGCTTGGAATTAGAGGAAAAGGGATAATGTTCTACTTCAAGAAAGGAAGCACCACTAGAATGGGGTTTCCAAAGAGAAGATAATAAGAAGTGCCCGAGTAGAGCAGATTTGATCATGATAAAATAGTTGTGCCCTAGTAGGGAAAATCTTGATCATTGATAAAGAGTAAAGAATGATTTTTACCTTGTAGAGATGATTTGATTTAGATGTGGTTCAGATGTTGTGCCCTAGCATGGGCAATTGGCAAGAAAAATAGCTCAAGGATATAACCCAAAAGATAGGTTAAAGCGAGTGGGTGGAGACGTATATGCAATGGGGTAATGGCTTAGAAAGCCATATAAAGCCAAACATATGAGAATGTACAAAGTGATGAGAGAGATGAAAAGAAGAATGGATATATCTGAGCTGACCTCAATAGAAATTGAATGCTGCCTTCATAGTTCCATGGACTCATGTTCCAACATGACCTTTAGGCTAATGTAGTTCACCCATGTTTGGGAGAGAATGGAATGAAGAATGATGAAAAATGACTAAGAATTGGTTAGACTAACAATGTATGCAAAGAGATGCACATTTTTTCCATTTGATATTGCATTTTTATTTTATTTGATTTTGCTTGACATAGACTTGTTCATACATGCTCAATGGATTACTATGTGAAGGCAAAACTAAGTTGACATGGGGTGACAGTAGGCAAAAGTGAGATATAAGTAAAAACAACCATATAAACTGATCTCAAAGAGATGGGAATTACTATGAAAATCATTCCATGGATACAACCATGGTATCCATAGTTTGAGATTAGGCTATGTTGTGATGGATAATCACATGATTCAGTTTTAGTCAGTTGCCCCTAAAAAGAGGGAAATGAATGTGGGTGCAAGGGATGAGCTTAAGTTAGACAAATGATAATTATGATCCCTATCTAACAATAAAAAGGACACATATGTGAATCATTTAAAGGCTCAAGTTTTAGTTTGCCTTTGAGAGAGGACAAATAATAAGCCCTTAATTCATACTTATGGGTAATGACGTAGGTTCCAAGCTAATTGAAGGTAAATTTGCCCCTTTTGCTTTTCTCCATATTAGTGACATGTTGGTTTTCCTTAAGGATAAGATCTCCAATTTTTAATTCTCAAATTTTATGTGTTTGTTATAGGCTCATTTAATTCATTCTTGATAGACATGAAGATGGGAAAGGGCAACTAAATGATGCTCATCGAGTAGCTCAAGTTGGGCTAAATGTCCTTAATGGTAATCATATTTTGAAATGAGGTCACACAAAGATATGCAAAAAGAAGGTATTTAGATTTAAAGAGGCAAGATGACCTCAGTTCCAAAGATGAGAGAAAAGGGTGTAGCACCAGTGAGGGTTCAGATGCTAGTATGATATGCCCATAGGGTGAAGGGAATGTGTAAGTGCTAATCTCGAATTATGGCATTGACCATTTTGGCAAGCATGTTGTTGAGGGTTTTGTTAGAGGATTCAACTTGTCCATTTTCTTATGGGTAATAAGCCAATAAAAATCTAAGTTTAATACCAAATACATCACAAAGGCCTTGAACTTGTTTGTTTTTGAAAGATTTACCATTGTTGGTGATGATCTTATGGGAAGCACTGAAATGATAGATGATGTGATGGGTTATGAATTTGATAATATTTTTAGATTTTATCGAGGCAAGGGGAATGCCTTCCACCCACTTCATAAAAAATTTAGTTATGGTAATGATATAATGATGTCATTGTGAAGATTGGTGGTTGATTTCACCAATAAGGTCTAGACCCCATTATGAGAAGGGTGAAAAATCTACAAGCATGTGAAGGTTATTACTAGGTGCATGATGTAAATTATCATGTTATTAACACTTGACACACTTTTTCACATAATTGCTATAGTCTTGGTTAAGGGTGGGCCATTAATAGCCCGGAAAGAGGATAGGCTTGTCTATAGTGAGGCCACTAAAGTGACCCCCACATATACCATTATCTGTCTCTTTGATGGCATGAGAGGCTTCTGGACCACAGAGACAATAGAATATGAGACCATCTAAGCCTCATTTGTAGAGAATTCCTCTCATAATGGTATAATGGGAGGTGCCCTAAATAAACTCCTGATGGGCATTCCTAGAGAGGCCAAAGGGAACTATGCCAAGGTGAAGGTAGTTGAAGGTTTGATGGTACCAAAGATCAAGCAAAGTTTCCTCCACACTAAAGATGGTTGAAATGTATGATTTGGTGTAGGAAGGTTTGGTGAGGTGATGGACAATGATAGATAGTTTGGATCCTAACAGTGTTAATGAGATCTGAGAGGCAAAAGAAGCCATGGTATCAATAAACTTGTTGGTAGATTGAGGGGTGGTTTGGATATGGTAGTGTTTTAATGAGGCTAAGCATTATGTGATGAGTTATCTATACAGTTGCATTATTTCATTCTTATACTGGTAAACACCATTGACTTGGTTAACCACAAGCTGGGAGTCCCCAAAGATATTGATTATTCTAACTCCTAGGGCTAGGGCTTCATACTCTGCCACATTATTGGTGCATTCAAAGTTGAGTTTAAAGGATAAGGGAAGTGGTTCACTAATTAGGGGGATAAGGACAATACCAGATCCCCCACCACATTGACATTTAGAACCATCAACAAACATAGTTACGTGATTGTTGATATCTACTTGAGATAGGCTTGCAGTAGACTCATTTGGAAATGCAAGAGGGGGAGGTTGATTATTCACTAGGGGTGTCTTGGCTAGTTGGTTTGTAATTAATTTCCCCTTGATTGACTTTTACTAGAGGAAATCAAGGTCAAACTTAGCTAAAATCATGAGCTAATTAGCCATACACTAGTTTTGGTATGGTTTGGAGTGCATCTATTTGAGGGGGTCGATATTAGTTATGACAAAAAAAATTTGGTTAAGAAGGTAGTGGCAAAGTTTGGTGACCATGAAGACTAGGGCTAGACTTAGTTTCTAAACATACATGTAGTGAATCTCGTATTAGACAAGTGTGCGGATAATGTAATACTTACTCCTTATGTTGTTCATCCCAATGGGCAAGCATTGCCCTTAGGGAGTGGTCTATGACAGAGATATAAAGGTATAAAGGTTGGTCATCCTTAGGAGGTGTAAGGATAGGTGGAGATAGAAGGTAATTTTTGAGTATATCATAAGCCTTTTAACAATCAACATCCACTTGAAAGAGATGTCATTTTTTAAGAGGTGGTAGAAGGGTTGACATCGATTGGAGAGTTGGGATATGAAGCAATGAATGGATTGCAATTTCCCCTGTAAGCTACAAATTTTTTTAAGATTGGTCAGAGGTAGCATCTCAAGGATGAGTTTGATTTTGGTCAGATCAACTTTGATTCCTCGAAGGGAAATGATGAAGCCAAGAATTTTTCCTGACAAGACCCCAAAAATATATTTCTTGTGATTGAAGTAGATGTGATAATGGATAAGTCACTCAAAGATAATCTTAAGAATGGCTAAATGGTCTTTTTGAAGCTTGGACTTCCTTAGAGGGTCATCCACATAGTCTTCGATGATTGTATGGATAATGTCATGGAAAATATAGGTCATGACACATTGGTAGGTTGCACCAATGTTCTTAAGACCAAATGGCATGACTCTATAATAAAAATTCCCCCATGGGGTGATAAAGGTAGTTTTGTGTTGATCTTCAGGGGTAATCAAAATATTATTATAACCTAAGAATCCATCCATGAGTGATAACATCTCATGGCCTGTTTTAAGATCAACAAGCTGGTTAATGCTAGGTAGAGGAAAGTCATCCTTTGGGTAGGTGAGGTTGAGGTCACAAAATTACACATAGATACATAGTCCCCCTATGGCTTTATTGATAGGTATGATGTTTGAAACCCATTAGGGATAGTCAATGGGTTGAATGAAGTTAACTGAAAGGAGGTGTTGGAGCTCTTCTTTGACAAGGAGGGCTATATGAGGATTCATTTGGAAAAGTTTCTATCTAATAGGTTTGGCATCATGAGTGGTGATGATGTTGTGGGTGGGAATGGATGGGTCAATACTAGGCATATCAGCATATGACCAAGCAAATGCAATGCTACGCTCATGGAGGAAGGTTGAGTAGTCTTGTAGTTCCTTAGGGGTGAGAGTTTGGCCAAGTTTAATGATGTGGGGGTTGTCCAAAGTGCCTATGTCAATGTCCATGGTAGATTCATTCAACATGGTTGAGGTTTTTAGAGGTAAATATGTTTGGATGGAGGAATTTTTTGCACCAAAGTAGGTAAGAATAACATCATCATCTTGACACTAAATAGTGTTAATGATAAGAGAGTCTTCTATCATGAGTTTAGGGTGGGTCAAAGGGATGGTTATGGATTCCCCTTATTTTTGATAAGTTAGGGGGCTAAGGGTAATCATGTTAATGAATAAAAAATCATGGGTGGATGATGTCTTTATCCTCACTCACAAATGGAGGGGGTGTTGGTGAGGAAGGGGTTTCTTCCTTAAAAATGATAGGGGTAGTTTGTTTGGCCTTTTTCTTGTTGGGTAAAATGAAGTCGAGGCCATGATTCTCATGAGGTTTTTAGGTCTTAATCAAGGTCAATGTGTGTGGGCCATGTTCATATCATCCTAAACTGAATCCCTTCCAGGCACACCTATGAAGGTATAACTTAACAATGTTAGGGTTATCCAAATAAGAGAAGGTAGAGGTAAATGGTTGAGGTGGAGAAGGAGTGATGGTAGTGTTAAGTGGTTTGTCAATTTCCCCACAGATGAAGTGAGTTTGATAGCTAGGAGGTCCTAAAGGAACACCAACTCCAATGTTGGGGTTGTAATCTAATTGGTAGTTGAGTTTCTCATATTCCTGGGGGGTAAGGAGGGCATCTAGGGTGAGGAGATGGTATTATCCAAGGGTAAGACATTAGAAGGTAAAATTCAAGGGATCAATGATGGGTATTTGGTCTATAGAAATAGATGAACTGGTAGATGCTTTTTTAGGAGGGGAAGTAATGGCTTTGGCTTCTGTGGGTGATGGTTTTTGTGGTGCTTTGGATGCAGGTAGGAGAACATCATTAGGTTGGTAGGTCATATTATATGATAAAAAAGGATTAGGGTCAACTTATATGGTAACCACTTGACCTTCATGTTCAAAATTGACACAGTGATGGAGGGTGGAAGGTACATAAGCCATGGCACAGATTCAAGGTCTCCCTAGTAAAACATTGTATTAAAATTCACCTTTGATCACATAGAAAAGTTTGGGGAGCATGTGAGGTCCTAGATGAATGTGAAGGACAACGGTTCCCAAGGTAGTGGTCATAGTGTCATTAAAGGATCTAAGGATGGCTAAAGTTTTGGACATGACATTATCTGGTAGCTTAAGTTGATCATAGGCATGGGAAGAGATGATGTTGATACTAGCTCCCCCATCGATCATAACCTTTTGATGCAAGTTTGGTTGATATGGGTAGTAATAAAGAGAGGTAGATCTAGGTCTTCGAGGTGGATGGAAATTATCTTCAAGTCCTTAAAGGTAACAAGGCTTGAGAGTCATTTAGCACCCATGAAGGCCTTTATAGTTTGGGAGTCTCCTGGTCTCACCTTAATGGCCTACATAGCCTAACAATGGTGAGGTGAGGCGTAAATGATCTCATAGAGGGTCATCTTAATTGGAGTTTGGTGAAGTTACTTAAGAATGACCCTCCTAATGAATTTAGAGGGGTTAAGCTCTGATGTGCCTAAGATAGTAACTTTAGGCTTAGTTGTAAGCATGGAGGTTTGGGTCTGGTTGGGTATAGGGTGAGTTGGCAGGTATGTCCATAGAATAGAGACTTTGGCCTTCCCTTTATCTTTTTTTTGTGATTGTGTGACCACATTGATGGTATGGATAGATGAAGAAGGTATGATGGGGTTTGGGTAGATTTTTCATCACTGTGAGGTGAGAGTAGGGGATTAAGAATGTGTAGGTGGCCAGTTGTTGGGGGTAATGGTGAAGGAATAGATGGAAGGTCATCTACTAAAAGGTCATCCTCATCATAGCATTGGTGGATAATGGCCTGCAGAGCTTTGTAATTCTCTATGTCATGCCCATGTGTCTTGTGATAGGAAAATATTAAATGGTCATTATACTAGGTTAGCTTCAAACCAAAAAAATCAAAAGGTTTGATGGGAGGTAATGTGAGGTAGGATGTTTTTACTAACCTATGAAGAATAGTTGTATAGGATTATACTATAGGTAAGGAAGGTTTTGGGCTCATAGTTTTGGTTGGTAAGGTGGGTGTGTGGGTGGTAGTAGGTTGGGTGAGAGATGACTTGGGTAAGGTGGCTCGAGTGGATGGTTTTGGCCTAGGCATATTGGTAGTTGAGGTAGCCTAACTTGGTGGTCTAATTGGTTGTGATCTAGGAAGGACTGGTGCATCAGATAATAAATGTGTTGGTGTAATCAATGGAAGTGACTAACATATGTTTAAAGGGATTTGATTTTTGGGTAAAGTTGATGGATGAGGACCCAAGATAGAGGGTAGGTCAGAGGAAGGGAAAACCCTAGAAATGTGGCTATTCAATGGTTTTTCTCTTTTAGTTAGTTTAGGTTGAGTTTTGGGTGGAGGTTTAGATGGGGTCAACTCTACTTTAAGAGATGGGCAGACTAGACTCTGTATGGGGAAGTAACTGAGGTCTTTAATAGGTTTGCTTGTTTGAGGTATGATTATTTCAGTTGGTGGGGAATGTGAGGGGTTGGTAGAAGTTATGATTAGTTTAAGAGGTGGTGGAAAGATGATAGATTGGTTGGTTAAATGTGTGCTAGAAGGTTCAGGTTTGCTGATGCAAGTGAGGCCCAAATGTTGCCTAAAAGTGTCTTGATCCATATCTAGTTTTAGGGCAAATTCTAGTTTATGCACTAATGTGGAGAAAGGTTTGTGTACTGGTTTCGATTCATGAGTAGTGGATGTAAGAGATAGACTTAAAGGTTGGGGAGGCCAGTTGGTAGGTTGGTTAATTTACTGAGGTGGGGGAACTAAGGTTGAGATAAATAGCTCATCCATGGGAGGTATTGATATAAATTCTTCTCCTTTAGGAACAATATCCATAGTAGTGTTTTGTTGGGTAGTCGGTGGAGGTGGTGAATCAAGAATGTTTACTTGTTCAGATTTGCCTATTGGGGTAAAATGTGATGATTCCAAAGATTTTATGAGGGTGGATAGGGAAAAAGGAACCTCCTCAGGTTGAATCTCTAAAGGAGGAGAAGATGACTCTTCTATCTCTGTAAGTGAGGTTGGGGAAGATTGGGTAGATTGGATGGTTGGGTCTTTATGGGTAGGTGTATCATGAATCATGTTGACCGTGTGGGCATCATGAGAGCATTCAACCTGTATGTCCTCATTTTTGATAGGCGCATGGTTGGGAAAGGGCTTTTTGAAGATGTCTAGAGCTTGATTTTGAGGGGCATTAGGATTATCCAACACAAGTTCTCTTTTATTGATAAGACTCTGAATAATATTCTTGAAAGTATTACATCGATTGACATTGTGTCTAATTACCTGATGAAAATCACAAAGATAATTCTCATTGTACCAAGTAGGTGCTAGATGAGAAGAATCAAATTGCTATGGAGGTTTGATAGGTGGAAGTTGTATAAGGTTAACTTTTAGTATCTTCTCTAGAACTGAGGTGTAAGATTCTCCAAGTGGAGTGAATTGTTTTTGGTTGTTTTGGTTTGGGTTTCTTACATTTAGATTAGAGATAATGGGAGAATTTTGTTGGTTGACATTGGATGGAGGGGTAGTTTTAAGGATGATGACATTCATGGTTCCCCTGGTCTTGGTTCTAGTATTGGCTTAACTGCTTGGTTTGGAGGAAGAGGTCTCGTTGGTCTTGAAGGTAGAGTTCTTGTTTTGTAACTTCAATTTACCCTCAGCTATGGCCTAGTTTTCTAGCTTATGTGCCATGGTAAAAGCCTCATCAAAGGTCCTAAAGCTCTAGACATGTAGTGTAGAAGATATATGTTTGGCACAAGCTTGAGCAAATTTTTTTATAAGTTCAGGTTGAGGTAAGGAAAATGAAAGCTGATTAATCAAGCTTCTTGAATGAGTGACAAAATTGGAAATCGACTCATCATCAAATTGTTTGATAGAATAGAGTTCTATGATAGAGACCTTCTTAGAAATGTTAATGGAAAAGTGATCCAAGAATACTTGTGCAAGTTGGGTGAAATAAAATATGGAATGATTGGTAAGGGCACTATACCAATCAAGTACTGGACCAGATAAAGACATGGGGAAGGTTCAGAGGAGAAGGGCGTAATCATAAGTAATCATGTAGCATGCATGCTTGAAATCCCTAAGGTGCAATTGGGGGTCCTCCTTGCTTTGAAATTTGGTAAATTTCAAAAGATCCCATTAAGGAGGGTAATGTCTGATAGGAACATAAGGATGAGTTTGTTACAAATTTGATCATAGGATAAGATGTTATGAGCTTTGAAATAGATGACTCAAGGTTGGTAATTTTGTCCATGAGTATTTTCATTAGGTCAATTTTAGGTGGTACATAAAAAGGATTGTAATGTTGATATTATGGTTGAGATTGGTCAACATATTGATAATTAATTAATGGTGAAGAGGCTGTCACATATTAGAATGTGGATGTTAGAAGTTGGGTAGGGTAGGTAGATTATGGTGATTGGGTAGTGGGCATATACCCTTGTGGGTTAGGGATGTATCTTGGGTTGGGTGCAATGGGTAACTATTGAGAAGTCCTTGTGGATTGGGCATGGATGGTAGTTCAGTTGGTGACAAGAGGTGGGGTAGTGACCTTTGTGCTAATGGGTGGTGAGTTAGAAGGGATAGGTACCCCTAAGCTTGGTAAAGAGGTATTAACTGATGGGCTAGGTTTGATGGAGGGGAGGTTAGAGATGCTAGTGGTGGGTGCCCCAAATACAAGTGGGACATGATGGGTTAATGGTTGGGTTTTCCCCAAGGTAGAGGAGTCATTGGTAAGGGTGGAAGGTGTAAGGGTAATAGCTGGTTGGATAGGTTGGTTCTCGACCATAGTGTCAAAGGGGTTAGTAGATGAAGATCCTTGGGTGGTCAAAGGTTGGGTGGTGATCATGGAAATATGGATACCTTCCATAAGGTGGGATGGCCTGCCATAATGAGGCTCTGGAGGTGGAGTTGAAATTGGGATATGGTGAGAAGAGGTGTTAAGATAGTGTTGAAGGGCCAATGGATTATTGTCTAAAAAGGTGGTAACATCCATGTCTCCGTGGGGAAATACCCAAGGAAAAGTATGGATTTCTAATGGATGAGTAGAATATTCTACCTCAGAGATGTATTCCATAGATGAGGAGGTAGAAGAGGTTGATTTAGGTGGTGGGTTTTGATCTTCCAAGTCTCTTTATTGCTGAAGAGTGAGAACCATACAAGGAAAGGGGAGAGAAAACAAGAACAATCTCACCACTCAAACAAGAAAAAGACAAGAAAATGATCAAGGCAATCAAGACACACACTATGAAGTACATCAAACCTAGAGGTTAGTTTTAATATCACTTTTGGCTTATGCCTTAGTTTATGAGAATGTGTAATAAAAGTTAGCTTGTAGATCAGGTACTATAGAAGCTATCTATGGTTGGTTTTAGGCTATTTAGATGCTCAAAATAATATATATTGGAATTAATATGTGGCTTTGTATTGGGACCTACCCCCTCACTTCATAGTCCTGTAGTGATAAGGGTATCAGGTGCTTAGCCAATATATATTGATATTCAAAGTTTATACTCAACCAAAGAGTTGAGTTGGTTCTCCTCTTGGTAATGACCTCCAAGTAGGATTGTCAAGAATGGGTAAGGTGACCGCTAGGTGATGAAATCCCAATCGGGCCTTGTCTCAAATTGTTTTCATGTTTGATTGATGAAAGTGGTTTGGCTAGTGTGTGGAACAAAAGTGGTGCTATGATAAGATTATTGTGCTTCAATTCAAAGTGAACTATTTTTAAAAGAAAACAATGGATGTGGTTGATTTTAAGCCCAAAATAAATTCTAGTTTTAATTATGAACATAGATAGAGGTGACAGCATATAAATGCAAATAAAATGTGAGTAAAGAATCTTGGTCCCACTAGACGTGCTAGAATGTTTCACTCAAATTTTGTTATTATTCAAAAAAAGGTAGTAAAACTAGAAATATGGGTTATGGTAGGAATACCTGACAAAAAGTGCACATGTTGAATCAAAAGGTTGTGAAGAGCTCCTCTTTGTCTTGGGAGGATGGCCTGCATATAAGAAATCACTAAAGCAAATTTGTGGGTTATACAAGTAGCTAGGTGGATTGCCTAGTGCTAGATAGATCCCAAAAGAAAGAGCTGCCTTAGGGGCTATCTATCCAATATTTTGAAATAACTATTGATAAAATAGAAAGAAAGTGCTTGCATCAATAATCAAAATGTACTAAAACTGATAACAAGAATTGTTTGATAAAGAGATATACTAGAATGATCAAGTTAGTGATAAACTAATTAGTGCTAGTGTTAATGAGTCAAGGTATGACTTAGAAGGTTTGAAAGGGGTCTATGAATAATCAAAAACTCAAAAAATTAGATTTGGATAAGTGTAATTTGGTCAAGGCAGCTTGCTAGTTTTTCTACCATAGGTGATCGTCGATGATTGGGTTGATCGATGGTGGTTATGCTGACCATTAGTAGATGACTATGCCAAAACTGGGTTTGATCAACATCAGATTAACAAGATTCACATATGAATTTTGGGGGTTAGGAAAATTCTAATTTAATTATGAAATGGAAATAAATCACATGAATAGTAACAAATAAGGTCTTGTCTTACTAGAAGTGGGTTGGATGAGTAGTTGGCATAGTTAGCCTATAGGTGGGATTTGGATTGATCTTAGTAAAATAATAATACTTGGAATCTTGGTTAAGAGGTGATGGCATGTCGGATCTTAATGGAATGGCTTGATGATGTGAATGACACTGGCATGATCGATAGATTACTAAAGTGCTTGATTAACCTAAAAAAAGGGGACTCTGAGTACTTGAGCTCTTGATAATAATTGTAGATGTATTGGACCTCCTAGGGCTCTCTTTCTTATAGGCACAAGCAAGAGATGGAAGTGAAGGTGTAACTGGGGCTTATAAATATAATTCATGTATGCAAAGGCTCGTAATATGAATCAGAGAAAGTTATATTTAGAAAAGCTAAGGTAGTAGTTTGCATGATGTTTGCATACTTAGTTGAGATGGTGGATCCTAACTATCAATGGTTAGGGTGACCATCGACAGTTAGGTTAACCATCGACAGTCAGGGTCTAGAAAGAAAGGGGACTTGACTGTCAAGTTTACCTTATTTGGTAAAATTGGGTGTAGCTAGGTGGGTGTGGTCAGAGAGCTATTAGATGGTCCAAAAAGGTGTTGTAGTGTGTCCATAGGTAACTTTAACATTTAAAATTATTGGTGTGTATATTTTTGGTGTTTACATAAGTGACCTACCAATTATCAATAATTCACCCATCCATACCCCAATCATTATTTGTATAACATAAGACATCAAAGTATAAGTAAATCATTACCTAACCACATGTACACATATAATCATATTAATATATCAAAGACCCATATAATATTTATGTGGCATGTTACACTAAGTACATGACAAAACTTTTAGCTGTTGGTCATTTTAGTGAATTCCAAACTCAGTTATCATGTCAACCAAAATCAACTTGCACTAAGACTTATGAAAACATGTTATCATTGTGGATGTTGAGGTCATAACTTAGCAAAAATTTTGACCTAAATCCTTGTTTATTTTGTGGCCTCAACACTCATTTATTTGATCATTCTTATCTTTGAGATCCTCCTATATATTCTATGAGGCATGCATACTTTAATTGGATACATCATTCCACATGGTGATCTAAGGTTCATCTGTTATCAAAATCCTATAGAATAAATAAGTCCACTAAATTAGAGTTTGATCCCAAAATGGATAAGGTGAATGCAAAGGTTGAATGGTCACACAAGATAAGAAGTGAGTGCACACCACCAAAGAGCTGTAGTAAATTGAAATAAAAAAAGAGACAATTACACAAGATAAATCAAATGGAGAAAACCATCTTTTCATTAAGAGAATCAGGCTCAAATAGATCATAAATATAGGAGAGCAAGTAATTCCTCCTCAAATGGTGGTTAAATCACCCCTAGAATAAAAATGTAACTCCTCCAAAAATGGTGGTCAAGGTGCCCAAAATAGAAGAGTAACTCTCATACTCAAAATAGTCGATCAACGGAGTTACATCCTATTCTTCCAATCAAACCTATGACATATATGACACACTATCTCCACCTAAGCAAGCATATCCCAAAAATGTAATAAAAATCCATGTGAGTAAATATAATATTCACAAATAAATAAATCCAAGAAAATAAATACATACACTAACACCCCCCTTATAAGCACAACTTAGGTAGGCACTGTGAAATAAAAATAGGTCCCAACAACTAGGCCTAAGTAGGTACCCAATATAAGGAAATCTCTCATAAAGTAGAGAAAAATGATAAAACCTATAGGAAAAAACTCCCCCCCCCCCAAAAGAGATACATAGAAGAAGAGAAGAGGCTAAAACACCCCTCTAAATATGATGTTGATGCTAATGTAGACTGCACCCCAATAAGAGCTCATAGATGAATTAACTTGCTCTCGATTAAGGGTTTGGTAAAGATATCTACAGCCTACTTTGAAGACTAGAAAAACATCAAGTTAATGACCTCACCATGAATAAGATCCTAAATTAAATGCATGAGAATCTCAATGTGTTTGGTTTGCTGGTGTTAAACTAGATTCTTGAATATCTATATAGTACTCTAGTTATTACAATAGATGATGGTGGACTACCTGATAAGAATGCCAAACTCAGATAGAATCCACTAAACCCAGATAACCTCAATAGTGCATTAATAAATACTTTATACTATACCTTTGTGGATGATATAACAATAACATTTTTCTTCTTGATAGACCAATTGATAGGACTAGAACCCAAATAAAAATTGTAACCTAAAGTAGAGTTGTGATTATGAGTATCACTAGCCTAATCTAAATATAAAAAACCATCCAGGTTAACCTCTGTGCCAAATCTATACTAAATCTCAAATCTATAAGAGCCCTAAATTTAGTGCAAGATCCTCTTAGCTAATTTCCAGTGTAGCTCTTGGGGTTCCTACATGAATCTAGAGACAAGTCTCACTATATATGAAATATCAAGCCTAGTATGAGTCAAATAAATAAGGCTGCCAAGAAGTTGTCGATACCAAGTGGAATCAACCAAAGGTGTATAATAATCAACCTCAATATTGACTCCTAATAGAAATTGATTCAAAGATGTCTTACAATCAGCTATGTATAATTGATCCAAAAGATCAAGAGCATAATTGGGTTATGCAAGCAAAATCCCTAAATCAGACTATGAAATCTCAATGCTAATAAAGTAATGTAGAAGATCCAAGTCTATCATGTCAAATATATCTTATAGATCTATTTTAACTGGTGTAATAGATGATGAGGAACTCCCAGTGATCAAAATATCATCAACATAAAGGACCAATATCAGTAAAGAATCATCCTACCACAAGAAGTATACATTAGGGTTTGAATGACACTTAGTGAAACTTGAAGTAAGGAGGAAGTAATCCACCTTGGTATACCAAGCTCAAGAGGGATGTTTAAGGAAATATATGGATTTATTAAGTATACAAACTAAAGATGAATCCTAAATAAACCTAGGTGGTTGATCCATGCATATCTCCTCCTCAACATCTCCATGAAGAAAAGCACTCTTCATATCTATTTGGTGTACATCCCAACCATGTGTTGTAGATATAACTTGTGTGATTTGGATCAAATTCATCTTTGAAATAATCGTAAAGGTCTCTAAGTAGTCAATATAGGCTACCTATGAAAAAACCTTAGTGACCAATTGTGCCTTA
Source organism: Torreya grandis (assembly GCA_037957365.1). NCBI lineage: Eukaryota > Viridiplantae > Streptophyta > Pinopsida > Cupressales > Taxaceae > Torreya > Torreya grandis. The sequence goes on along the minus strand of JARHVA010000288.1, from coordinate 3,088,438 downwards.
TACTTATTGACTGACCCATTTGTTAAATTTTTTTTATGGTATATCCATATACATTAAACCATCTTCCTTCCCTTAGAAAGTGAAGTTAAATCCCAAGTGTGATTTGTTATCAATGAATAATACTCTTCCTTTATAGCATTATCCCATTCAATCATGCCATAAGCCTCTTGAAATGTTGTGGATCTAAAATAGACTCAAAGAAAGCATGTATATCACTTTGGTAAACTTCCTGAGTACTATGTCATCTAGATCCCCTACCCAAGTGCCTACAATATGAACTATTTGCCTGACCCAAAAGGGCCTGGATGTGGGTGACTTAGGTGCTGACTCCTCATCCTATGAAACATGACTTAGGTGGCACCTTCCTACAACATGAGATGATTTGCCTATCTAAACACCTTGAAGCATGAAAAAAAGCATATAAAACATTATATTAGGGATTAAAAATCCTATGGAATCAATCTTATCAATTGGATTATACATAACTATCCATACAAGGGCAAAACCTATAGGGTATGGGAAACAGTGAGTAGAAAAACATAGTCAACTTGTTAGAGATAATTTATAAAGAAAAATTGACCAATCCTTAAAATATTTTTATGAAAATAAATCTCTATTATTTTATTTCCACCTCCCAAAGTCATTTGACCTAGATATTATTCAAATGGTCATACCAAACCTAAAACTGCTAACTAGTTATGTGTGTCCAGAGGGGTGAAGAAGGACTAGAATGGTTTTATACCTTTATTATCACTTCCAAATAATTTAAATCACTAAAATGAGTTTTATAATAATCATTACATGACCTTTTATCACATGTCACATTCCCTTATGGGTTGTACAAGTGCCAAACTCCATTTTTAGTTGGTTTATTGATTTTCAATTAGATAACCTACAAGTTTCAAATGGGAATGACATTCATAATAGGGAATCTAAACTATTGGAAATTTTAATGAAAAATAAGACACTTGGACACCTTGAAAACCATGCCACTTGCATATATGACCCCTAAAGGCTACTATGTGACTCAAAATGACATATAGACTAATTAGACCATGACCAAGGCTAAAATGGCATTAAATTACATAAAATAGAATATAACACACCCTATGAAAAAATATTAGAACAATAAAAACATATAAAGATCAAGTTTTTACCTATAGGGGTCCCAATTTAACTTGTAAGGTCAAATTCGGTCAACAAGAACAACATAGGTGTTCCTGAGTCCATCAAGCATAATCCATCTACCCAAGATTTTACTAACATAAAGGGTAAGTGGAAAGAGAAAGAAAAGGGAAAGGATATTTTATTAGTTTCATCTTCAACATATTCATGGGATATTGACTTGGGTGCTTCTCACCACATGGGCTCTTCACTAGTTGAGTTTTCTTCCTTAGAGCCTTGTAGCATGTCTTCCATTAGTTTGGGTGATGACACTTTTGTACCAGTTGCAAGGAAAGAGTCTATTAAAATGGAAGGATGAATATTCAATAATGTTCTTAATGTCCATTCTCTTTCAACCAATAACCTATCAGTGTATCAAATCATTTATATCAACAAAGGCATGAGGGTTGAGTTTTTACCATTAAATCTTATTTTAACTATGCTTCAAGGTATTTAGATAGGCAAATAATCTCATGTTGTTGGTTAAAAATAGTTAAAATTATCATTTAGGATCTAAATTGTCATCAAAATAAGATGATATAATGTGTTTTTGGTCCTATACACACTTACAAGTTTCTTTTGCCTAAGTGATTGACCTACAACTGACTGCAAACTCTCACAAGTCCATGATGTGATTTAAGTATGAATACCTATAAAAATATGGACACATATAATCTCAAATTTATTCATAATATATTATATGTTTCCCATGGTATTTATGACATAGGTTTCAAGGATAAAATCCACCTACAGGATCCTATTTGTCCCAACACAGTTGACTATGTTTGACTATGATAGACAATGAGCATGTTTAAGGTTGTAAGTGTTGGTAGTGCATAAGGATGATGTATATGGGTCCCAAAAAATTTGTAATGACCCTATGATATTTTACATAAGCCTATGAACATTTCATTTAAGATAAATTATGCAAGGGTCACCTATAGGAAAGAGAAACACATTCAAAAGTTATACCCAGACTTGATCCATCAAAGTGTGAGAAAACGTAAGTAGAAGGTTATAATGATGAATGGAGATTGGAATACCTTAATAATTATCATGGTATTATAATGGAACTCTCATGGTTGATATATAATGGATAAGGATCTATAAATAAACAATACACAATCCACATGATAGAACCATTATGCATAGTCTACCTTCCTAATAGTCTATCTTGGGTTTTGTCAGAGTTGGAGGGTCAAATGATATGACCAAATGTTAAATTTTTATGTAAAAAAGAAATTTTTTATAAGATACTAAAATTATCATTTATTCCAATAAAATAGGGTAATTACCCTCTATTTTGTCTTAGACAAAGAGTACTTCTTAGAGCACAAATTGGCAGGTCTTAAAGATGGAAGATGATCAGAGGAACTAAGGGATAATCAAGAATTATAGAGAGGTATGGAGAGTTTAAAAACACCTAAAAAATCATGAGATAACTTTTAAAATAGGTATAATCTCAATATAATGGTCCATACCCTCAAAGTTATAGACATGCCTATTAGGCATGTTTAGGCCTAAAGACCAAATAGGAGGTCAATGTTACTTCTAGCCTTAGGTAGGAATTATAACCTATTGTAACATGTTTATATGGTCATGAAATATGTTTAATAGATTATAAATTGTATATAAATCATAAGGAATCCATTTTTGGTCTCATAGATAACTTAGGGGTATGCATAATGAAGGTTAAAGCTTGATAGGCTAAATTGAAATGCTTACATATTATTAGAGGTTATGTATGGAGGTATAGGGTGTTTGGAGAAGTTGATATGGGTAATATAAATTGATATTTTGGAATATGTTTATAACTCCAACATTCCATCTTTATAAATGAATCTTAAGAGCTTAAAGGACCTAAAATCCTACTAAACCCTTTGAAATGACCTGATTAGGAAATGAATATGGGGATATATCCTAATGGAATAGAATGGGCATGAAAGTGTCTGAACCTTGTAGAATAATATCTAGAGACCCTTTCCATTCAATTTAGGCATTCCCTATCTATATGGATAGGGTACAAAATTACTTTATTTGATTATCTTGTGAATTATGTAGGTTCTAGGGACTTTCAAGATGGGAAATTAACTTTTGGAGTGATCTTAGGACTTAATATAACTCCCCATATCCATTTAATGCTTCAAAAAAACTCCTAGGTGCCTCAACAAGAGCTCTTATCTTAGGCAGTCAAAACTAGCATAATGAACATGATAGTTAGAAGGGTGACAACTTCAAGTAAGCTAATTTTAAGGTGTTCTTGATGCCTCTGAGGCCATGTATGTCCTTCAAACATGTCATTCACCCCATTTTATTAATTTACATGAGAAACTCAAGCCATTTTAGAAGCCAAGTGTGCAAGGTGTGTCAAAGAGGAGTTATTTTGACTATAGATGTTAATAAATTTTTTTGGGAGTAATCTCAATGATTAAAACTATAACCAATGCATGGAAATGTGTGTCCATAACCCCAATTATCATTTCAACCATTATTTCTACTCTTATTTAGTTATGGGGTGCCCAAGAGGCCTAAATGATGAAGGTAGTTTTTTGATCCAGCGAAAGGAATTTCATGCCATATTTCAAGAGTTTCATACCTTAGATTGATACTTGTAATTTATGAATTTTCATGATACATTTCACATTATCTTATCATTCACATGTAACTCCTTTTCTTATCTTGACACCTATTCTTGTGACCCTTAGACTTCTTGTCTCTCTTCTCTCTCTCAAATTCTTCAAGTAGTGACTTTTTGAGCTCTTTGGGGTAGCCTCTATTGGTTATGGTGAAACCCTAGCCATTTTTGTATTTGAATTTCTCTTGAAGCAATAATAAAGTGAATTATCCTACTTACATGCTATATAATTGAGTCTTGTTGTAATCTTGTTGATATTGTCTAGTAGAAGATAGTCTTTTCTAGCATGTTATCCTTGATTATCCACCATGTGTGTAGATGAGTATTTATTATAGGTATTTGTTAGTGTTATTTCTTAGTGTATAAGATTTTTATAAGTGGTTTATGATTGTATTCTACAAAATATCATCATTATCCCTCCTAATAATAAATATACCTCTTGAACCTATCATATGAAGCATTGATGTAACAATCTGTCTTGAGTTGTGAGTTATGTGTAAAAGAAGCTTTGATTTTCTCTAAGTAGTATAAGTTCAGTCAATAGGAGGAAAATAATTATTGGTGCATCACCTTTTATATTTTTTAGTTTTTTTGCTCAACTCTTTTCATGCAAAGTTGATAAGTACAAAAGTGTTCAAAGAGTGCATCAAGGGAACTAGCCCTTCTAGAGATTCATCTCACCTATTGGTTACCCATACTTTGTGAGATGTTTTCATTGTGCCAGTTGGATTAGGAGAGTTGAGACATATCCTAAAGGGGTGAAAATCCAAGTGATAATAGTTTTTGGCATGCTTAGTATTATCAATGAGTCCTAGAAGATTGTTCAAGATTGGTGTTGATCTTGGCATATTTGCAATTATAAGAACATCTATATTCAGTACCTAGTGACTCCATTAAGTTTTCAAGTCTTTGGTGTCTAATCAATCCTAATTTTCCATGCTAAAGGTGACCACTAGGTGTACTTCTAAAAATATATCTTTTGAGTTTGTGTAATTGCCTTGTTAATCTATCAAGAGGAAGAGATTTGTGAATACTCATCCTTATACAAGGAAGTTTGTTTTTAACAAACCAAGTAGAAGTCTCTTGTTTGGTTCAACCCCTAATACTCACAATCTACATTATAATATGTCTAGATATCTACCTTTTGTGGGCTTCACTAGATCATCTCCTTAAATTTTTTCCCAATATGACCAAATTCCTAGAGTAACCATTAAAAGTGTTCCATGTTTTAGTGGAGAAGGTCCTATTACTCCCATTAAACACATAAGAAACATGGAAAATTTCTGAAATATCCATAATATCACTCAAGATAATGTACCTATTAGGCTATTGGAATTGTCTTTCAAATGGAAAGCTTTAGATTGGTATGGAACTCTACCTCATGCTTCCATTAGTTCATGGGATGAACTAGGAAATCAATTGTCTAAGAGGTTTAAAGAGAAGAGTGATTATTTGTTACTAGCTAAGTAATTAACTACTTTCAAAAGGTCTCCTCAAGATTTCATGTAATATTTTAATTCTAGATTTTAAAATACATTGGATAGGATCCTAACCCTTATGAGACCCACTCCAAATTATGCCTTCTTATATTACCTAAAGGTATTGAATAGTGATGTAGCTATGATGATCCAATTTATGGGTGGGAATACACTACCTAGTGCCTATGAGATAGCTATTAATTCTAAGAATTATCTTTTTCAAGTGTGAAAGATTTCTCCTAGACCACCAATGCCATTTTTTCTTGATTTGTAACCTTCTAGTCAAGTTACATTACCTACTTTGGCTCCTTTGCCTAATATCCAAGAAAATTTTACGCTTTCCCCTAAAAATGATATTCATGAAGTCAAGAGTTTTCTTTAAAGTGTTAGTAATTATTTGGTTTCTCTTAAAAGACAACAATCCCAAAATTATAAGCCTTATTAGTCTTACAATCAGTTTGGACAAGTAAGTAGGCCTCCTTTTCAAGGTAATGCTCAAGGACAAGGTCAAATAACTCAAGATAGACCTTACCAAAGTTTCAATCCTAATGCCCCATCATCTTCTATAATTCTTGTTCCTATTCAAAACAATCTTTTTCAAGAACAACCATGGTACCCTTTCTATGACCAAAATCAAGGCCAAGTTTCATATGCTAATGAAATGCCTAGTCAATCCATGACAATGCAAGGTAGTCAAGTACCTAAAGTTCCCAATTTTGAGGTGCCAATACAAAATGGAATGGATAGTAAAAAATAACAACTTTATTTTACTCATATGAATCATTTAGAGGGAGAATTTTGTGCTATGAATCAGTTGGGAATTTCAAATAATGTGAATATTATTGTATCCTCTAACACTAGATCTAAGAAGAGGGTTGTTGAAGAGGCACAAGGGACAAATCACATACATATTTTGGCACTTCCATCACCCCAATGGTAGGTGTGTCTAACTCAACTCTTAAGGTGCAGGGAAATTAAAAATTTTAGAATTCAAGATTAGCTCCTATGCATCCATCTTCACATGAATAATCCAAAGAGAAATTCAAGATGAATAATCATTATATCAATGTTATGGATAAAATTAATAAGTCACACATGAATATTTAATTATGGGACTCATTGATAATACTAGGATAAAAGGATATTCTCCAAAAGTAATTGCCTTGACTAAGTAAACTAGTTGGATCAACAAGGATAGAAAATGTTGTTTTGGTCAATGGAACTCAACTCATTGATGGACAAAAAAAGAAAATTGATAAGACTCCTCCTTTTTATCTATCCTTGATCATTGGTGATTGTTTATTTCATAATTGTATAATATATAGTGGGGCTAGTACCTTAGTCATGCCTAAGTCAATTGGGTATAAACTAGGCCTCAAGTATGAACCAATGGTTAAAGGATTTCTATAATTGGATTGGTCACTAGAAAAGACCTTGGGAGTAGTCAAGAATGTGAATTTGACTTTACATGATTGTCTTAATTTATCCATTTCTCATGATGTGGTTGTTTCAGATTTACCCTCATACTTTTCTCTTTGTTTGTCAAGAGAGTTTATAGCCAAGATAGGTGGATTCTTGGTAGCAAATTGGTCATACATGATTTTAAAAACAAGGTATGGTACCAAAGTAAAGATTGAATCAGAACCTCTTCATCACAATCATTTAGAACCCTAAATGCCTAAGGTTAAAAATGTCAATTATACTATTCTTGATGAGGAAGAACTTCACATGGATCAATATCTAACTTCTGCTCTTGAAGGAGTTTATGATATACATCTAGATGAATGCAAAGCTAAAGACTATGAACATGATCCTTATAGATTCATAGAATAAGCTGGTCTCATAATGTATTGTCTTCATAAATAAGACTCTTTCATGCCAAATTTCATTAAGCTAAATGAGACTATGGATGGTTTATGACAACTATTTTTTGATAGATCAAGAAGCAAGGTTGGATCAGGTGGTGGAGAAATGTTAGTATCTCCATCCAAGGAAAGGTATTACTTTAATTTTGTATTTCACTTCAATTGTACTTGTAATTCACTAGAATATGAGGCCCTCATTCATGGCCTTGAGTGGGATATAAAAAGAGGTGTGAAGGAGATACAAGTTTATGGTGATAGTGAGTTTATTATGAATCAAGTGAGAGGTCAAAATATGACTAAGAACTCTTTGCTTAAATCCTATAAACATAGAGCATTGGATCTTTTAGAAGATTTCCAATATTTTAAACATTCAATCTATACCAAGAGAAGATAACAAACATGTTGATAGGTTGTCAGCCATTGGAGCTCAGTTTGATGTTCCAAAGTGGATAAGAGATGACAAGAACCAACCTCATAACAAAGTGATTATAAGGCCCTCTATACCTGATAATGTCATTAATTGGAAAGTATTTGATAGTGAAAAACAATTAGATCTTTTTCTACAAGAGGAGGCTAAGTTTTCCTCACAAAACCAGTCCAAACTACAACAAAAATATGGAGGGTAGATGGTACGATTGAAGACAAAAAAGCTCCTTAAGGTCTTAGTCACACTTGAAAGTATTTTTAATGATGATGATCAGTTAAAGAAGGAAAATGCAAGCATGTATACTAAATAAGAAAACTATGAGACAGTACAAATCTTCAAAGATAAGTTGTTTGCTCTTGGGAAGGTGTGTACTAGAGAAGAAAGATATGTTTTCATTGAATTATGCAAAGAATTTTTTTATATCTTTGCATGGGAATATAGTAATTAAAAGGTTTTAATCTGAATCTAGCATAACATACCATAGATTTAGATTATAATGCTAAGCCTATCAATAAAAAGCAAAGGCAAATCAATGCTAAGATTGAACCTCTTATAAGAAAGGAATTTACCAAGTTGATTGAGTCTAAGATCATTTTTCCTATTAATCATTCATCTTGGGTGGTAAACTTAGTCCCCATAAGGAATAAAAATGGGGAGATTAGGTTATGCATTGACTTTAGAGATTTGAATAGAGTTTCCTTGAATAACCATTATCTTCTTCCTTCTATGGAGCAAATTTTGCAAGTTGTGATAGGTAGTGAAAGGTTCTCACTCCTTGATGGATATTCAAGGTATAATAAAAATTTGGTAAAGGAAGGAGATCAATACAAGACATCCTTTACCACTAAATGGGGCACATATGCTTATAGGAAAATGCCTTTTGGTTTGTCTAATGCTGGGGAAACCTTCCAACGTGCAATGGATATGGTTTTTAAAGGCCTAATAAATGATATAGTGCTGGTGTATCTTGATGATATCATGATCTTCTCCAAAGATGCAAAGGATCATTTGAATCATCTTAGGAATAATTTTTAGAAATTTAGAGACTTTGTAATTTCTCTTAATCCAAAGAAGTGTGTGTTTATTGTTCATGAAGGCAAAATTTTGGGACACATTTTTTCAAAAAAAGGTATATCCATAGATCTTGAAAGGGTGAGTGAAATCTTGGCATTGAATTTACCCAAACATAATAAATGTTTGTACAGCTTCTTTATAAAAATCAATTTCATAAGGAGGTTTATCCCTAATTTTGATAATTTAGTCAAGACTCTAAACTCTATGCTAAGGAAATATGAAGTGTTTACTTGGACAAGGAGGAGGAAAGAGAGTTTTGAAGATATCAATCAAGGTATTACTCAAGCTCCAACTCTTGAAAGTCTTGATTTATCAAAGGATTTCAAATTGTTTACTTTTGGAAGTGAAAAAGTAGTATCTTCCATGCTCACTAAATCAAATGAAGAAAACTTGGAGTAGCCTATTGCCTTTTTTAGTCAAGGATTGGAATGCTATGAGGTAAGGTATACTTATGCAAAAAAGAAAGTACTTTCAGTTTTTAGAAGCTTAAATAAGTTTAGGCACATGTTATCTAAAAAAAATATTCATATATTAGTTCCTCATCCTAATGTCAAAGACTTCCTTTTGAGTATAGATTTGAATGAAAAAAGAGTTGGTTTGATTACAAAAGTAATGGAGTATGATGTAGAATTCAAGACAACCAAGCTAGTGAAAGCGAAGGGATTATGTGAACTCCTTGATTTAGATTTAAAAGGACAAAAGGAAGCTATGTTAACCCTTCAAGATGATCCTATGAAAACTGCATCCTCACCAATGAGGAGTTGGACATAAGAAATGATCAATTTTCTTCAAACCAGTGAATGCCCATAAGGCCTAGATAGAGCCAAAATAAGGTACTTCAGATTACAATATATTCCTTATGTATTTGTTGATGGAGTATTGTTTAGGAAATATTTATTATGTGTATTATTGAGATGTGTTGAATCAGATCAAGTTGAGAAGATATTGTTTGAGTTTCATAATGGGCCAATAGTGTCAGTTTACTCCAAGGACCATAGCTGCTAAGATTATGAGAGATGGTTATTTTTGGCCTAGTTTGTTCAAATACAGTCATACTTGGGTAAGGAAATGTCATAAATGTGCTATATTTGATGGAAAGCAAAAGCTTACAACCTTACCTCTTCATTCAATACAATTAGACCAACCTTTTATGCAATGGGGTATAGATATCACAGGCTTAATTAACCCACCTTCTAGTTCTAGTCACAAGTGGGTGTTAGCTACCATATATTACTTTACAAGATGGGTGGAGGCTATATCTCTCAAGGAAGAAAATGAAACTTCAGTTTTGGACTTCTATGAAAGTATAGTGACAAGATTTGGGGTTCCTTCAATAATCATTTCAGATAATGCATTGGCATTCCTTGGAACTAAGATAAGTGAGTGGGATTTGAAACATGGTATTTATCTTAGTAATTATTCAAATTATTATCCAAAATGGAATGGGATAGATGAGTCCACTAATAATAATCTTATTAGGATTATCAAGAGAATAATGGAGGAGAACCAAAGAACTTGGCATTCCAAATTGAAGATAGCTCTTTGAGGTGATAGAATAACCCCCAAGAGAGCCATTTAAAACTCACCATATACACTTATTTATGAAAGAAAAGATAGATTGCATATTTCAATTGAATTACCAGCTTTATATCTCACTTACTAGCTGGAGTTAATGGAAAATGAAAGTATGGAGGTCAGATTATGTGAGTTGATGGAGCTTGAAGAAATAAGGGATCAAGATATGCACACTATGAGAGCTCACTAAGATAAAAAAAAGAGATATTTTGATAAGAAAGTCATACCAATAACCTTCCAAGAAGGAGACATTATTCTAAAGTGGGATGAAGATAGGGCTAATCCTAGAAAACACACAAAGTTTGATGCTTTGTGGAGTGGCCCTTGTGTCATCACTCAATGCAAGTAACACAATGCTTTTCAACTATCAAAGTTGGATGGAGAGGAGCTTAATATCCCAATAAATGGGATATATCTTAAACATTGTTACTGAATTTATCCTTTCTCTTTGTACATAGCTACTATTTTTCTTGTTTTCCCTAAGTGCTTGTGCACATGTGTGAGTCTTATTGGTGTCTTGCTTTATTTTGTGTTGTTTGGTGTGATGTGGTTATTTTGGGTGTGTTTTAGGAAATTAATTAATAGTTTTATTCAAGAATTAATTGACTCCATTTTCCCATGGATAAGATAAGGCTACTTATCTTTAGTATAGCAGACATACTACCCCTATGATTACCATTTTGTTCACCAAATTTGACCCTATAGGTCAAATTACCCCTATAGGTAAAAAAATGATATTTATATGTTTTTAGGGGTCTAATATTTTTAATAAGGTGTTTTATATTATATTTTATGTAATTTAATGTCATTTTAGCTTTGGTCATGGTCTAACTAGTCTAGATGTCATTTTGAGTCACTTAGTAGCCTTTTAGGGGTCATATATACAAGTGGGATGGTTTTCAAGGTGTCCAAATATATTATTTTTAATTAAAATGTATAATATGTCATATTACCTATTAATAATGTTAGTCCCTTCTAAAAATTATAGGTTATCTAACTGAAAATTAAAAAAACCAACTAAAAAAGGATGAGTTTGGCAATTGTATGACCCACAAGGGAATGTGATATGTGGTTGAAGGCCATGTAATGACTATTAATATTAATAAAACTCATATTAGTGATTTACATGCTTTGGAAGTGATAAAAAATGTCTAAAACATCCTACTCCTTTTTCACCCTTTTAGACACATAGAACTAGTTAACAGGTTTATGTTTGGTACGAACAGTTGAATGATTTCTAGGTCAAACACCTTTGGGAGGTGAAATTAAACTATATAGATACATTTTTATAAAAATATTTAAATTATTGGTCAAATTTTCTTTATAAATTATCTCTAACAAGTTGACTATGTTTTTCTACTCACTATTTCCCATACCCTATAAGTTTTGATCTTGTATGGATAATTTTGTATAATTCAATTGCTAAGATTTATTCCATTACTTGGTTTCATGTTTGTTTTCATGTTTCAATATGTTTTTATAGGAAAATAATCTCATGTTCTAGGAAGGTACCACCTTGTGAGGTCTTAGTTAAGTTTCCTTGTTTGCAGAATGCTTGTTTCTATGAAAGGGTCTCATGTGAATGGGATATGATGTTTTCCATGTCTAAATTCCATAATTATAACCTTACTTCCATTTTTGGTCTCATAACATCACGATTTGATCAAAATTTTAGTTTTATCATACTCATAGTCAACTCTTTACCCACTCTCACTTGCAGTCATAGTGAATCACATGTATGGAGCCTATTTATCATGTTCATGCAAGTGTATTTAAAGTATCAAGATGTTAAACACACTCTCATATTAGGAACATAAATTATGGAAAAATAAGGGACTATGAGTGTTAACTCAATCACATACACAGTCATATAACATAGAGATGCACCTACAGGTGCCTACATGAAGTGAAGACATTAAAATGAGCTGTGTGAACTTATCTCAAGATATAAAACACCATAATGTTTCATGTAGATACATTAAGGAGAGATAAATTGATTATGAAGGTAGATTCCTTGGTACATGGATCATTTCATGCTTATTGCCTGCATACAACTCAAAGTGCACCTACAGGTGCCCTCATGGAGAACATCATGTTGAAAAGGAAGTATTTAAACTTGTTTTAGATACTTTAAAGTGTGAAGAGTGATTTTTTAGGTCTTTCAATATGCATAGAACCCATTAAAGGTCAAATGTAATACACACTATCCATCCTTATACTCACTGCCTGCACATGAAAGTGAATATACTCAGAGGATGAGAACATAGTCATAGAGAAGTATATCATAATTTGAGGCTCCCATAAAATTTTAAAGGGATATTTATGCCTTTAAATTCATGATAAAAACATTGAATAGTCTCAAGAGGTTAAAATTCATGTTTAGAGATTTATTGACTGTGTTTAGGGATCAAATCCCTAAAAGCACAAAATAGAGGCATGAACAATTTTGTCAAGGTCATATAACAGGGTTGTCAAGGATTTTGGTGAATCTTAATGACTATGAATTGTATCCTCTAAATATAAGATAAGCTCAAAAAAATTTGGATGGTAAATGACTAGTGGAAGATAATAGTTGGGGGCCTCAAAGTTGCCCATTTGAACACTAAAATCCTTCATTTTCATCTACAAGATTTGAATCTTTGAGTGACCTTGTATTCCAAGTTGGTAATATTAGACCATGCCACATGATTGAATGTTAAAAATATTTTAAATTATAATTTATGATTTAAATAATCATAAAAAATATGATATACTATGTTTTGGGTCCTATACACACCTACAGGTTTCTTTTGCCTAAGAGGTTGACCTACAACTGACTGTAAACTCTCACAAGTCCATAGTGTGATTTTAAGTATGAATACCTAAAAAAATAAGGACACATATCAGATAAAATTTCTTCCTAAGACCTAAAAGGGTTCCCATGGTTTTTATGACATAGGTTTCAAGGATAAAAGTCACCTACATGATCCTATTTGTCCCAAATGTTTGACTGTTATAGCAAGTTTGAGGTTGTAAGTGTTGGTAGTGAATAAGGATGATGTATATGGGTCACAAAAAAAATTAATAACCATGGGATATTATAAATAATCTTATGAACATTGATTTTAATCTAATTTATGCAAGGATCACCTATAGACAAGAGAAACATAGTCAAAAGTTATACCCAGACTTGATCCATCAAAGTGTGAGAAAAGGTAAGTAGAAGTTTGGAGTGATGAATGGAGATTGGAATACCTTTATCATGATAATTATAGTCTCATGTAACTCTCTTGGTGGATATATAATGGATAATTATCTCTAAACAAGTAATACACACTCCACATGATAGAACCATTGTGCATAGTTTCCCTTCCTAATAGCCTATCTTGGGTTTTGTAGGAGTTGGAGGGTCAAATGATATGAAAAAATGACAATTTTTTTGTGTATAATGTCTTAACCAATTTTATAATCTCCTCCATTGATCATTTGGTCTGAGAAAATAGGGGAAGTACCCTATGTTTTGTCTCAGATAGAGAGTACTCTCCTAGAGCACAAACTGATAGGTCTTGAAGAAGGAAGATGATCAGAGGATCTATGAGATAATAAATAATTATAGAGAGGTATTTAGAGTTTAAAAACACCTTAAAAAAATGAGATACCTTTGAAAAAATAGATAAGCTCAACATAATGGTTCAGATCTTCAAAGTTGTAGACAGGCATATTAGGCATATTTAGGCCTAAAGACCAAATGGGAGGTAAATTTTACTTATAGCCTTAGGTAGGAATTATAAAATATTTTAAAATGTTTATAGGGTCATTATAGATGTTTAAAATCTTCCACCTTGTAGATAAAGCATAAGGAATCCATTTTTGGGCTCAAAGATAACTTAGGGGTATGCAAAATGAAGGTCAAAGCTTGATAGGCTAAATTGAAATGCTTACATCTTCTTGGAGGTTATACATGGATGTCCAAGGATTTTGGAGAAGTTTCAATGGGTCTTGGACATTGATATTATGGAATATGTTTGAAACTCCAACATTCCATATTTATGAATGAAGCTTAAGAGCTTAAAGGACCTAAAATCCTACTAAACCCTTCGAAATGACCTGATTGGGAAATGAAGATGGGGACATATCATAATGGAAAAAAATTGGCATAAATGTGTCTTAACCTTGTATATTACTCTCCATAGACCCTTTCTATTCAATTAAGGCATTCTCAATCTACATGGGTAAGGTACATAATTGATTTCTTTGATTATTTTATGCATTATGTAGATTATAGGGACTTTAAAGAGGATAAATAAACTTTTTTAGTGATATTAAGACTTAATATAACTACCAATGTCCATTTAATGCTTTATAATAACTCCTAGGTGTCTCAACAAGAGATCTCATCTTAGCTAGTCAAAACTGGCATAATGAACATGATAGTGAGAAGGGTGAAAACTTTGAGTAAGATTATTTTAAGGTGTTATTTATGATTATAATGACATTTATGGCCTTTAAACATGACATTCACCCAATTTTATGTATTTTCATGAGAAATTAAATCCATTTTGGAAGCCAAATGTGCAAGGTGTGTGAAAGTGGAGTTATTTTGATTGTAGATGTTGATAACTTCTTTTGGGAGTAATCCTAATGATTAGGAATATAACCAATGCATGTAAATGTGTGTCCATAACCCTAATTATTATTTAAGTAATTATTTATGCTCCTAATCATTTATGGGGAACCCAAGAGGCCCAAATGATGAAGGCAAGTTTTGGAGCCAACAAAATGAATTTCATGCCTTGGATTGACACTTGTACTTTTTGAATTTGCATGACCATCTTAAAATTATCTTATCATTCACATTTAACTCCTTTTATTATCTTGACAAATATTATTGGGACCCTTATAATTCTTGTTTCTCTTCTCTCTCTCAAATTCTACAAGTAGTGACTTTTTGAGCTCTTTAGGGTAGCCTTTATTGGTTATGGTGAAACCCTGGCCATTTTTGTCTTTTAATTCCTCTTAAATAAATAATAAATTAAATTATCCTACTTAAATACTACATAATTGTGTCTTGTTGTAATCTTGTTGATCTTGTCTAGTAGAAGATAGTCTTTTCTAGCATGTTGTCCTTGATTATCCACCAAATGTGCAAAAGAGTAATCGTTATAGGTCTTTTTTAGTGTTAATTATTAGTATATAAGAGTTTTAGAAGTGTTTTATTATTTTATTATCCAAAATATCATCATTATCCCTCCTAAGAATCAATATACCTCTTGAAACTAGCATATGAAGCATTGCTGTAACAATTTATCTTGAGTTGTGAGTTATGTGTGAAACAAGCTTTGATTTTATCTAAGTAGTATAAGTTAAGTCAATAAGAGGAAACTAATTATTTGTGCATCACCTATTATATTTTTTAGTTTATTTCTTAACTCTTTTCATGCAAAGTTGATAAGTAAGGAAGTGTTTTAAGAGTGCATTAAGTGAACTAGCCCTTCTAGAGATTCATCTCACCTATTGGTTACCCATAGCTTGTAAGATGTTTCCATTGTGACACTTGGTTGAGGATATCTGAGACATCTCCTCAAGGGGTGAAAATACAAATGACAATAATTCTTCTCTAGTAGATGAGTTAGATGATCTATTTGCTTCTTCATACACTAGTTTTCATCATGCCCACTTTTATTACAATTGACACAGTTAACCTTCTCTTTCTTAGGTTTGTCATTGGAAGAGAGGATTAAATGTTGGTTTTTATATAGGTTGATTTGTTCTTCTTATATTTATTTAAATTCTTTGATTTCTTGCTCTCAATAATTAGGGATTAAGCTTTTATGGACTTCAATGTACCCATTTAGATCAACTTATCTTTATCTTTGGTAAAGTTGACAATGAAAGCATTTAGATCAAACACTTTCCATGTAGAACATAAATCACTTTTAGTGGCATGAAAAGTAGAGACAAATATTGAATAGTCATGACCTAGTTTATATAGTATAAAAATATCAAGTTGGTCATCTTATTTCTTTATCACACATTCTTTCAACTGTAATCTCAAGGACTTGGACTTAGTGAAGGAATATTGAAGGGTTTCAAAGTTGCAATGACTTAATATAATGAGTTCATTCTCAAGATCATGGCCTCTTATCACATCTTACTCTCCAAATAATTTACCTATAATAGTCCATACATCATGAGGTGATTTGGTAGGCTCTAAGTGAAATAAGAGATTAGGTGCTATAAAAAGACATAATAACCCATAGGGTTCATCACTATAGTTATACCAATTAGATATCTCTATATTTGTGTTAGGTTTAATTTCATCACCCATGGTTATCCTATACAAACCCTTACTCCTTAAAACTATTCTCATCTTGGTTTTCCATTCATGATAGTTAAAGGGAATAGGTGGGTTAATTGAACTTTAGTCCATTAGTGCAAAAATAAGTTATAGTAGTATTGCAAGTTTTAGTTTGTTTCATAAATAAAAGTACAAGTAGAAATGAAAGATTGATACAAAAAAATTACACGCCCCTGAACTATGAAATGGTGAAACCCCCCAAATGTTGTAAATACATGCTCAAAAGACATGAAACTCAGCTGATAGTGTGTCTAGAGAAATTAGTGCATGTGTTAGAAAAGACAATTGTTTTCAATCAAGGCAATGATGTTGGGCTCAATCGATAATGCATACAAGAGTGTATAAGTACAAAAAGTGGGCCAAGTAGTGAACCCTAAAAAATATGGCACTTTATAACTTTAATTCATTTACAAAAAAATAGACTAATATAAAGGGGATGAATTTTTTTTTTTTGAAAAATATGGCACTCAATTCTGAGTTGTCGATCAAAATTTATAGTAAATTACATTTCCCATCATTAATGATCTATTTAATAAATTTTCACTAAAATTTTAAATGCACAAGTGGAAAGGGAGTGAACATAGCCTTCCAACCAGTCAACAGAACTAGAATTAAATGTCAAACCTCCTCAAGTAAATTACAAGTCTTATTCAATCTTCCCATAATACATTATTTAAAAAATAAAAATATAAAACTTTTAGAAACAATCTCCAAACTATAACATTTTTTTTTGAGTAGCAGTTACTAAAAACATGATAAATTTTGCATTTATTAAAACAATAAAAATTAAAAATGATTTGAAAAGATAAAACCAATTCACACCAAACCCGAAAAAAATTAGGCATGATTCTCTATGGTTCAAGAGTAGTAATAGCTTAAACAGGTGGATGGTAAACCAAGTGTGAGCAATGAAAAATCAAATCTGAACCACAAAGCCATAGAAAAGGCAATGTGATGGAAAATGTGTTTCCTCAAACAAAAATGCCTCTTCCAAGCCATAATGAAGTTTTTAAAACTTCAAGAACATTAGATTTCTAAAGAGCTCCCATATACCAACATTACAAAGCATGCAAATGTATGATAAAAGGAATGTATAGATCTTAATGAAAAAACTATATATATATATATATATATATATATATATATATATATATATATATATATATATATATGATCTTATTTATGCAACAAATCTTAAGATTTCATAGATAGCTTATCAATGAATAAATAGATAAATATTTACCATGGGTGGCTCTGATACCATATTGAAGTTTGATCCTAGTCCAGATAAGGTGAATGTGAAGGTTAAATGGTCACACGAGACAAGAAGTGAGTGAAAACCACCAAAGAGTTGTAGCAAATTGAAATCACAAAATAAATAATTGCATGAGATAAATAAAATGGAGAAAACCAAGTTTTCATTAAGAGAATTAGGCTCAAGTAGAGCATACATACAGGAGAGAAAATAACTCCTCATTAAATGGTGATCAAATCACCCATAGAATATAAATGTAACTCCTCCACAAAAGTTGGTCGCAGGTGCCTTAAATAGAAGAGTAACTCCCATACCTAGAATAGTTGATCAGAGTTACATCTTAGTCTTCTGGTCAAACCTATGACATATATGACACACTATCTCCACCTAATCAAGCATATCCCTAAAATGTAGGAAAATTCCATGTGATAAAATATAATATTCCCAAAAAAATAAATTTAGGAAAATAAATAGCTACACTAACACACTATTGATGATGATGACTTGTCTAGTCAACATGAGGATGTTGATCTTATTAGTGTCAATCTTGATGGGTTGGGTCTTATGGATCTTATTGAGATTACTTATACTAATCAAAATTCTATCCTTGTTATTTATGCCCATTTTTTAAAGATGTTTCATGTTGATATTGATCTAATTCCTAAGATTTCCCATTCTAATTATGTTGGTAACATTTTATGTCGTAGTGCTATCTCAAATTATTTTTATGACTCACCCAATTAGATGTTCCATGAAATTTGAAACATTGGATAAATCATGAGCTAAATCATGCTTTTCTTATGCGTTTGAGAGGGAAATCTCCCTTGTATGATGGATGTTTTGGGTTTTTTGGTATATTTTACTAGAAAGTTTGAAAAGATAGCAAAAATGGAAGAAAGGAGAAATCTAAGAATAGAGAGATAATGGAAAGAAATGGATGCAAAAATGATAAATTATTAGTGGGATAAACACATAAAACCATTTAGATAATCCTAAATATATGGATTGAGTTGGTAGTTCAACAATGGAAACCTATATCTTCAAAAAAGCAAGAAAGACAAACTTCACACGGATGAATATAGTGCATCATCAAAGGGGCTTCGAGACACAAAGTTATACAAAACTCCTATATATTTTTGGTTTGAAATAATCACAAATTTTTCATTTCCTCTTTTTAATCAATATTTCATTTGGTATAAAATAATCCCAGTTTAGAATCTTCCTATCAACATGTAAATGATAACATAGGGAAAATGGTATGAGTGAATTCCTGAAAGCTTAAAGTCTTCATTCAAACTAGGTTATGTGTATACAACACAAAATTTTGAAAATCCATAATTTTTACCCATAATCAATAAAGAACATGTTTTAATGGATTTATTCATTTATAAATTTTAATACAAGTTTTACAAACAAGAAATCATCAAAAACCTCAAAGCAATTAATTTATCTTACATGTGTGTTCGTATTGTAGTCATAATAGTCCTTTAAGATGAACAACTTGTAAAAAGATTAAATAAATCCTTATCCTAGGCTGAGAGGAAGAAAAATTGAACCTTATTACAATGGAAATCATTATTTTTGTATATGTTTGCTCCTTAGGTTGTTATATAACTAACTTCTAGCTTGATTTGACCCTGGTTTAACCTAGATTAACCTGAGTTGTCACTTTACTAACTTTACAATTTACATATCATAACATTAAATTAATCCTTTATGAATTAATATTTATGACATAAAATAAAACAAATTAATTCAAAAGTGTTGATATGACTTAAGTTTATAAAGTCCTTTTAAGTTTGGTTTAGACTTGTAGAATTCCATCCATCCTATATCATTTCAACCTATTAACAATGTTTCTCAAGGATTTTATGTATCTATTCCTATTATATCCTTAAAATATGATGTTATGTTGAGATGCTTCTCATTATAGGTTTATTTTCTTTTATTACTTTTTTATATGGCCACATTCCTGTTGACAGTCTTTTCATATTCAAAATTTTCCACCAGCTTAAGACATGCAAACCTAACAAGCTCCATGTCTTCATCTATAATTATAAAAAATCATCCTTTGATGGTATATTCATCATGTCCACATTGAAAATTATATACATTGAAGGCCTTTATCTTTTTCATCTAGAAGACTATAGACTTTAAGCATAACCAATCATCATTAGTAGACTCAGAGTTTACACGTTTCCATTTTAGTGTATAGGAGGATTGGAAGTAACAAACTTTAACATGTTCAATTGAATGGGGTGTGTATTTATTATACAAAATCAAAAATTTATGCCATAGACTCAACCATGTATTATTCACCACCATTTTTCTTCAAAACCAACATAGACTAGAGAGGAAGGATTTTTTAGAATGTGTATGATTAATCCCAATATAAATCATGTTTCAAGAGGTCTTCAAGAAACTCCATTGAGAGGCATGCCAACAAATATATTTTAAAGACTTTTGATAATACCCAAGGGAATTGGTTTAATTTCCAAGAAACATATTAATAATTTACTAATTTTTAAATCCATCAGTTACACTAATTTTAGCAAAAACTTTTATTTTTTGATTTAAACATTTATTGTGTTCATTCCTTCATTACTCATGTATGTAGCATACACATTCACATTTAAAACATCAATACTTTTGTACACACTTTTCACCATTATAAAATGCCTTGAAAACATCACACCCAAGCTTAATATGATTTTATTTATTCTTTGGGTTCCCACATAGAGAGCAATGAGATTGTGTTTTCACTAGCATGTCAACATCATGTTTTGATTCAACATAGTCTATTTAGAAATTTCCATTTCTGAAAGTAATAATGCATTTCCTTTTCATAATTCATGAAGCTTGTCAATATTTTCCTCTTCCTAAAATAAGTGTATGATGTTTTTGGAAAAACTAATGCCAAAGGGGTAGCCACTAAACTAGTTGGGAGAATGATGAACAAAATAACATAAAAGTGCAGATACTGACATATCTCAAAGCTAAAGATATAATGTTGTAAATGCACAAAAAAACATGCTAAATATAATACAATAGGGGATGGCAGCCTTTAAACAAAATACACATAATTTTTATATATTAAAATGCTTCTAATACTTATTACAAACTGATTACATCAACCTTATATAAATAGTTACAATTGTATTCAAACAAACTCACAAAAAACTTTTATTTTATCCTCTTGTTTTCTTACTTGAAATTGCTCTTTCTAATGTTATAAATTCTCTATTTTATTCATTTTATTATTTTTATTGGCTTATGGTCTAACTATTTTCACCAAAAACATTCTCCTTATTATAGTCTTTTTTTTAATCAACCTTATTTTCTTCTTTTCTTCCTTACACAATTTGTTGTTGTATTTTCCCCCTCCTTTATCTACTGCATGTTATTCATATTCCTATTACATTATATTATTTTATTTTGTCTCATTGTCCTTTTTGTCCTTAATATACTTTGTCTTCTACCTACCTCTATTTTTTCTCCTAGCTTTAATGTATCAATAAATAATTCAAAATTTAAACTATGTGCACTAAATTCAATTTGTGTGTTCAAACACATCTATGGTAGAACTTTGAAGCCAAGAAGGGTAAGTAAAGGTAAGAATAAAATATTTTAAGACTCCCCCTTATTATTGACCTTCTTTCTATGTTCTATTAAACTCTTTTTAACCCCTAAAATATCTTTATAACTTATTATTGATTGCCTATTTTTTTCTAGATCAATTATGAACATGTCTAGAGCTATTTTATTCATCTCTAGAGCTGGAATGATGGATTCTAGAACCAGATTGGTGGACTCTAGAACCATCCAGTAGGTCCTTAGAGATAGACTGGTGGACTCCAAGGCTAGCTTGATGGAAAATAGAACCAAATTAATGGACTTTGGATCCAACCTATGCAACTCCAAAACTAGGTTGGTAGATTCTAGAGCTAACCTATAGAACTTCAGATCTAGATTAGTGGACTCCAAAGGGCTATGGGACTCTGGAGCTAGACTATAGATCTTTGGACCCAACATACAACCATCTAGGACTAATATCATTTATGATACCTAATTTTCCTTTTAAACATAGAAAATTATCTTGTTTGAAAGGCATAGTGAATATTCAATGAGTTATTTCTCTAATTTGTAAAATTTAAGCTCTATCACACTTTTTTAAAATAGCTCTATAGGAAAAAATCAAGGTGGAGATCTGTAATGGGGAGACAAAAAGTCACCCTCCATTGATGGTGCTTCATATTTGCTTCCCTCTTTCTTGTTACCGTTTACTTACTTGGTGATTATATGTTCGAATGTGTATTGGTTGTAAAGGGTTCATGGTTAATATTACTTTGTTTTTATGCTTATTGGTTAATTTTAGTATATTTATGATTTTTTCTTTATTTTTTGTATGATGCATTGGTAGATTATGTCATCCTGGTCTTGGCTTGTGTGCCTTTTATGTTCCCTACCCATTGATCCATTGATATGTGTTGGAGATTGGGGGTAAAAACAATTAATGGTGGTGGCTTATGGAGGAAGGTGACCAAAGTGTTTTGAACCATGCAAAGTGTCTCATTGATAAAATTATTAATGAAAATGGAGGAAAAAAAATGTCAGGTAATGAGTGCCTTGAATCAAGTGTCTCATAATTTGTTACTGAGAAGGGTGGTGGAAAAAAATGTGTAAATAGGAAAATCTTCAGTGAAGTTTTATGGTAACAAGAGTTTGTTAACAATTCACAAGGTGTAGAATTCATTGTAAGCCTGAGTAACACATCTAAAGATGGAGAAGGAGGAGGTAGTGAAGGATAGGATTATAAGTGCTCTATTTCTATCAAAACTCTTTTTTTCTCCACAATTTATCTATTAAACAAGATTTGATTAGGGAATAAGCTCAATTAAAAAATATTGGGGTTTTCTTTATTTATTTGAATAGAAATGCTCTCCCATCAAGTAATTTCTTTGATAAGTAGTTAAATTCAATATAGGGAAATAAAATGGGTATCTATGTTAGTTTCTATAAAATGTTCCAAAAAGGAGTTGTTCTAGTTATTTTTAAAAATTCCAACATGCAAAGTAGTGTTATACTCAATTTTTTCTTTATTTCTTTTAGAAAGAGTAAAACTTGAAAGAAGGGTAAGGTTGGTAGAACTTGGATTTAGTTTGTGCTCTGTGATCTAGATGGTTGTGAGAGATCCTCTTTAGCTTGGGAAGAATGACCTAAAGATAAGAAAGAGACAAAATAAATGTTGTGTTAGGTGGGTATAAGGGTAGATTACCTAGCAAGCTAGATCCAAGAAGTACGTAACTTCCTTAGAGGATATCAATACACCTTTTAAGATAAGTTAATGCTGATAAAATAGGTTGCATAACAGAAATAACAATATTTAATTAAAGGAAACAAATAATTTTCAAAATAAGTGTTTATTTTAACAAAATAAGATTAAAGATAATTGCTAAACTATCAAAAGTAGGTTTAGGTGTGTTCAAGTTATTGTTTCTAGTCTGTGTAGTGATAAAAGTAAAAAAATAGGTTTTGGGTTGAGGTTAGTGGTTGATAAATTCTTGCTATTATTTTATCACATAGTTAATATCAGTGGTTATGGTGGTCTTCAATAGTTGGGATGATCATCAATGATCAGGGTGACTATTGATAGTTGAGGTAACCATCAGTGGTCAGGTTGACCATCAACAATTACTATGGGTTTGGATAGGTTGTTAGTTCTAACTAGAATACGTTATAGGTTGGTTAAAAAAAGGTTATGTGGGTTGTTAGAGGTTGGTTAAGGGTTGTGAAGGCAAGAGGGATATTCAGAGGTGTCAAGGGTAAAGTTTTGGTACTCAGGTGGTTAAGAATGGTCAAAGAGGTCTGGTAGAAGAAGTATTGTATAGAATTGTAGAACTATTGAAACTAAATAACTAAAACTTGAAACAAGAACAATATACTTAGCTTATGGCTGATGTTTGGTGGCTTAAGGAAGTCCTAGAGCTGGGAATCTAGAATAATATCTACACAAGACTATGATGATTGATTGATCTTCCTAATTTTGGACCTCCCTTTTAGCTTTCATCTCCTCCTCTTCTTATAGGAAGGAAAGAGAGGTGTAACAATATGTTAACAAGAGGTCCAACTCGCTGTCTAATTTTAACTTCAACATGTATAAGCTCACACATGAATTAGATAATCTAATTATAGAAAATCAAGTTGAGTTAAATTTAGTATTAATTTTTTTAGGTGGTAGAAACCTGACTATCGATAATCAAGGTGACCATTGATGATCAAGGGTCTAAGGCCAAAGTTGGTCAAAAGCTAATCAATTTGACTTAAGTTTGTGATCAAATGTTTAGGAGATGGTCTTAGGGGGTCCAAGGGTGATCTAGGGGTATTTAAAAATCTAGAACCATTATGTATGGTTTTCTAGTGTCTACATTTCCCCACTTTTTGTTGTGCAGTTTGTATTAGTAGGCTGAAAAATAATAATAGATTATAGGTCAAAGGTATAATTGCCTTGAGCATGGGAGGAGGTGTTCCCCCTCAAATAGATAATTGATGAGGTGAAAAAAAAATCAAATGTGGGTTTGATAAGTTGGTGAGGGTGATGATGAAGGGTGATTGTTAGATGTTGGGCGCTATAGCAAAAACATGTACACAAAGTATGATAAAAGTGTGATAGCCAAGATTATGCATTGACTAGGTTACCATAGTTGGTAAAAATTAAGGTCAATGTTAGAAGGACAAGTGACAAGTGGACCATGTGATTGAATTTACGTATCATGGTTGGGAACACTTGTAAATGCAAGTCTCCTAGGCAAGGGTTGTGTATCTATGGGTATTTAAGGTAGGAAATGCTCCCATAGAAAACACAAATTGGTCAAGTGAAGTCATGAGTATCTAAGGTAGGAAGTGCTCCTGAGAAGATACCAAGTGGTTAGGTATGCGTAAGGTAGAACAAGTTAAAAAATAAGTCAATATGGTAATTGTTTTTATTACGATCAAAAGGACCAAGGCAACGTCATCACAAAAAAATGTGCTAATTTGTGCTAAAATGGCTAGTAACAAGGTGACATGGTTAGTTGGTTAGTGGAGAAGGCAAACTCTAATGCTAGTGGTATAGTTTTTAGAGAAGGGGATCTTTAATGGGTAGTGGTAGTTTGGATGGTTGGAGAAAAGGTGATCTCCAATGGTTGGTTGAGTTGGTTGGAGAAAAGGTGATCTCCAATGGTTGGTTGGGTTGGTTAGAGAATAGGTGATATCCAATGGTTGGTTTGGGCAATGTTGTTGGTTTGAAAAGTTTTTTTGGGTGGTGCTCAAATTGGTTTCTTAATTTGGTGTACCTCTTGGTTTGGTAAAAATGTGACCCATCTCTTGGTGAAAGGGTACAAAGTTGGTGGTTGGGGTGTTAATGACTCAAGGATGGAAGACATGTCTTTTCAAGTAGTCATAAAAGTAGGAGGAGGATAAATTATCTGATTAAAAAAAACCAAAATGATAAGATGGGTTGGATTATGAATAAAAACCCCTTCATGCTTTACATTGATGTTAGTTCATTGGTTAAAGAAGATAGATTGATCAAGAAGGGTCAAGTAAGCTCAAAATCTCTTAAATTAATAGAGGGTAAAGGGAGATGGGTGAAAAATGTAGATGGGTAGTAGTGTGACCTTCTTATGGGGATGGCTTGCCCCTTCTGTAAGTGACCTAGAAAACATGATAAACAAGTCCATGTCATATAAGGTGTAGATTGATTGATGTAAGAAGTCTACTGATGTTATTATGAAAGTTGAATGCAGCTTCTCTGGGATTGATTTGTTTTTTATTTTGAATCAAGGTCTTTTGATTGCTTTTATTTCTTGATGGGTTTGGAAAGCTGATTGATGTAGGAAGCTTCCAGGTGATTGATTTTGAAAAATTTGACTTAGCCATCCTTCAAGGGAGTGGTCTAAGATTTTAGAGTTGTTCATATTGATAGATGTCCTTCAAGGGAGTAGTATATCTCTTGTAATCAATGTTTATGGTTATAGGTAGCTATCCTTTAAGGGAGCAGTTTGCAATGCTAGAGATTTTGACCCAAGTGATATGTGGTATCCCAAATTGATATTTATGCTAGTGTAGACATGGATTAGTATATATAGGCTTAAAGCTTTTCTTTATGGAGGCAAAACCATAGCACAAGAAGGTTGATGATTGGTAAAAGAGGTTTAAGTGACAATGACCATGGGAATATATCCTATAAGGGATGGAAAGTACCATGAGAATCATGTTATGGGTAGAGTTGGGGTACCCATGTTTAATATTAGTTTAAAGTTGTGATGGAGAATCACATGATCTAGTTTTAATTGATTTTCCTTAAAATAAGGAGGTGAAGATGGTTGAGAAAAGGAATGAGCTTAATTTAGACACAATATGACTAAGAACTCAGCTTAACAAAAGAACATGACATGAATGCAAAAGTATTTAGGGGTTTAGGTTTAAATATGCCCCAAAATCCAAACTTGTGCAAATGGTTTGAGCAAATTAGGGGTGAATATGTCCCCTCGTTACTTTCTGACACTTGATTAGACATGGGAAAGGATATTGGATTGACAAAGGTAAAAGACAAGGCTGGTTAGGTGATGGTTGTTAGGTATGATCCAAAAAATTGAAAGCTTTGGTTGAAAGATAATTCAAGAAACAAGAAAAAGACAATTCAAATAATGTTATCTCTGAGAAGAGATGTTTTATTGATCAAATTTATAGACCCAAACATATGCTTATCTTTGAGAAGAGATGTCTAATTTCCATTTCAAGTTACATCTTTATTTATACATGTTTTGAAGGTTGGAGGAGGATGTGGAATGTCACCAATCTCGAGGGAGATGAATTGGTTTGAATTCCATGATTTACAACAATATAGAATTCAAGGAATTACTATTTTTAGATTGCACTACTAAATTTAAAATTTGTGACACTTTCATTGAGTTCTCAAGGACCAAACTTAATTAAGTGGAGCTTAATTCCATCTCACTATGTTCTCCACATTCTTAACTTTCTAATATTTGAAACGGCGAGTCAATTGGAGCTATGGTGTAAAAGTTATGGCTCCCAAAAGTTTTGTCATCGATTGGGGCAGACCCGTCCCCTGAATTATTGCCCAGATCAAGGTAGTAGCTAGGTTGAAATGGTATTGGTTAATTAGTTGGGTGGTTGGTTGGTTGAGTGATTATTTGGTTTATTTATTGGTTGGGAGGTTGGAGAAAAGGTGATCTCTAGAGGTTGGTTTGGCTTGGTTGGAGAAAAAGTGATCTCCAAAAGTTGGTTTGGGTAGGTTGGAGAAAATGTGATCTCTAATGGTTTGTTAAATAGGTTTGGCTAGTTGGAGAAAATCTAATCTCCAATGGTTAGTTGGGTTGTTAGAGAAAATTTGATCTCCAAAGGTTAGTTTGGTTGGTTGGATAAAAGGTGATCTCTAATGGTTGGTTTGGGTGGTTGGAGAAAAGGTGATCTCTAATGGTTGGTTAGGTTAGTTGGAGAAAAGGTGATCTCCAATGATTTATTTAGGTTGGTTGGAGAATAAGGTAATATCCAATAGTTGGTTAGGTTGATTGGAGAAAATGTAATCTCCAATGGGTGGTTTATAAGGTTTGGCTACTTAGAGAAAATGTTATCTCCAATAGTTGGTTGGGTTGGTTGGAGAAAAGTTGATCTCCAATGGCTGGTTAAAAAGGTTTGGCTGGTTGGAGAAAAGGTAATCTCTAATGGTTGGTTGAAAATATTTTATTAGGTTAGGTAAAGTTGATTGATTGGTTGAAAATATTTATTTATTGGTCGGTTAATTGGTTGATATGGGTTTGAGAAATTGGTAAAATATTTTGGAGGGAAAGTTCCCCAAATTTATCTTTCCATACACGGTCGATGTAGGAAAATATTTTAATGTGAAGTTGTTGGTTAGTTGATGGGTTTTAGGAGGGATGAAGTTTAATTCATGTAACTCTCAAGGATATTTAGTTAGTTTTTAGTTGTTATTAGGTTAAGACGTCAAGTTGTAGGTAGTGGTTCAGATGGGATGGAAGGTTGGTATTGGTTCAAGTTGATAGATAAGTTGGTTAGGGTTGATTGATTTTGTTTAGAGGTTGATGTGATTGATTGAGAGAGGTAATATAATTGATTTATTTTGGGTGTTGGGTTGAATTTATTTTTTGGTTTCCTTGGTTTGATAAGATGTCAAGGTTTCAACCCCATTCAAAAGGGAATCAAACCATAGACAAAGCCATTAAGTAGATAAAAGTGAGAAGGCTATAGAATAACTAGGTTGACTTTGTTGTGGTTGAGGTTAGGTTGGATTTAGTTGGGGTTGGATTGATTTTAGTTCAGGTTAGTTTGTTTGTAGGTAAGGTTGGGTTGATGGTAGATGAGGTCTTTTGAGTTTGGGTTTTCTCCACTAAAATAGAAAGTGGAAAATAAGTAGTTGTGTTGATTGGTTCCACTAAAGGTATAGGTGGAATAGGTAGGTTGGTTAGATATTGATCCACTAAGAGGTAAAGTGGAGAAGGTTGGTTGGTTGAATATTGATCCACTAAAAGGTGAAGTGGAGAAGGTTGGTTGGTTGGAGGTCTACCCACTAAAAGGTAAAGTAGAGAGGGTTGGTTGGTTTCCTCAATTATATTTTTTAAGGAAAATTGTAAATGTTCCACTTGGTCCATAAGTAGATTGGTCAAGGTGTCGATTATGGTTTCCTTAGTTATAGGTTTGATAAAAATCAAATCTAATGTATGGGCCTCATTATGTTGAGGGCTTTAGTTATGGGTTTCCTCAACAATAAGTGAAGGAAGAGGTTCAATGATTGAGTGCTTGAAATTTTCCAAGGATAGGTTAGGAAGAACACATAGTCTATCTTTAGGGACCTCCTTGTGATCGATAAGGTTTTGGATGATCATCTTAAAAGTTGAAAATTTGTCTATGGAATGTCCATGTGTATGTTGATATAGACAAAATTCATTCTCTATGAACCAAAGTGGTTTTGGAAGATAATTACTGATGGGTTTGATTGGAGGGATTGTAATGACAAAATCCCTTAAGAGTTTGTCAATGATTGAGGCATATGATTCCCCCAATAGGGTAGAGTGCTGAGGAAGAGGGTACACAAATTGCCCGTGAGGTGGTGGGCTAATTGGTTGGTTTGGTTGATATGATAGGTTGGGTTGATTTGATATGATTGGTTGGTAATTGTTTGTTGATTTTGATGGGTTTGACTGGTTTGATATGTTGGATTTATTTGGTTGATAGTTGTTGGGTTAATTTGACATGATTGGTAGGTTCAAAAAGTTTGGTTAGTATTTGTTAGTTTGATTTGATAAGGTAGATTGGGTTGTTAAAGTGGTTAAGGTGGATAAGGTAGATAAGGTGGGTTAGTTTGATAAGGTATGTTGATTTGATTAATTGGGTGAGGTTGATAAGATTGTTTGATTTGATATGTTGGGAAAGATAAGTAAAGTTGATAAGGTAGGTTGATTTTATAAGATTGGTGGGTTTGACAAGTTTGATTTGTAGTTTTTGGTTGATAGGTTATATTGATGGTTATTGGTTGGGTGACTAAGAGGATAAACCAAGTCTTATTTTAGGGGTAAAGAGGTTTGCCACAAAGTGGGTTGGGATAATGTCAAGGGTAGACATTTTAAAGTTTGATAAGGTTGAGGTAGTTGATATGGTGGTTAGGATAGATAACCCAAAGATTGGTTAGGTTGAGATTATTGAAGTTGAGATTGATTATGATAAGGGCTAAGTGGTTGTTGATAGGTTGTTTGTTGGTTGTTAAATGGTGATATGGTTGTTGGTAGGTTATTTTTTGGTTTTAGGTGAGGTTAGGTTGATTGTGAATGATATTAGGTTGATTTTAAGGTGGAATTGGAGCAAAAGTGGTTCTAGATGAAAGATAAGACTCTAAGGCAAGAAGGTTTTGAACTAGAAATCTAACAAAGTTAGGATCTTCAGGAGCAAAGATAGGTGGGTTCCCCATTGAACAAGGCAATAAAGATGAGGTAGGTGAAGGTAAGATGGTAGAATGTTACCAAAGAGAGTTAGATTCCTCATAACTCAAATAAAGATAAGACAATAAAATGATCAAGGAAATCAAACACACACTAAAATACATTAAGTCCTAAGGTTATATTTAGTCTCTCTTTTAGCTTATGCCTTAAGTTTTAATAATGTGTGATAGAAGTTTGGCTTATAGAGAGGGTACTAGAAAAGATGTTTATGGTTGGTTTAAGGTAATTTATGCTCTCAAATGGATATATTTTAGAAATCAGTATGTGGTTTGATATTGTCGCTTACCCTCTCACTTTACACACCACAGTGATAAGGGTGTCAGGTGCTTAGCCAATGTATACCAATTTATAGCGTTTATACTCAACCAAAAAGCTGAGTTGGTTCTCCCCTTAGTGATGAAATCCAAGTAAGATAGTTGAGAAAGGTTAGGTGGCCACTAGGTGATGAAATCCCAATCAGGCCTTATGTCAATTGTTATGATTTTTAGTTCTGATGTGTGGTTTGGTCTTGTGTGTATGACAAGAGTGATGCTACGATAAATTTACTTGCTTTAAAGTTAAGTTATGTGAGATAAACATGCTAGAAAGTAATGTATGCACTCAATTTTAAGCCCAAAAGTAATTTTAATTTTATTTATGAGCACAACATAAGGAGAAGAGTAACTAGCTGGAACTAGGTCCCCCCGAGCATGCCAAAAATGTTATACTCAAATTTTGATTTATTTCTTTTAAAAAGAGTAAAAATTGAAATAAGGATAAGGTTTGTAGAACCTAGATTTGGTTTGCACTCCATGATCTAGATGGTTGTGAGAGATCCTCTTTGGCTTGGGAGGAATGACCTGT
This sequence comes from Torreya grandis, assembly GCA_037957365.1. NCBI lineage: Eukaryota > Viridiplantae > Streptophyta > Pinopsida > Cupressales > Taxaceae > Torreya > Torreya grandis. The sequence goes on along the minus strand of JARHVA010000288.1, from coordinate 3,057,768 downwards.
AGATAAGAAAGAGATCAAAGAAAGGTTGTGTTAGTTAGGTATAAGGGTGGATTGCCTAGCAAGCTAGATCCAAGAAGTACGTGACTTCCTTGAGGCTATCAATCTACCTTTTAAAATAAGTTAATGTCAATAAAATTTGTTGATAAAAAAGGCTACATAACATAAATTAAAGTATTTAAGATAAATACTTTTCAAAAGAAATGCTTATTTTAACAAAATAACTTTAAAGATAAATGTTAAACTATCAAAATTAGGTTCAGGTGTGGTCAATTTATTATTTCTAGTATGTGTAGTGACATAGGTCAAAAAAATAGGTTTTGGGTTGAGGTTGGTGGTTGATAAATGATTTATATTATTTTTTCACATAGTGACTGTCAATAGTTAGGGTGAATATCGACAGTTAGGATGTTCATCAATGGTTAGGGTAACCATCAATGGTTGAGGTGATTGTCAATGATCAGGTTGATCATCAATGGTTATTGTGGGTTTGGATAGGTTGTTGCTTCTAGCTAGAATATGTTATAGGTTGGTTAAAAAAAGGTTTTGTGGGTTGATGTAGGTTGGTTAATGGTCGTGAGGGCAAGAGGGAGCCTCAGAGGTGTCAAGGGTAAAGTTTTGGTACTCATGTGGTTGATAATGGTCAAAGAGGTTTGTTAGAAATAACTGAAACTTGAAACAAGAACAATACATTTAGCTTGTGGTTAATAGTTGGTGGATTGAGGAAGTTCTAGAGCTAGGAATATAGAAGAATATCTACATAAGACTCTAATGATTGATTGCTCTTCCTGATTTTGGACCTCCCTTTCAGCTTTCACCTCCTCCTCTTCTTATAGGAAGGAAGGAGAGGTGTAACAATATGTTAACAAGAGGTCCAACTTATCTAATTTTAACTTTGACATGTATAATCTCACACATTAATTAGATAATTTAATTATATAAAATCAAGTTGATTTGAAGTTGGTGTTAAACTTTTCAAGAGGTGGAAACCTGACTGTTGATGGTCAAGGGTGACTATCGACGATCGAGGGTTGAAGGCCAAATTTGGTCAAAGGCTAATCAATTTGACTTAGGTTTGTGGTCTAATGGTTGGTGGATGGTCCTAAGGGGGTCCAAGGGTGGTCTAGGGTTATTTATACATCTAGAACCATTGTGTATGGTTTTCTAGTGTCTACAAGTAGAGTCATTAACAAATCCCTATGGAATGTGGGACAGTCATTATTTAAAGTGGTTCCATGGAATCCTAACTTAGAAAGTCAAGACCTTGTGTTCAAAATGGCTCCTAGATGGTTTAACATTGAAAACATCCCCTCTAATTATGGAATTTTATTGATCAAGCCCTTCAACCTCTAGGAGAGTTATTTAGGCTAGAGGACACTAGATGATCTTTGCACCACATGAATACATAGGTTATAATCTCCTTAGATCTTCTAGAAACTTTTTTGGAGTCCCTCATTTTTGAAATCAATGGGGGATATTTCATATGCCATATCAAAGGATTGGGAGGTCTCAATGCATATTTATTCTATAAAAAATATGGTCATATGAGGAAAAATTTCCCTTTGTTTCCCTCTAACAAAAATAGTGATAAGTAGTCCAAAGAGGCCCTAAACTCAATAATAAAGATGTTATGTTTAATCCCCTCCCACCTCAAATGGAGAACCTATAAATCATCGATAATCCTATCTTTAACACTAAATTTGAGGAAGACAAAACATCCTCTATAAGGGCCATAAAGTAAAAGTCAATTTAAAATTAGCTGAGAGTAAATTAGCCTCTCATGAGAGTAATAGTAGGTAACTTCCCCACATTAGAACTCCTCCTCCTAAAGGCATTGGTTTATCAATTGCTAAGGAGAAGGGTAAGAATATTGATTTGATGGAATGAACCAAGCTGCCCTCTAAAATGGTAAATACCCAAAAATAGTTTGATGTGGATATGATTCATGTTGTTCACCTCTCCAAAGGGGGACCCTCTATGGCCTTGGATGAGACCCAAGGTTTATAAAAAATAATATTTGAGGTGATATCAGGAAATGAGATTGAGTTTCTTCCTGATAACCTTTTTGATCGGGTTGAGCCCTTGATGGACATATCCCCTAGTAGGGAGGCCCTAAATATATCAGTTCATGGTGATATTTTAAAAGAGATTCCCTCTAATTATAATACTATACATAATGGGACCTCTGAAAGGTCTAGGAAAAGACTAAAAACTAATTCTATTGAAAATACATCCCTCTATAGTCCCTTTGCCAAAGATAAAAGTTTTTAAAAAAATGGGGGAACATAAGGTGGTGATAGTAGTAATAAAAAGATGAATAAGGAAAATAAAGTTCCTTTCTCAAGATTGTATCAAAATAATGGGGGGGGGAGTAAGTCCCCCAATAATACCAAGTAATCTTGAGCATGGTAATGCAGATTGTCAGTGGAATGTAAGGTGGATTCAATCCCCAAATAAAAAACCTATCATCAGTTAGTTAAAATACTCTAGAGCTAAACTTTAATTTCTTCTTCTCCAGGAGGTCAAAACAACCAGTACAATCCTTTCCTTCACTTTAGGCTATATTTGGTCTAATGCATTCCACTTCTCTATTAAACACTACAGAGATCAAGGGGGTGTTTCTATTTTGATTAACCCAATTTGGGGAGATTGTATTATGGAACATGATGTCTCTCCTTGCAATAGGGTGATCTGGGCTATTTTCAACAAGCAGGGCAAAATGTTTAGAATTTTTAATATATATGCACCTAACAACTACATGGATAGAATGGAAATTTGGAACTGGATGGCATCTAATATGAAGGACATTTTATGGGTGTTTAGGGGTGATTTTAATATTATTGAATAAATAAAGGATAAAATGGGAGGAGACCCTCACATGTGGAAAGGAAATGAGCTATTGTTTTGGTCCAAATTTAAAAGACTAAAAAATTTAGCAGACCCTTTGAATAAGGGTAAGCTACAAAGTAAAGACATTTGGTTTACTTGGTATAATAACTAGGCTAGATCTAGAAGGCTATACTCTAGATTTGATATATTTTATCTAAGTAAATATGCCTTCGAAACTAGTCTAAAATGAGATGGCAATGTGGTTAAGGTTAGTCCATTCACTATATGAGACCATCACCCCATTGAGCTCAATTTTAATATCAATAATGATGAAAAATAAGAGAAGGCCACCATGAAAGGATTGTATAAACTTAATTTGTCCCACCTTGTATGAAGAGATTTCTTGGATGGTATTTGGTCAATTTAGAATATTAAAAATTTTGCCTCAGGCTCAAACTCTAAAATTGATTATTAGAACAATTCAATGGACTTGTTAAAAAAATTACTAGATCTTATGGACAAATCAAAGCCAAAAGGAAAAGGAAATCTTTCATAATAGCCCAATAATAACTTATAGGTTGGAATATGACTTAAAATGTGATCTAAATAATGAATCCTTGTTGAACATGTTTTCTTTTGTTAAGCATAAGTTGAGACAACATCAGATTTACTACACAAGGGGTGCTCAAGTTAGATCCATAGTTAATTGGCTCAAGCTTGGTGATAAAGGTACCAAAATTTTCTTTCAATTTTTATGGACTAAACATCAAAAATAAAAAATCTCAAAAGTTAAGGAGGATGATAAATTTTTAATAGAGTATGAAGATATCAAAAAATCATTCATTGATTTCTATTAAAACATGTTCTTAGCTGAGGGGTCGAATGATAAGAATGAATAGATCAAGGTGTTGTGTGAAAATATTATTCTAATAAATGTTTCCCCCATTCAAAAAACTTTTTTGTATAGTGAGATCTCTTTGGATGAGGTCAGATGTGATATTAACTCCCTAAAATTTGATAAGGCCCCTAGTTTGATGGATTCTTGGTAGAATCTATAAATTCAACAAAGATTGGATCTCAACTGAGTGCCTAAAAGTATATACAGAATCAATTGAGGTGGACTCTCTGGGTTTGGAGATCAATAAATGGGTTATTAAACTCATTCTAAAGGAAGGTGATCTCTCGCTAGTAAAAAAGTAGAGACAAATTACTTTGCTTAATGTTTCCTATAAAATTATGGCTAAGATATTGGCAAAAATACTTTCCCCACTGTTATCCCTGGTGGTGTTAGAGACCCAGAATGGGTTTGTGGAAGGTAGATATATATTAGATAATCTTATTGCAAGTTGGGAAGGTATGTATTGGGATAGATATTCTCATCAAGATGTTGGGATGATTCTTCTATATTTTTAAAAGGATTATGATATAATAGAGTAGCCTTTTATTGAAAGATTACTTAGATCATTTGGTTGTCAGGAAAGGTTCTATAGAATGATCTCAATTTTATTCAAATATGCCTATCGAGCTGTTGAGGTAAATGGGGAAATCATATAATCTCTCCCATTAAAAAGATCCTTTAGACAAGTTTTCCCCCATGTTCCTTTCTTATTTTTCATGGTGGCCTATCACTACACTATCTCTGAGGATAGATGCTATAGGCCCCCAAATAAGAGGTATCTAAAATCTAAATAAATTGGAAATGATTGATGTACTATTTACTAATGATTCAACATTGTTCACAAAGCTTTATAGAGACAATTTAATATAGTTGAAATCCAAACTGAATATATATTGCCTAGCCTCTAGATCTATGATTGCCTATCATAAGTCTTGTATTATAGGATGGAAGGAAAACTATACAAACTAGCTTGTTAAATTTGGGTGGGAATGGAAGGTTCCCAACCAATAAATTAGGTATTTGGGAGTTTTATTTTTCCTTTCTCCTTATCTCAAACAAATGTGGGAATGGGTATACACCAAAATTAACAAGAAAATTAAAAAGTGGCAAGTTCATGTTCTTTCACTCCCTAGTAGAATTCAGGTTTGTCAAAAAAATATCTCGTCTTATAGTTTATATTATGATTCTTGGTGGTTGTTTAAAAAAACTCAGGTTAACTTGTTGCATAAAATTATTAGAGGCTTTTTATGGTCATATGGCAAGGGGAGTAGGAAATGACATGCAATTGCTTAGAATTATTATTGTAAACTAGAGATATTGGAGGTCTTGGATTAAATGACCTATGCATTCAAGGTATTATCTTAGTGGTTAAATGGATCATCAAGGCTTTCAAGAGGGATGAGCCTTGAAAAGTGTTGGTAAGAAATAACATTTTGAGAGGGTTTCTTAAAGGTAAAGTAGGTTGTAACACTTTGATAACATTCTTCTTGGCTCTTATTTTTTTAAAGTTATTAGTTCTCTTATTTTTGCATCCATTTGGAAGGATTGAGACCTTGTGAAACACCTTGTCACTGTAAAGTATGTATTCAATTAGATGGGATCTTGTTGTAAAGGGTATAGATCTATATGGTCGAACCTTTTCCTCAATAATCATTTATTTTCCATTACTAGAAGGTATTTACTACCTTGGAATTATTCAAGAAAGGTCTAATGGATTTTAAATATCTCTTTGGTCCTCAGGTTTGGGCCTCTTGGGACATTATTAAACATAGATATCACATTCCTACAACCCAATGTAGGACTTACTCCAAGGTGAGAAAATTAGTTAGGGATAATAACTCAATGAATCATCTTGATAATGATAGTGAAATTTAGGATAGTATCAAGTGGATCAAAGGGCCTTCCGTTCATGATTATTCTACCAAAATGTTATATATTAAATTTTCCTCCATTCATCCCAATTATCTAATGCTTAACCATGTGTGGAGTGTTTGTGACTCTGACCATAGTTGGGCCTTTATATTTCAAGTTGTTTGGGCTTCATGTTTATATCCTAAAAAATCTTGTTTTAGGTGGTTGTTGTTTTATCATAAGTTGGATGTTGGAGAATTTCCTAATAAATGTAGTGATTTCCCCCCTTTTTGTATTGTGTGCAGTGATGTGGAGTTAATTGAACATCGTTTCTTTACTTTCCAATATGCTGCTAAGAATTAGAAATGTTGTCTGTATAGTTGGTCTATTATTTTTTATTAAAAAATTACTTGGTTTAGTGTTGCTTTTGGATATGTTTGTACTAAAAATAAAATCCATTCATTATTTTCATAAATTATAGTTGGTGTTTTATACTAAGATTCTTTGGTTTATATTGAAGCAAATGAACTAAGATATTTTTCAAGGTAGATATATGGTACTTATTGACTTCACAGTTGAAATCGTTGTTAAGATTGTTGTTGTGAAGATTTATCTCCACTTGAAGATCCCATAGAGCCAACTAGAATGGTTCCTATAGACAGACATGTTGAAGGTGACTGCGACTATATTTTGGATATTGGTGGGTACCCAAAACTCATCCCTCACCTTGATTGGAGCCTCTCTCATCCCAATATTATGGAGGTGACTCTCTCAGAATATGATTAGTCGTGTATCAAGGACTCCTACTTTGAGCAAGCCAAAGACCCCATCCAATCTTGGATGTATTATTCATATTTGAAAAGAATGGTACCCAGTGCTATGTGGATGCATTGAAGGAATGTATAGAACTTAGCATAAGTTCCAGCCCATCCAAACCTAATTCTAGAGATAGTTTGAAAATTACATAAGTAATGGATCTAGATACTATATTACTGATGGTGGATAATGCCTTATCTTAGAATATGTCTATGGAAATTCTAGGGTTTTCTTAGATCTTGATTGAATAACAAAAGTAAACATGGAAAAAATTCCATAAAGATGTTCATGAGCTAACTAAAAAACTAGAAAAAAATGGTTAAATTAGGAGGTCTGCAAGAGGAAGCTAAGGTCATGAAGTTTGTCAAAGAAAGAAATTTTGGCCCTTTAATGGAGAAAGTTGATAGATATTTTCCACTAGAGGATGTGTTTGAGGAGACCACACAGAAGGGACCTAAGGATACTTGGCAGTGGGGACCTAGTTCTAAGAATGTGAATAATAATGTTGATAACACATTGAGTTTAAAATATTAATCCACCTTGAGGGTGACACTATCTTACTTGTTGTACTATTTTTTTCCCTATTATTGCCTCTTACGAAAGGTTTTTATATTGGTATATTATAAACTTTGATATTTGTTTGGTTACTTACATTTGTATGCCTATTTGGTAGAACTCCTGTTATTCACCTCTAGGTGATTTAGTTTTTTGTTTTTGATATTACAATATAAAAAAACTAACTCTTTAATAAAATGATACATGTTTATAATATGATTGCTTCTAACATAAAAAATAGGATTATTTGATAATTCAATGAAGGATATGTTGTCATAAAATATCACTGATGCTCCTTGCTTCTACTCAAGCAAATATGATAGGATTCTTTTGATCCATATGGCTTGTCATGTTATTGCATTCATTATTATATACTCAGTTTAAGCTATTGAAAGTGAAACTATGGGTTGTTTCTCTAAATCCCAATAAATGTCTCTTAACCCAAGATGGAACATATATCCTGATGTTCTCTTTATATCATCAAGACTAATAGCCCAATCACTATTTTTGTAGCTAATTAAATACAAAAATATGTTTCTACATATAAAACTCCATATTCTCTTTTTTATTCACATACCTCAAGATCCTCCTTCCTGCTTACCAACATGTCTCTTTTAGTGTCTCTATGAATATAAAAATGAGGTTGACTACATACATGATATCCAGTATAGTTTTGGTCAAGTACATCAAACTTCACACCATACTCTTATACCATGTGGGGTCAACATTATTGTTACAATATTTTTTGTGAAATTTCAATTTTGTTTCAACTGGTGTGAATATTAGTTAATTCTCCAACATCCCAAACCTCTCCAAAATATGTTTTGCATACTTGGATTGTGATATGACTATCCCTTCATTCATTTGCTTAACTTATATCCCAATAAAGTACTTTAATAAACCAAAATCAGTCATATAAAACTCCTTCATGGTTGATTTAAACATTTCTATCAACTGATTTACATTTCCATTGAATATTAGATCATCCACATATAAAAAAAATCAAAATAACTTATTTTTTCCTTGATGTAGAGAGTGGGCTCATTACCTCTTTTTCTAAATTCATTGTTCAAAAAGTATGGATCTATATGATTATACCATGCCTTTGGTGCTTAATTGAGCCCATAAAATGCTTCTTTAGCTTGTATACCTTGTTCTCAATCCCAAAAATCTCATATCCATGTGGTTGTCGCACATATACCTCTTATTATAACATGGCATTCAATAATGCTAACTTGACATCCATTTGATGCACCTTCCATTTGTGTTAAGCAGCTATGGAAATTATTATTATCATCATTTCTAGCCTTGTTACAAGGGAAAATTTCCCATTATAATCATGTCCACATCTTCACTTGTAGCCTTTCACTACTAGTCTTGCTTTATGTCTCTTAATCTTTCCTTCAGGATCAGGTTTTTTTGTAAACCCATTTCACTCTAATGACCTCTTTTCCTACTAAAAGGTTTACAAGTTACCAAACCTAGTTTTTTCTCAATTGCATGTATTTATTTATTCATTGCTTCACACCCTTTATTTTCCTTGATTGTTTACTCAAAATAGATAGGACCAATTGATAAAAAGAGAGCAAAATGCATTGTTTCATCTTCATTTTCTTCATACCTGTCCTGATTATAGACTTATTTCAAGCTCTTTATCCTTGGTAAACATCAAATTAAGTTGGAGGAGAATGATTTTGAATCATGAGTTACTCCTTAACCTCTTTGTTTATTGTTACCACTAGATTAATAAACCCTTTGTGAAATAAGTTCCAACTTATTGTATGGGTGGTTGTACCACCTATTGTTTTAGTTTCAAGAAAGGGTCCACTAGCCATTGTTTATCTTCTTTTCTCTCTTTCGATGCTACATATTCAATGAATTGAACATATTAATTCATTATAAGCTCTTTGGTGTTGGGATTTTATAACTAGTAAGCCTTTGATTACTCACTAAACCCAATGAATATGTATTTTTCTCCTTTATCATCCCATTTTGATGTCCTTTTCTTGGGTGCATGTGCATATGTCACACATCCAAATACTCTAAGGTAGTTAACACTTAGTTTTAAGCTACTCCATGATTCTTGAAGGATCATATCCCTAACACTCTTAGTTGGAAATATATTCAATAAATATATGGTTATTACTATAGCCTCAACCCAAAACTCATTGGACAAACCTTTTATCTTTAACATGCTTATTACCATATTTTAAATGGTTTAGTTATTCCTCTCAACCACACCATTTAATTATGATTGATACTTGGTTATAAATTTCTTCTTTATCCCATTATCTTTTTAGAAATTCATGAACTCATTTGATATGTATTCTCCCCCTCTATCCATTCCTAAATTTTTTATGTAATGGCCACTTTGCTTGTCAACCATAGCTTTTAATTATTTGAAGATTTAAAATGGCTCTATTTATTATTCAAAAAATACACCCATGTATTTCTGTTGAAGTCTTCTATGAATGCCATTAAATATACATTCTTGGATAAGGAGATAATCTTCAAAGGACCACACAAATACAAATATATTATCTCAATAAGAGTTCTTTCTCTCAATGACTTGCCCTTAAAAAACGCACTCTTATATCACTTCCCCAATATGTAGCATCACATGCTTTGTTTGGTTATTTTACGAGGGGAAACCCTCTCACCATTTTCTTCTTATCAATAAGATTTTTCCCACCAAAACATATATGCCCATACCTTAGGTGCCAAAGAGCAGACTCATCTACTACCAATGTTTTTAATGTTGTTGCAAGCTCACTTTGCATCTTCAAAGGAAAAATACTATTGGTTATCATCTTGACTATTAAAATATACCTATTACATCCAATCCTATAAAAAATGATGCATTCAACATATTTAAATATCACCCTTTATCCTTTTTGAACATACTACTCAATGTTGATTAGATTATACTTCAACTCATGCACATAGTAAACATCCTGATTATGTCTCTTATCACCTTATTTTGTGTGGATATAGATGTTGTCTTTGCCCATGATAGGGAAATTCTCATTGTTTCCCATATTCACTTCTAATTTTATTGACCCATCTATGTGATTAAACATTTATTTTTTCCCACTCATGTGGTCGCTACAACCACTATCAAAATACCATATATCTATACTACTTTACTCAATTATATTGCATGTTATGAACAAGTTTCCACCTTTATCACTGTTATTAAGTTGAACCTCTTGTGTCTTGGAGAATTTTGAGTTTTTCCTATTCAAATCTCACTCTTTATTTCTACACTCACTAACAGATTGTCCATACTTTTGCATTAATAACATTGTACATTTTACTAGTCATACCTTTATGTAAAACCACCTCTAGAAGTGTTGTTTCTCCTTCCTCTTCTTCTTCCATGTGATTCTTGATGGTTATGTCTACCACCTTCTTGACTGCTTCAAGTTATTTCCCTACCTCTATTATTTGATCATCTCCCCCTACATCTCATGTTCATATTTGTCTTAAAGGATTTTTCATTGGAGGAGGTGCCCAACCAATTCAAAATTTGTTCATCTGTTTTCAAGGAACCCATTAGCTCATCTATTATCATTTGTATCAAGTATTTATACACTTGAATTACAACCATTATAGGATAAAATAAAATTTAAAGGTTCCTCAACACCTTCTTAATGATTATATGATCTTCAAGAGTATTTCTATTTGTTTTAATTTCATTGACAATGCTCATTGTCCTTATGAAGAAGTCATCGATAGACTCATTTTCCTTGATAAAAAATGTCTCAAAGTCTCTTCTTAATAGCTGCAACTTGACAAGATTCAATTTTTCACTACCTTGATAGTCATTTTGTATAATATACAAGCTTGCTTATAATGCATAGATATTGTTAGCCTTGGAAAAATTAAATCAACTAATGCCATTTAGATGTAGATAAGAAATTTGGAATCCTTCTTCCTGTTCCATTTTAACACATTTATTTGTGCTTGGATTAGAGCATTGAATGTTTCCATGTTTGAAACTTATGTGTATCCACTCTCTACAAATTTTCATAGCTCTTTCAAGAAAAAGAGAGTCTTTATCTTAATACACCAAATGTCTTAGTTAATCCCTTAAAATGTAGGAGGTTGTTGCCATGAATTAGAACTACTTGTTGCCATATCTAAAAGACCAAATTTACCTAAGGGCTATGATACCAGTTGTTAGAAAAATTAATACCAAAGGGGCATCCACTAAACTATTTGGGAGAATGATGAATAGAATAATATAAAAGTGAAGCTAATGACATATCATGGAGCTAGATATATAGTGTTATAAATGAAAAAAACAACATGCTAAATACACTAAAATAGGGGAAATGAGTCTTTAAAAAAATACATAGAAATTGGCATTTCTTAAAATGCTTCTAATACTTATTACAAACTGATTACATCAACCTTATATAAACAACTATAGTTGTATTCAAACAAAATCACAAAAAACTTATATTTTATTCTCTTCTTTTCTTACTCATTGCTACTTTATGTAATGTTTTAAATACTCAACTTTCTTCCTTCTATTATGTATATTGGTTTATGGTATGACTATTTTAAGCAAACACATTCTCCTTATTTTATTCTTCTTTCTAATCTATCTCCTTGTCTTCTTATCTACCTTACATAGTATACTACTGTATTTTTATTTTCTCCTCTACCTGCTACATATTATTCTTCTTCCTCTTACATTCTATTATTCTATTTTATCTCTAGGAAGAGATGTCTGATTTTCCATTTCGAGTTACATCTTCATTTATACACATTTTGAAAATAGGGGGAGGATATGGAAGGTCACCAATATCAAGGGAGATTAAGTGGTTTGACTTCCATGATTCAAAACAATATAGCATTTAAGGAATTACTATTTTTAGACTGCACTACTAAAATTGAAATTTAGGGCACTTCCATTAAGTTTTTGGGGATCAAACTTCATCGATCAGATGTCCATGACATATCACCACATTCTCCTCATTCTTAGATTTCCAAAGGTTCAAAAGGCAAGTCAATTGGAGCTACGGTGCAAAAGTTATGGCTCCCAAAAGTTGTTTCATCAATTGGGGTGGAACTATCACCCAAATTATCACCTGAATTGTTGCCAGATCAACCTCACCTTCAACCCATTAAATAAATAATACTATCCAATTATACCCATGTGTTTCATCTTATTTTTTAGGCTTTAGAAAGTCAAATACATTACAAAATGTGCATTGAAATTTGGTTTTCTTGATAGGGCTTAAGAAAGTTAGTTACAATTATGTCAAACACTTTTGGTGTTCTTAGACTCACTTGGGCTTCACAAATCCATTTTGTACTGTTAAAAAAGAAATTGGAACCTATTTTAATAATAACTAGGATTTGAAATCCACTTTAGCATTGTAAATTGAATCGCCAAAACCTACCTTTAAAAACCAATTCAGGCTTGGGAAATTCATTTAACATTGTAAACTAGGTTGTCAAAATTAGATCAATTGAACTATGAGCTTTGGACACCAATTGATTATTGTATAATGTGTTTTCAAACTATGGTTTGATGATAAGGTTTGAGAAATCCAATGAAAACTATTCAAAATGTTTTTAATCTCAATAACCACCTTATATGCTAATGTGATTTGAAATGTCAATTTTGAATTATAAAATGCAATTTGAAAAGCTAGATTTGCATTGAAAAACATGCTTTTGAAATGTCATCGACTCAATATGGCTTTGAAAGACATTTTTACATTATTACTTGAATCATTGAAACTTTATTTTTTCCTCTTTCATGGATTTATAACCTAGCTCAAGCTTTAAAAGTCATTTTCCACTTGGTGAAAACATTTTGTAATTACATATACTTATTCGGCCCCGTAACCCAAATATCACTAGGTGCTTGATTTGAAAACATTTTGTAACTTAAAAAACACTTAAAAGTTTATGGAATCATTCATACTTGAGAGAAACTTTTATAACTTATTTAATAAGATGTTGAAACTTTATAATCGTCATAGCTACTAACCAGGCCTTGAAAAATTGATTACAACTTGTTTGAAAATGTTTTGAGTCTCATCAACTTATTCAAGGTTTCAAAACTATTTTGTATTGACAAAAAGGCATGAGGAATTGGGGACCTAAGCATGATTTTTAAATACAATTAAAACTCTAGAAAATACTTTTGAAATCTTATATACTTAGTCATCCTCCAAACGTGACTACCATTATTGAATTACTTTGACAATTGAGTTGAAAGTGGTAATTGGCATTGACGAGATCTCAAATTGAGTTTCAACTTGATTAACACTACAGTGGATAATTTTGAATATTATAATAATTATTTGGAAAATGAATCCATGTTTTCATTGTAGAAAACTCTTTGTAAATTTCTTGATTTATGTGCTCGAGTTCCTCATTACTGCCTCAAATTCTAGTTTGGGCTTCATTATTTGTAGACTTGGATTACTTTGGATTCATATCAATATTCGATGTTTTTTCCCTTCATCTCAATGGTCTCATTATTTTGTTATAATAAATTTGGATGATAATATGTGACTAAATAAAATATATCCCTGCTTAGGTGATTATTTGGTGATATGAACTTTCAACAAGGCAAAAAACCACCTCTTTTTGCATTATTGATATGAAAGGTGAAAATTACTTATGAATATTTATCTTAAATGCCTCAATATGCTGAACATATGCTTGTGATAAAACTTTATCTTAAATTACTAAAAATACTTTTTTTAGACCTAACCACAATATTTGATTTTTGGTAAACACGTGTGAAGTGTTATTTTCTAAGCCACTGCCATTTACAATCATTGGAGTAGATTTTTACATATGAACCAAGTCTTGTCCATTGGGAAATTGAGTTTACATCTCTAAATAATTTTACCATCCTTGGCTATAAAACACCTCTAATTTCCTATAGGAGTGCAATTAGGGGTGTTGTCATGAAATATAAAATTTCCCAACATATTAGAATATTGTTGATGATGATCTTCTTGGCACTGCAGTCATAATTCTAATTATTTTTTTAGCCTACATCCTTATATATATTATGGCCAACATACTAATTTAGTCAAACATTTTTATCTTCAATATCCTTTTACATATTTTATGAGGCCTATGTACTTTGGGTTGATACAAATTCTAGATGGTGATTTGAGGTTATTATATTGTTAAAATCATATATGAAAGTTCAACCCACTATTAAGGATAATGAGTTGTGTTTTCATGATGAGGGTGTTGATCTTGTTGGTGTGATGATGAGCTCGTCTAAGCATAAATCAAATTTAATTTATTGATCTTATGAATCATAAATTACAGAGACATATTTATAACACTAAATAGGTTCATAATAGTCCTACTAAATAGGATGACCAAATAAACTAATAGACAAATTAATAATAACCTAAATACTACATGGTTTATTTTAAATAATAATAACCATGTTTAGATTAAAAAAACTTATGAATTAATTTATTCTAACATATTCCCCCTTAATTTCATTATAATTTGGAAAGTAAAAGATAGAGAACTTTTGAATGCCTCAAATCTATCATGTACAACTGACTTTGTGAAGACATCTACACACTGATCTTAAGTGGGGAGTACTTGAGCTAGATATTAAATTATTGAACATGTTCACATATGAAATGGACTTGAACTTTAATGTGCTTAGTGCATTCATGAAACACTGGATTGTAAATAAATTTAAGAACGCCCTTATTATCATAGTTCATAATTCTTCACTGAGTCTATGGAACTCCTAATACTATTAGTATGAGACGTATCCATATCACCTCATAGAAAAATCTTACATTTTAATATTCTAACTCATTAGAAGAATGAGAAATAAAGTTTCGCTTCTTTTTCTCCCATGAGATCAGACTAGATCCCAAAAAAAATACAAACCTAGAAGTGGATTTTATGTCATTAATTGAACCAACATTATCTATGTCCATGTATCCTATCAAGAAGAACTTATCATTATTATTTTATAATAGGTCATAATTCATTGTTTCTATACTATATCACAATACCCACTTAAATGATTTCCAATGGCTTAATTTTGGCTCTTGCATGAATTGAGAAAGATAGTTGACAACATAGTTGATATCTAGCCTAATGTATGTGAGGTAGATGAGACTCCCAATCAACTGGTGATAAAGAATGGAATATACTAGCAATGATGGATTTGAGTGAGATATCTAGAGTCTTGTCTCCATAGGTGTATCTATTGGTTTACAATTCATCATCTAAAACCTCTTGAGTAATATCTTGGCATATTTCATCTTTGACATGAATATTTAGTGATCTTTTTTCCATGCTTCCAATCTAAGATAGTAGTGTAGTAGCTTGAGATCTATCATGTCAAATGATTAGTTGAGATCTTTCTTTATTACATAAATCATCTTCATTGAGCTGTTAGTGATGACTAGATCATAAACATGAACAACAATAATAAAAATCTCCCCTCTAAAATCTATGATTTATGAGATGATCATCAATTTTTATATACCAAGCTCTAAGAGCTTGTTTGAGACCATACAAATATTTTATGAGTTCTCACACCTTCTACTCTTACCTTGGTGTGACATAACCTTTTGGTTGAATCATGTAAACCACTTCCTTTATATCCCTATTTAAGAAGGCACTTTTAAAATCCATGTGATGAATGTTCCATCCAAATTTTGCATCCATTACAAAGATCATTCTGATTGTCTTTATCTTAGTTGTAGGATCACAAGTCTCCTCATATTCTATACTTTCTTTATGAGTATAGCCCTTTGCTATGAGTCTTACCTTATGCTTTTCTATACTTCCATATGCTTTGTATTTGATATTAAATACCCAATTTTATTTTATAGGTTTCTTCCCTAGTGGAAGATCAACAAGTTTCCATGTGTCATTCTTTATGAGAGACTGATATTTTGCATCCATGGCATTTTTACAAGGTTTGGAATCTAATGTTTCATGGAGTATAGAGGCCTCAAAATTTTCTACAAATATTCTCATTAAGGCCAAATTTACCTTTGTATTAACCATACTACAAGTCTTCGGTCTTGTAGATGAAGTTTTTGGAGTTCCATATAGTTTTGCATCTTGGATTCTACTCGTATACCATTTAGGAATATGTTGAGTAGAGTTGGTGGTTTTATATATTTTGACTAACCATCACCACTATTTTTATCTAGAAATTTTATAGGTTTGATGTTTGTATTAGCTATGTATGTGGAAGATGAACTGATTTCACCTTTCTCATCAAACACTACATCCATGTTGATAAGTATCTTCATAGTCTCTAAATCAAGGAGATGATATGTTTTTGACTCATTACTATATCCCACAAAAATGTATTCTTGGATTTTCTTATACATATTCTTCCTTTTTCTTATTTGGGATATCCATGTATTCCTTCCAACCAAAAACTCAAAGATGAGAGACTTTTAGCTTCTTCCTAGTCTATGCTTCCTATAGGGTAATTACATCAAGAGCTTTGGTGGGTCACCTATTTAGTAGGTATACATCTATGATACACACTTCTACCCAATATGAATGAGGCAATTGTGTATCCTCAACCATGCTTTGAAACATATCTATAATGACATGGTTACACCTTTTTTTAAAATCATTCTATTATGTTTTATAAGTAGTGTATTGATGATATATTCCATGCTATACAAGGCATATAATGAACATTTTAATGGTGTATTCCCCCCCATGATTTGATTAGAGGGCCTTGATTTTATGACCAGTTTCATTTTCAATATAGGCCTCGAATTATTTGAAGGCTTAGAATGCTCGATCTTTAATATTCAATAATGAAACCCATATATTGCAGGAATCATCATCAATAAAGAGTTATAATAATTAAATTCTTTTTGTCTAGGAGTTATAGGCCTAAAAATATCAGTGTGTACTAGATCTAGTGGCTGAGGAGACTAATATTCACTTTTTCCAAAAGGATCTCTTCATTGTTTACTAGCTAAGTAAATAGAATAAATACCAAAAGATTATTTGAGTGTGGGAAGACCTTTGACCATATTATGTTTACTTAATGAAATCAAATAACCATAACTCAAATGGCCATAACTTTTATGGCATAGATGAGTTTTTTGTACCCTTCACAACAAGTTCCCAATGGTCATTGTGTAAAATATCAAGCTGAAACATCTTGCCTACATTCAAAGCTCATGAAATAGTTCTAGATCCTCAAGACTTGTTATTGATAAGTCAAAAATTCTCACCATGGTTGTGATCAAACTCAACTTTGAGATTGTGATCGATAAGTTAGTTTATAGACAATAAGTTCTTAGTGAGTCTTGGGACATACGAGACATATGTGATCTCGGTAGTATAGTTACCAAGTTGTAAAGAAACATCACCTCAACCCTAAATAGTGTATGACAAGTCATCACCAAGAGAAACATTACCATGAGATACTAATTTGTGTAAAGTGAAAAACCATTCTTTCTATCCTATCATGTGCCTTGTGGCATCAAAATCATCATACCAAATAAAATTTTAAGAACAAGGTTCCTCATATGTCTATGTAGCAAAGATCTGATCATATTCTGAAGAATGATCATCCTCAACAATATTCCTATGTTATTATTTCTCATACCAATGCTTCTTTTAATGGGTTTTTGGCTTTGGTGATTGAGGTGAATTCTGTGAAATGGGCTTCTTACTAGATGAACCCTGTGCGAATCCATTATACTAGCAATTTTTGAATTCATGTCCTATATCTCCATAAATAAGACAAACCTTGTATAAATGGGATTTGTGTCCCTTATTATGTTGTTGATTATTCTACTTAGGGTTTTGTTTAGAAGCCTTAATGGGCTTATTCCCTTTCTGAGATGAGGCAAGTGTATGCTCTTCATTATGTTCTTCTATATTTTGTATGGCTTCTTATTGTAACATGTTAACCAATGAGAAAAAGGTTAGTTTTTGACTTGTGACATTTAATGTGGTCACAAAAATTCTATGTGGGGGGAAAATATCTTAGGACAATAGGAACCAAAGATTTACCTTTCACCAATTCACCCAATACTTTAAGTGAAGCATGTAAGGTTACAACTCTATGAAGAAAAGCCTCCACTTTTTTGTTAGATTTTAACTTTAGACTATGGAATTGGATTTTTAGATGAATAAACTAATTTTTATTATTTATCTCATATACTATTTGAATCTTATCCCAAGAATCTTGAGCTGTAGTGGTATTATGGATATGAGGTTATACCTCATTTGAGACTCTGAACATGATTATGAGTTTAACATTTTGATTGAATATCATATTTTTTCTATTGATCAAAATTAGTAGAATTTCAAGTCCACGTGTCATAACAACTATCCATATGTCCTCAAATTCCAAGTGTGTTTTAACCTTTGTTTTTCACATTATATAGTTTTCACCTCAAATAAGTTGAATGTCTGGTAGAATAAAACATGATCCATTTCTAGCCATGTGTGAAAATATGATCAAAATGTATAAGGGATATGGATTGGTTCTTTACAACTCTAAAATTTTCATCTTTCTATATTCTATCAAACTAATATACTAGAACTCTTTATATGTGTAGCTTCTGATATACCCATCGGTACTGGAAGAGCTCATCCTTTCTATATACCCATCAGTACATGAAAGAGAATTTAATGCATGTGAGAGTAGAATGGTATTGGGTACCTAGAAAATATGTGAAAGAGATTCATTTTGTCACTAACACCTTCTTATAAGGAATTCCACATACATGGGTGTAACTTCCCTATATACTTAAAAATTCTAACTATCAAAATTTATGTCTATCGATAGTAATGAATGGCTAATGGAGGTAAGGTGTATGAATATTTCTAAACCTTATTACTCCTCGATGATTTCAAGGGTTAATGCCTAAACATTGTTATTGTAACTATGTTAAGATATAAATTTAGTAGTTCAAAACATGATGGCATTACCTATAAATATGAACTAAAAGCATCGTTAAAACTGAACACTGTGAATGATATTTTTTTCAATCTCATTGATTTTGAACTAATTTGATTTGTCATAAATAAATGACTATTACAATTTTTTTCAATGCACAATTTAAAATTATATAAAATGAAAAATAAAATTATGTAAAGAAAAAAAATTAATACTATTCCTCAATTTTTTTCCCTTTTTTGTTTTGTCTTTTCTGGTTTTGTCTCTTAGAAAAAGTAAAAAATTATCTAAAAAAGAGTTTTTGGTAATTTGAACTCTAGACCTCTTATGGCTATATTTAAAAAAAAAATCTACCAGTCCTCCTATGCACCATTTCAAGTTTATAAAGGACAAAACTCAAATATAAACTATAAAATCACACCTCATGAAGTGGAAACCAACATGGATAGCTTAGTTGCCAAGAGAATCTAAATCAAACACCTCCTTTTGATCCACTTTGAAAGTCTCAAATGAATGCCAACTTCCAAATGCCAAATCAATTATATGGAACTATGCACAAGTGTACATTATCCTTACAGGTGGAATATCATATAGTGAAGAATAATATATAGTAATCAAATCTAGAAAATTAGGTTCTTATAGTAAAATATGGAGAAATATTGTACTACTTGTCAAATTGCTGCTCCAATCTATTCCTATGCCTTTGTGTCTCCCAATTGGTTGTATGGAAGCATGGACAGGTGTAAGAATAATTTTTGTATGATGTAGCATTGAATAAAGATTAGTCTACAAAAATTAGATTCCAAAAATGTTGTCATTATAGCTCATAATTGAGAAAAATTGACATGTTATTTGACAAGAAATAAATTGTAAGCCTCCAAAAGGTGGTATGGCCTACTGTAAATCATTATAGTCTAATTTCAAAATATGAAATATAGAATGATAGAAGTCTCCAATAAAAATCAAGATCTGAATGTGCTTGTATAATCAAATATAGATAAAAATCATACAGTTGTAGTGAATAGAGAGAAACAATATCAAATTACTTTCAAAGCCTCAAAAGGTTGCATAGCCTAGTCAAGAATGATCCAATTGAATTGAATAAGGTACAATACAAATTCAATAATGACTTGATACATAAATCACCTACCAATAATGTGTGTATGACTTGTAATAGAAGAAAACCACATGACAAAGTGAAGAAAACCTTGTTTTTAAGAAACCAATGACACCATAAGCTTTTTCAAGTGAAATCTAACTTGCACAAAAGAAATTTTAACAAAGTCTAGCTCTATAAATGCTCAAATATAATACAAAATTGAAGCATAAATCAAATAATATTTATTGAGATTATGAATCATAAATTATAGAGACTTGTTTATAAACCTAAATATTCTCATAATAGTCCTACTATGATACATAAATCACTTACCAATAATGTGTGTATGACTTGTGATAGAAGAAAACCGTATGAAAAATTGAAGAAAACCTTGTTTCTAAGAAACCAATGTTACCACAATCTTTTACAAGTGCAATCTAACTTGCACAAAATAAATTTTAATAGATTCTATCTCTATAAATGCTCAACTCTGATACAAAACTACGCATAAATCAAATAATATTTATTGAGCTTATGAATCATAAATTATAGAGACATTTTTATAACCCTAAATATGCTCATAAGAGTCTTACTAAATAGGATGAGCAAATAATCTAATAACAATATGAAATATTTGAATATTATTCTATGACTAGCATAGACTAAAAATAACCTAAATGCTATATGGTTTATTTTATATAATAAAAACTATATTTATATAACAAACCTATGAATTAATTAATTCTAGCAGCTCAATGTTTTAGATCTTGATAAGTAGGAGGTATTTTTCACTACGAGTCAAACTATGATATTGTTATCAGGATTCAACTGTGTAGTTTTTCAAGTCAAACTCATTGACCCATATTTCTTTAGTAGTGGTTCACATGAACCTAGCTCTCATGAGATTGAATGGTACACTTAGCACTCATTGCATCTAGTTGTTGCTCATAGGGGTGAAGCATTGGGCCTTCTTGAGAGGTCACCCATCCCAGTACTACTCCAACTCAAGTGCACTTAACCATGGAGTTTCCTCCAAGATTAAGGCCACTTATTTCCTACTTATACTAGTCTAGATTATAGCCATGATATTAATCCTTCTATTTATAATATGTTTCATGTTTATTTTGATCTAGATCCTAAAATTTCCCAAATTGATTGGGATATTAATGATGATTATCTTCCTTATGAATATTTTCAAATGTTTTTTGGGCAATGCATTTTATTTTCTATTAAAGATGTTGGATAAGCAGTCCATGATGATGTTAAATATCCTTATTAATGTGTTTTAATTGAGATATTTCCTCTTATTGATTACGCATTTTTAAACATGAACTATTATTTAAAAACTTGAAAGGGCACTTATAAACTATTCCCATTAAGTTGAAAACTTGAATGAGAAACCTAATGGAGGCTCATAATGAAAACCAAAAATGGCATCATTGAGTTGTATATTTATATATACATGTAGCATGATACTTTGTGTTGTTATTTCAACCTAATTTTGTTTCATGGTGGTGTTATTTTTTTCACTATACTCCCTATGATTTGACATATGCTCATCATGCTTACCACCTAATTACCAAGAGACCTTTTTGATCTAAAACAACCCTCTAGAGAGAGTTTGATATATTCACACTATGCTGAGCCCTTATAGGCATTCTTGTACCCTAGGTGGCCCTTTCTAAATTTTTTTTGGACCTTATAGGAACATTTCTAGCCTAGGTTGGTGGTTCTACTATCCTAGGTCACTTGTTTTCTTGCTTACTTGTAGCCCAAATTGCAACTTACCTAGATTTTCCTATTTCAACTCTAATTCATTATACAATGGCTAAAAATGGTTATTATTGCCTTTGCTCACCCATTTTCAACCCTATATCAGGTCTAAACATGCCTTTCATCCCCCTTTCTTAATTTTTATTGGCTCATCATCTCTCTTGAGCTTCACTTATTAATCTTCTTGAATTTTTGATATCTTTTCATCTCTCTTGAGCTCTTCTTGATAGTCATATAACTCTTCATATCTCTTGAGCTCCTATAATGCACATTACATGGTTCTTCAACTATATTGAACTTTCCCCTTTGTAAATTCATAGATTCACTAGTTTTTCAACCTAGATTGATTCAATTTATACATAGTTGTTCTTAATCCTACTGTATTATCTCATGTGTTGCATCAGTTATCCTTGCACATGATTTATGCACTTGGTTTGTCCCTCACATATCTTGATTCTTCCTACCTCACTCTCTCTCTTAGATTGGTATTATTATATTGGATAAGGATATACATTACAACTTAATTTTTATCTAGTCAAGATCAAACTTGGATTCTCAGTTGGTAGTGTTTCAATTTATTTCCTTCATTTCTTAGTTTTGAAAGTAGATAAAAGAAAATGAATATGAGGGTATGTAGATGGGTACCTGGTAGAATATGTGCATTGATCCTAATGAATGTGAGAACTCCTTTTTGGTGAGGAAGGACTACCTGCAATAAGACCACACTATACCAACTTGTTTTTTAGACAAGTATGAAGGGTGGACTGCCTAACAATGCTAGATCTAAGAGGCAAAAGGTCCCTTAAATGGTTATAAATCCACTCCCCTAATGAAAAAAATGTTCTAGGAATGAAAATAAACAATGATAAATTGATAAGAACATAAATGATTATACAAGAAAATAAACAATGTACATATTCGGTAGAAGTTGTAGCATGATAGGTCAATACCATCCACAAGTATGTTAAGATCAGGTCTAGAAGATTAGAACAAGGTTTTCATACAAGTACAAATCTAAAATAACATATGGTAGGGTGTGGAGAAGGATAAAATAAAAAACTATTATTTTTCCCTAATAGTGACCAATGATGATCAAGGTGACCGATGATGGTTGTTTTGATCGGTGATGGTTGTATGAATGATGATGGTTGTTATAAATAGAAATGGTTATAATAACCATCTATAGTTACCTATGGTAAAATGGATAATAGGATGAAAGGGGAAGTAAGGGGATGTGGTTGATTAGCAGAGGGTGAATTAGGGGTTCTGAGGGTATGTACTTGTGTGCAGGTGAATAGATCATAACAACAAATTTTGATAAGGGGAGAAAACACTAAAAATAAAGGAGAGATGCCTATATGAAGTTAATTAGATGATATTTGAAACCTAAATAAATCTAGAAAACATAACAGTACTCCTACCTTCAAAAGCCATATGGACAGAGCTTCATGGTCTTGGATGCTTGCACAAAGAAAAAAAGAGAGTCTGGATGAAAATTTCTAGATCCTTCACTCCTCTACGAGCTCTGTCTTTATAGCACAAAATTTCTAAGTGAGGAGAGAGTTGTCAAGTTGGGTGAAGATAAAGATGCCAATTCAAAGGGAAAGAAGGCTATGAGGTGTGCATGGGAAGTTTCCATTTTATCCATGCATGCCTATCTTGCAGCTAGATGATTTTTGTTTTGTAGGGGTGGAGACCTAACCATCGACAGTTAGACCAACCATCAATGGTCAACCTCGAGAAGTATAAGGTTTGAAATGGATCAAAATCAATATGTTTAAGAATGTTTATTAAATAAGGGTGTCTAGGTGTTATTAAATGACTAGGGTGAGTTAACCAGGGAAATTAGCTAACTCAAGTTGGGAATAGGTCCAAAGTGAGGTGACATTGAAGACTATTCAAGGGGTCATTTTTCAGTGTCTACATTTTCCCCCTTTTTTTAATGTGACTTTATGTTAATAAGTCATAGAACAAAAATGAGCTGCTAAGTGGTCCAAGTCTGATTACCCCAAGTATGGGAGGAGGGTATTCCCCCTCAAACTGGTAGTTAATGAAGTAAAGGGTAAATCGGGTTAGGGTTTGATAAAAGTTATAATGAAGGTCATTAGGTTGGGCATTTGAGACACAAGTATGTACAATGAATGCAACTAATTATGATAGTCAAAATCATGCAAGGACTAACATTACCATGTTGGTAAAAAATGAGGTTGGGTGCTAGGATTAGTGATAAGGTAACCAATCCCCAACATTGGTCATAACTGATAAGGTCACACTTGTCATGTGTCCTAGAAAGGGTTAGTGTTTGCTTAGGTATCTTAGGTAGGAAGTGCTCTTAAGAAAAACACAATGGGTTAGGTCATGGATGAGGTGGTGCATAATACAAAAGTTTAATAGGGAAAAATTGGTCAAAGTGGGCATGATGACCAAAGCAAGGTCACTACAAGGTATGCAAATAGGTACCAACATTGAGGTGGGTGAAGGTAAATGGGTTGGGTGGGTAAGGGGTAGCTGAGCTGAATCCTAATACACTAGGCAAGAGGACACTACCTACATAGTCTCTTAGATAGTTGATCCAACATAGACTTTAGGCCTAATGTAGTTCTTGATAGAGAGAGGGTGACTCTTGAATAGGTCAAGGTAGGGAAAGGAAAGGGTTTCCCCATGTGGAAGTGTTGCTAGGTGTAAAAGTGGGGAAAAAATAAGGTGAACTACAACTAGCGATGGTTAGGGCCAACTGATGATGGTTATGTAATCATTGGGGTCAGATGTAATTGGTGATGATTAGGGTCAACTATCGATGATTGGCTAAAAACCCTAAAACTATTATAAAAAGTCAAAAGGATAAACATGTGTCTTCATTTACAACTTGGCATTTGGTGATTGGTATTGTCTAAGTGAGTAGTAAAAGTGAGCTTAGGGAAGTGTGGTGAGATTTTGAGGTGTCTTGATGGAATTAGTGAGTGAGAGTGTGACAATAGGATCAGGATGGATGTTGGAGAGGCTCACAGACAAGTGGCTGGGTGAGGGTTGAGGTGGCACCACCAATCATGAAATGAGGTAGGCCATGTCTTAAATTGGAAATGAATTGGTAATATTGTAAATATATAATAAGACATTTTTAATTAAGGAATTTTGGGTTTACAAATATAGTGCTAGGGTTTTTTCTATTGTGGTGGTTTGTGTGCAAAATTATATCTGTGGGTATGTTTTTTATTTGTAGAGAGGTAGCTAGACATGTGTGAGGGTGTTAAAAATTAGTTTTAGGTGGTATAGGGGTTTTAGGGTTTTAGAAGGAGGTCAGGGGGTCAAGGCTCACCACCTATAACCACCTAACAGTGATTGTTTATGGTTGGAGCTAACTGATAATGGTGAACCTTAAGGGTAAATGGCCCCAAGGAGACTATCGATGGTTAAGGGGATATATTGATGTTTGAGTCAAGTTAGGATGGGAGAGTTGGGATGGGGTAGGAGTTGGGAGAGATATAGAGTTAATATGGGTAGGAGTAGGGTTATAAGAGGTAGGTAATGGGAATGTAATAATTTTTTTGAGGATTTTGGAATGTAGGATAAGATTAAAGTTAGGGTGAGAGAGTGGGGAGTTGGAAAGGATTAGGGTTGGGATGGGTTAGGAGTTGGGTTAGGGTAGGAGGTGTGTTGAGATATGAATTGATAGGGGTTATTGATTGGTGATATATTTGTTATTGTAAGATGAGATTAGATCTAGTTATAGGATCAAGTTCCTAAGATTTTTACTAAGGTGAAGGATGCCATGTCTACAAGGGACTATCATCACATAAAGGTAGTGGGTTTTAGAGGGATGTGGCATTACCAATGCCTTCCCAAGGATGCCAGGATGATAGTCACCCTCATTAAAATATTGGACCCAATGACTAATACTTTCTAGTTACCGACTAGAGAGATGAGCATCCTTTTTTAGGATGTCCATCAAATTACACGTCTACCCATCCAAATAGATCCTATCTACCACATAAATGGGGAGGTGATTGATGAGTGTATGATAATGTTGTATGGAGATGATCAAGATGATGCCCAATTCCACTTTGGAGGTTTCAACATTAGGACTCTATACTAGAGGGCTCCTAGTAAGAGACATTTATTGACCATGTTACAGCTAGCGATCACATGTTACACATTACCAAAATTTGTAGGAGGGAGATATCTTGGTTTACTATTAAGGGTGATGGTGGAGCTATTTTAGGGTGGTATGATGTTTGGATGGGCACATGTCTTACTAGTTTAGATATATAGAGAGCTATGGGGGTTCATAGTGCACAGGTTGTATGGCATCATCATGGGATTTGTTCTTCACTATTGGGCCTATGAGCATATATGGGTACTGAGAACCTTGGGCCTTCTAATAGAGGGATACCAATTTATGGATTATGTGGTTAGATTTTATGGATGGAATAAACATGGGGCCATGATAGGTGCAGGTGGTGGTATTAGGGACATTGATTGGTTTAAAGGAGCCTTGAAGAGTTTAGTTCTTGGTGACATAGTGTAGAGGTCATATCAGACATGGATAGTATGGGTTGGGTATAGGTATCACACCCTATATTTACAAATTTGGAGATGGACATATGGGAGGTGAGATGGTGAGGTAGAGTGTATCCCCTTTAAGTGATTATGGAATCAATTTGGGCTTATTTAGGGCATCCCTCCTAATTTTACTTAGTATAAGAGGGAGGATGTAGAGTTCTATCTACCAGAGCCATAAATAGTTGAGGAAGAGTTAGTGTTTGAGGAGTTTCCCCTGAGGGATAGAGATGATGTAAGTTGCATAGATAATTACCTAGTTTAGTTTTAGGTGAGATATATAGCCATGGATTTTGGTTTGGGATATGGGGACCAACAGCTAATGGATGTTGACTTGAGTCAAAGGCCAACACAAGGGGATCCATAGGTAGCAATATTATGGGTAGCAACATAGGCCCAAATTATGGCATTATAGGGGTAGATTTCCACCTTACAGGGTCAACTAAGAGGAATGATAGTGTAGAGAGATTAGGCCTCAGCATAAATCACTACTTTATAGGGTTAGGTGGCCATGTTACAAGGGTGGATTACCATAGTAATAGGAGAGTGGGACTAGGTGAGGGTCTCACTTGATTTGGTGACATAGGAGAGAGACTCTTTATGATGCACTAGTGGAGCAATAGTGGCACCCCTAATTTTTGTGATATAAGCTAGATATCTAACAACCATATAGGAGTTGTGTTACTATAAGGGCATTATGCTAGCATAGTGTCCTAATGAGCCAAGGTGGGGTGATTACCATGTGAGTTTGGCTAGTGGAGCAACATTTTTAGTATTAGGTCAGTGGGTGATAGTAGTAGGTTGACGAGGTACTCCAAGGGGATATCCACTAGATGTCAGTGCTAGTGGTTCTAGTTTAGGTGCCTTAGGTTCATGAGCAGAGATCTTATGTGATATATTTTGATATTTTGACATTTTGATATCAGCCTACACGCTGAGATGTGAGATATTTATGTGAGCGATGTATATGAGGATGTGTAACATTTTGTACTATGATAGGTATATGTATATTGATTTTGATTAAGAGGATTATGTTTATATGATGCTATTAGGATGTGATTATGTATATTAATTTTGATGATATGGTGATGGATTATGATGTTGTTGTTTATGGATTATGGTGTGATGATGTGTTATATGTTAGAGATGATCATATTATGCTATGTTATGATATTGTTAGCTATGTTAGAAATACATGATGTTAATTTTAATTTGATTGATGAGCATGTTTAGAAAATAATGTGAATGTCAATGTTAAAAAACTATTAGAAAAAATGTGTTGTGGGGTTAATAGATACAAGGATGTTGATGGGGTTTGGCTAGAGGAAATGCTCATGTTCACATGTGTGGATGAGAAAAAGAGCATGGTGCCTTGCTAGCGAGAACCAGATAATAAGAATCCATAGATGGAATGATTTAATGAATACAAACCCATCAAATGTATCATAGGAGCATGATTTATTGATAAAATTAGTGCCTTGAACACTTCATGCCAAGTAAGTTCATAGTCCCTTAGGGTCATTGAGGATGTCGGTGATAATTAGGGGTGTGAATTTTTGAGTAGAGGAAAATAGAACCTAAAGTGGAGTTAGTGGATTTTACCATAGGCAACCAAAGAACCCTAGTAGACAAGTCCATGCCTTTTGTATGTTTGATTATAATGGGTAAACTGATCAATGTGGGAAGTCTACTCATGCCATGCCTAAGAGCCAAATATGACTTAATTAGATAATTAGGTAGATTGATCGATATGAGAAATCTATAAATAAAAGATATAAGAGCTAATTATGACCTAATTATTATGGATTTTGCTTATTATTGTTGTTTCATATTTATAAGTTGCTAAATTTGATCAATGCAGGAAGCTTCTATTGAATATTATTTAGACATCCATCAAGGGAGAGGTCTAAGATTTTACTTTGCATAGTTTTCCTTTGAGGGAGTAGTCTATGTTTAAGTAACTTTTGATTTGATGAGGTAGCTATCCTTTAAGGGAGCAGTCTGCTATGTCTTTGAAGTATAGATATGTTTGGAGACTGGGCATAGATAAGTCTATTCAGGTTTGAAAGGTCTACTCATGTAGAAGCAAGACTTAGACACAAAAGGTTCATTTAGGGGAAGGGGTTTTTCAGAAAAAAATGACCATGGGATTCCATCTATTAAAAGATGGAAATTATCCATGAGAACCATGTTATGGGTAGATATGGGGGACCCATACTTAGGATGAAGCTAGTACTATGACAGATGAATCACATGATTTTATATAATCAATCGATCCCAAAAGGGGTAGAAAGGAAATGAGGTAGAAGAAGGTTAATGATCCAATGGGATGAGCTTAAGTAAGACATGGAAGTGGATTTGATCCTTGTTTTAATAATGAAAGAGATGAAAATGTGAAGCATTAATGGGTTCAAGTTTTGGTTTTCCCTTGAAATAATACAAGTGATAAGCACCTGATACATACTTATGGGTTATAATATAAAGTCTTAACCAGTTAAAAGCAAACTTGCCCTTTTTGGTCTTCTCCATATTACCGATGTGTTGGTTTTCCTTGAGGATGAGGTCTCTAATGTTGAACTCTCATGTTTTCATATGTTTTTTATATGCATGCTTGATATGCTCATGATAAATTCAAAGGTGATTAACGAAAACAAGGTAACATTCATTAAGAAGTTATAAGCATGTAAGGCATTCTTGATGATAGTCACTTTTAGAAAGAATTTCATGCAAAGATATACAAAGGGATGGAATTTGGACTTCAAGAGGTAGAACTACCTTGGCTCCAAAGATGAGAGATAAAGGTGTAGCTCCTGTGGGAGTTCAAATACTAGTGAGGTGAGCCTATAAAGAAAATTGGATATGAAGGTACCAATCCTTACATGAAGCACTGACTACCTTAGTGAGTATTTTGATGAGTGTTTTTATGGAAGCCTTAGCCTATCCATTGGCTTGTGGATGATAAGGTGAGGAGAAGCTTATGTTTATACCAAAATCTATTGGAAATATTGTCATTGATGTCAAAGGTCTAGCATTATTGGTGATAAAGGCCCCATTACATTTAATGGTATTTTTAATATTCATATCTTGGATAATATGTATTAATATTTATTTAATATTAATGAATATATTTTAGGTTGCATATAAGTCAACATAAGGCCCATGAACAAGTCAAAGAGTCATGGGATAAAAGATGAAAGAGGAATGGGATGCATTTTCTCATAAGGAGTCATCTTGAGGAATTCTAAGAGTCACTATGTGAAGACAAAAAAGGGTATGACACATTTTTCCATGAAGGGACACTTTGAGGAATATAAAAAAGTCATCAAGATAAAGACAAAACAAGAAAGGATGCTTTTGCTTATGGAAGGTCACCATATGACTTTTCAAAGCAAGGATATGAAGGGTCATGCAAGTTTGGCACCATTTTCTATGAGTATTGAAGGGTCACAAAGGGTCAATGCCAAAGGTCATTTGAAAAGCTATAAATAAAGGTTTGAGAAGCCATTTGTAATATGCAAGAGAGTGCATGGTTTGTATTTGTTTTTGAAGAGATAAAATTAGGAGATATTGTAGAGTTATATCATTTTTTAAGTAAGCAATATTGAGAGATAGTTGTGTTTTATACACCAGAGGGGTTGGTGCTCACAAATAGTTGTGGTGTTGGTGCTCTGCAAAGGGGTTGGTACTCCTGCAAGTCGGTGCTTGTGAAAATTTTAATTTGAGTTGGTACTCATTCATATACTTGAGATTGTTCTCCATGGATTTTTCCACTTTGGATTTCCACGTAAAATTTGATGTCTCTCTCTCTCTCTCTCTCTCTCTCTCTCTCTCGTGTGATGCATATTATTGTTTCAATTTTATTACATATCTTGAATGTGTGGTTAAGTTATTAATGAAAATAAATTTGATTAAGTAAAAATATATATAATATACTAATTCACTCCCCCCCCTCTTAGTATATTTCATGCTTAACAATTGGTGTTAGAGCAAGTTTCTTTGGAAAAAATTTTACAGCTTGAAGGTAGATCAGGAAAGCACGATGGCTGGATCACATGAAGGTTTTCTACAAATAAAGCATTTTTTGTTTGATGGGACAAATTATGTTTTTTGGAGCATAAGGATGAATACTTATTTGATGGCCCTTGGATTTGACATATGGCAAGAAGTGGCGGAGGAATATGAAGAGCCACAGACACTTGTAACTTCTCTGGAAGAAAAGAAGGCAAGTGAAAATAATGCTAAAGCTTTAAATGTTATTTTATATGGTTTATGTGAATCATAATTTGTTAAAGTTATGCAATGTAAATTTGCTCATAAAACTTGGGTAAAACTTGAGAATATTTACAAAGGTGATGGAAAAGTTCAGCAAGCCAAGCTTTAGACCTTCAGAAGATAGTTTGAGAGTTTGAAGATGGAAGAGGAAGAAAATATAGCAAGTTATCTTTTATGGGTTGATCAAATAATTAATCAAATTTAAGGTCTTGGAGAAAAGTTAGAAGAATCAATTGTGATTCAAAAAGTTTTGAGATCTCTACCATTGAGATATGATGCAAAAGTTTTGGCAATTGAAGAGATAAATAATTTAGCCAAGCTAAAGATGGATGACCTACATGGTATTCTTATAGCATATGAGATGTGAACCAAATAAGAGAAACCCTCAAAGAGAGAAGTTGTTTTCAAAACATCAAAAAAAGAGAAGGCTAAGATTCAAGAATCAAGTGATAGTTCTAGCAATAATGAAGATGATAATGGAGATCTATTCATTTAGAATCCAAAAAAGGGCATAGGTAAATATCAATAAAAATTACCTTTCAAATGTTTAAATTATATAAATATTGGACATTATGCAGCTAAGTGTCTAGATAAGGGTAATATTGATAATGAAGAAGGAAATCCTACATACAAGAAGAATTTCAAAGGAAAATTCAAGGATTCGAGAAGAAGAGTTTGTATTCTAAATATCCTAACTCAACTGAAGATAGTAGAGTCAGTGATTCAAAAGAAGAAGAGATTCTATTCATGGCCATACATAAAGATACCACCACAAGTAAAAGTATAGATGATCAAGAAGAAGAATAGGATGAAGCTAGAGTGAATCTGGAAGGAGAACTCATTTGTGCCTTAAAAGAGTTAAAATCTCTTGAAAAAAAGAATCAAAGATTAAAGCTCCAGATCAAGAAAAATAAAAAGGAGTCAAAGGAAATAATTGAAGATCTATAAGCACACTTTGAAGAAGCCAAGAAAAATGAAGATCTAATGGCACAGTTGAAAATAGTAACTAAAGAATGTGAAAAGTATGTTATTGAAATTACTTCTTTAAAAGCAGATATTGAGAAAATAAATAAAGCAAGCAATGATAGAGTAGTTAATGATTCAAAATTTTAGAATATCACTAATATATTGAATAAGATATTAAAAAATCAAAGATCAATGTCAGATAAGATATGTATTAGATTTGAAAAAAAAGGGGAGGCCACTACTTTCATAGACAAGGAAAAAGGAAAGAGCTATGCTGAAGCTCTCACAAAAGAAGAAATAAAAAGGGAAGAAGTTAAGAATACAAAGGACATCTCAAACAAATAAGGCTAGAGGGAACAAATCTACAAAAGGCAATCATGTTAGAGATACACAAAAAAGTCCTATTTTTATGGTTACTATTTTTATTGTAATGGATATGATCATAAAAAAATAGAATGTCAAAAAAGGGCTAACAATTTTAGAAATAAGGAGAAAGAAAGTCATGCAGAGTCAAGTAGAAGCCACAACTCTTTTGCTCCTCTATTAGGATTAATGAAGAGGCCATAATCTGTTACAAGTTCAACAACTTCAGACACATATTTTGATACTGTAGAAGTGTGTTCAAGTCAGTCAAGAAGGACCAGAGTTTTAAGACTCTATTCATCAAGAGGAAAGTTTAGATAGGTTCATGGTAGAAGAAACAACCTAAAAAATCTATGTTAGTACAGACATCTTTGCATGCAAGAAATGAAGAAAATTAATGGTTCATTGACAATGGATGTTCAAGGCACATGATAGGAGATAAATGCAAATTCATGACCTTGAAGAAGATTAATGATGGCACAGTGAAATTCAGAGATAATACGATTACTAGAATTGCTTGAAAAGGTACACTAATTTTAGATAATGGTAGAACTAAAATTGAAAATGTTTTGTATGTAGAATGTATTAAGCATAATCTTTTGAGTGTAATTCAAATGTGTGATTAGGGGTACACACTAAATTTTTATGTAGAAGGTTATGAAATTAGGAGAAAAGATTTAGATGTATTAGTTTTATATGCTTATAGAATATGAAATAATTTGTTTATGCTATTAAACATCAAAGGTCAAAGATGTTGTTTGAGTCAGATTAAATAAAGTTGGCTATGGCACAAGAAAATGGGACACATAAATTTTGATAATCTTGTCAACATTAGCAATAAGCAAGCAGTCAAAAATCTTCCAAAGATTACAAAGCCATCTCACACACTTTATGAACCTTGTCAACATGGGAAGCAGACTAGAAGGCAATTCAAAATAAAAGAGTACTCAACCACTCATATGCTAGAGCTTATTCACACTAATCTGTGTAGACCTATGAGAACTCAAATTACTCAAGGTGAGAAATATTTCATGTTTCTTAGTGATGAGTTTTCACATATGAATTAGATAATGTTTTTAAAGAAAAAATCAAAAGCTTTAAGACATTTCAAAGCATTCAAAGCATTAGTTGAGAATGAAACCAATTTGAAGATTAAGTGTCTAAGATCAGATCAAGGAGGAGAATTCATGTCAAATCAATTTATTGAGTTTTATGAAGACCATAGAATAAAGAGACATTATTCATTGGCCATAACTCCATAGTAAAATGGAGTAGTTGAACAAGAAAATAGAACAGTTCAAGAGATGGTGAAGACAATGCTAAATAAATGCAAGATAGCAGATAAATATTGAAGAGAGGTAGTTTATTTAGTAGTGCATATTTAGAATAGATTATTATTGAGAGTCAATAGTGACAAGACTCCTTACGAGCTATGGAAAGATAAAATAGTAATAGTTGATTATTTCATAGTTTTTAGTAATAGATGCTTCATAAAGAGAACTAATGAAAAATTTGGTGAATTTGAATCCAGAGAAAATGAAGGTATATTTCTTAATTATTATTACAAAATTAAAGCTTATAAATGTTATAACAAAAGAACCAAGAAAATTATTGAAAGTACAAGTGTTAGGATAGAATAAGATAGAACAAAAAGAATCAGTGATCTAAAAGACATTCCTGAAATCATTAAAGAGAAATATTTTGAAGAATCAGATGAAGATGAGAAGAAGGAGAAATAAGACACTAGAACTCCATCCAAATATGTTTAAAAATGTTGGGTGAATATTTTGTCATCTAGCAATCGACGACAAAATGGGTATATCAACCACAGTACAAGGAGATTTATATGGCAAAAAGTGTGGGTTTACCACATCCTAATGAGATAAATCTCTCCTCTCATCAAGGGGAGGTTCCTTATAAATTACTTGTATGCTATATATATATATATATATATATATATATATATATATATATATATATATATATATATATATATATATATATATATATAAGTAGAAAATAATAATCAAGGTAGGATAACACCATCCATCTCTCTTTTTTTAGAGATAATGTTCATGGAGCAAAAGATAAATCTTGGTTGATGACTGAAAGCATTCCTCTTCCTTCAAAAATGATGTTCAACAAATAACAAAAAATCTTATTGAGTAGTAACTAGGTCTAAGAGAAACCTCCAAAAGCACAAAGTCTTTCTTTGCTTCCCTCACTGATTATAAGATTACGTAACAGTAGAGTGAAGTAAAGCTCAAAGTCTTCACCTAAAACTACAAGAGATAATAAGATCGCAAAGGATAAAAGCAGCTCAAAGTCTTTCTAATATCCTTCATAATGTCTTCAGATAATTTCCACATACACTTTGATTATATAATTAAATAGATGAGAGATTATTAGGAAAGAGAACATAAGAATGATCTCCTAAATAACACAAATTATTTAGACACAAAGTCTGAAAAATAACCTGCTTCTCATTCATTCAAGAAAATATGATTTACAAGTTGAGATCAAAGTCTCAAGAAGTATCTCAATTTTGGCAGAGTTTTTGCTCTCAATTATCAAGAAGATTCTTTACAAAAGAGGCTCCCTCTATATATATAGGGAAAAAAATTTCAAAATTGAGAAAAGACTTAAATATTAAAACCTAGTCAAAGATGAGTCTCCATTGACTTTGGGACTTTTCCAAATTTTTACATTTATTTACATATGATAAAAGTACATGTGAAAATGTCCCAAGTAAATTACAAAGTACATGAGAAGAATGGAGAAGAAGAAATGAAAGAACAGTTCAACTTTTGTACATGGTGATAGCTACTTGTATCCCAATACTGTCTAGTGCAATAGTATTTTTGAAGACCACCTTACCTCTGACAGTGGTGTCTCTCAATGTTGTGATTGATTTCACATGACTAATTAACCTAGTTCTTAGATTATCTAGAGTTAACTAATTATCTAAAATACTATCCATAAAAGTCATTGAGAATGCTTTCTCTTCGAATTCCCTTCGGATCATACCTTCAAACTCCTAAATCATTTCCTCTGCTGAAATGAATTAGTTGTCTTGAGAGGTGAGTCTGTAAGGCAACTCCTCTAATTTGTTCAACAGACTGGTATCACTTTTTTAACTAGCATCTTTGGAATATTGGAGATCACTGATTAGTTCTTTAAGTACCAAGATCCTGTATATTAGTGATTCTTTAATTTCAATATAAGAATACCTATTGGCAATGATGTCGATTGATACTAAGGTACATTTATTTATCACTTTCATCTCTATCCACTTGCTAAGGTATTTATTTGTGCTTTCAATATCTTCAAAAATAATATTGATAAGGTCTTCTAACTCTTTTATCATTTTCTTCATTTTACCAGTCTTCTCAACCACCTCTGTAAACAAGGAAATCCCCTATGCATGCATCTTATCTAGGTAATCTTCAAGTACTTTTCCCTTTAGATAGGTCTTCTCTACTTTCTAGATTACAGGATCATCTATGGAGAAAGCCTCTGGAGTTACTGCTTCTAGAGCAAAAGTGAATCTCCTGATCACTGCGATCAATTGTTTCGCCTTTGCTTTGTAATGATCTTTCATTTCTTTCTCTCTGTCAAATTTCTCGATCATGATATCCATTGTGGATTTCAAATTGCTCTTGGTGCCCTCATGAGTTATTTTCCCCAACTCAACTTGAGAAATGGAGTAGCTGCTCATATCAAAATTCTCAAGGGTTGCATCTTGTGGGGGTTTGGCTATCTCTAGAATTTTTGGCTTCTTGGGGGTCTTATCTTTCACCGATACTATTTTACTAAAGTCAAAGTGATCTAGAGAGATGGCTTGCTTTTTTTGTGTGTGAAAGTTGACAACCAAGGTGGGAGAGCAAAAGCACTTATAGTAGCAATAGTCCCTATAGTTGGTGTCACTGGGGTAGTACATGCACTACTGGTGAGAACAATTGGTGTAGTGGGAGTAGTAGGCTTAGTATCAATTAAAGTCACACCTACTGTTGAATGGTCAAAGGTGAAACTATTTTCGATGTTGAAAGAAGGAGATGATAGACTGGGGATGGATCTTGATGATCGAAGAACATCTCCAGAAGCACCTTGAGAGTCACCAAAAATAACTCTAAAAGGAGAGCTGGCTCCAAAAGAAGGAATACTGATAGGAAAAATGGGTGAAGGAGTTGCAACAGGTGAGTGAGGTGGAGAAGAAGAAATGCTTGTATCTGGTTGTGCACCTTCTTGTAGAGATTGAGCTTCCATTCCCTATTGACCCGTGGGCCTGTCATCGATTTCCATCTGTTCTGCCACTTGTTCTTGGGCACTTTGTTTCTCAACCCCCATATCTGTTGACTCTGGTTCCTTCTCGGCAACCTTTGATTTCTTTGATACAAAGATGATTTTAGGCTTATGGGGCCTGGAAGGAGAAACAACATCACTTTTATTCTTTGTTCTATTTTCTGCTCTCCTCCTTGTCTCTTCTTGGAATTCAGCCTCTAATCTCGTGATAAATTCTTTTAAATTGATCCCCTTATTTGCTAACTAATCATTGGTGTTAGCCAATATTGGTTTGAATCTCATCCTCAAAGAGGTCAACTCTTTTTGAGACCATTGGATAAGAGGAAGAGGAGAGTTAGTGACCTATTCAGTAAGATATCTACTATTGACCAGATCTCTGTCATCTACTAGATTTAGAGGAATATCAGTGAGCCCTAGATACTCTATTTTCTCAAGAGATAATATGATGTAGTTCATATTCCTAATATCTTTTTTTGTCCTTAAATCTATCCAGATGTCTTCGATCATGGGTTCATGGAACTGAGTCTTCTTTCTGATCATCTCTTTGACACCTCTGTAATCAAACTTGGGCCTCCTTTTGAAATGCTTCATGGTGACAAGTTGCATTTCAGTCTCCATTGCCCTTAATTTTGTAGTGGTCAACACTGAGTACCTACCAATTTCAATGGGGAACCTAAAACCTGGTTTCTTAAGTTCCATCTATTTATTGTGCACGATAATAATTTGTCTACACAAATCCATCACAATCAATTTTTCAGAAGGAAATCTAGGTAGCATATAGGGATAGCCTTGGAAAAATCCAACCCGTAGATAGAAAAAATTAGGAAACTATAAGAACATATAGTCGAAGTCATTGAAAACAGTCCAGGCTTTATCTAATACTCTTTTCTATTCTAATTGAGAGTCGAAGAAACACAAAAATGCTGTGAAAAAGGCATCATTTACCATCCTAAAGTGATGGATTGATCCCTTTAATGTTATATGAGGGTAATATTGATATATAGGAGTGGTTTTTCTGTCTCCCTATGATGTCAAACTGAGAAAGGTTCTCATTAAAGCTGTAATGTACACCAGGTACAAAGTCATATAGAAATTTGAGGTAATAGACACCTTTGTCAATTGCTCATGCAGAGCATTGTTGATCTGTTCACCCCAAAAAATGACTTGTTTCCCTTGGAAGATTATCTTGATGAAGGGATACATCTATTAATAAAATTGAGAAGAAGATGGTAAACCTCATACTTTGTTGAGAAGATTAATTAAGTCACCAACTTCTTCTATAAAGTCACTCAAAAAAATTCATGGCCATCTGGATAAGTTGGCTATGGGAGTTTTCAGCCATCTATTGTTGATCACCTTCTTCACCTTCTCAAGATCTTTGTCATATTATTTTTGTGCTTATACGAAGTTGATCTTCAACACTTCAATAGTAGGAAGGCACATGATAACTTTATCGATGAACTCGGGGTCCAGTCAGATTACTATGTTGCCACTAGCATCTGACATAGCTCTGGTCTCTTTGTTATAGAATTAGGCACACTAGAGGATGAACTCTATGTGATGTGCTGCCATAGAAAAAGAGGAGACCAGATGGATATTGCTCTCAATTATACTCTTCATTTTAGAGCTCAAATTTTTCACCTTAGTTCTCTCTACGAACTCAGCTATATCTACATGGCCGATATTTGTGTCCCTAATGTCATCCACATTAGAAGTGACCGACGTGATTGGGAAAACACCTTGATATTGGTACTTCATCACCTTTGACTTCTTTAGAGAAACTTCAGTCATCAGGATGAGCCTTTGTCAAAAGTACATTGATAAAAAAGGATCTTGAAGAGAAACTACAATAAGAGTCATGATCATGTAATTAGGAAAAATATTGGCAATTTGGAAAAATTGCACATTGGGTGATCATGACCAAGGAAATGTGGTTGAAAAGGCTGAGGCATGAGCAAGTTGGAGAATAAAAGGAAAGTGGGCTTAGAAAATGGGAAAAATAAAAATTTCCTAGAGTTAGGAAAAAAAAGAAGGTATGGATGGGCAGCAAAAATTGTCGCCCTTGCATGATGAGGATAGTTTGTGCATAGGTGGCGAAAATTTCCACCTGTGCATGTCGGGTAGAAATAAGGATGCATCGGTGGCAAAAATCATCGCCAATGTATGTAGAAGTTTGGATGTTTTGTGTAAGGGTGGAAAAAAAATTGCCCTTGCACATGGTGGGGAAGTCGGGTGTATTAGCGGCAATTTTTGCCGCCAATGCATGTGGTTTGGTGGCTAGATTGCATCAATGGCAAAAATCGCTGCCAATACATGATCATAAATTGGGGATTGTGTTAGGAAAATGAAATTCACCACCCTTCCACATGGTAGGGAAGAAGTTGGAGGATGTGAGGGCAGTGAATTTTGCCACCCTAACATGGATGAAATGACTAAATGGGAAGGGTAGAAAGAGGAGGGTCGAGGTGCGATCAGGTAGGTTCGATCACATAGAAGAAGAGGAAGGAAAAGAAGAAAAAGGAGAAAAACACCAACCTAACAAAAAAGAGGAAAAAATAACATTAAAAAGAGAAGAAAAATACAAATGAAAATAAATAAAAAACCTTACCTGAAGAATAATACAAAACAACACTCTAATCTGATGAAAACATGCTTCTTTTAGCTCACTAGATCATCCAGGGGCAGATAGGAGTAGAAGCAATAGAAAAATGGATTGAAATGAGGGAGAAAAGAGATTAAATGGGGGAAAAAATCACCCCTAACTACTCAGCGTGCATGGCCATAAATATCGCACATGAAAATCAAAGTTGTGCAAGGGCAAAAAAATTCATCGCCTCTACATGGGTTGTTGAAAAGAGATGCAGAGGTGGTAATTTTTTGCCGCTCTTACATGGAAGGCAAAAAAAGGTGCAAGGGTGACAAATTTCACTGCTCTTGCATGATGGATGTAAGGGTAGTGAAAAATGCCACTCTTGCATGGAAAACACAAAACAACCTGTAGTGGCAGCAAATTTTGCTGCCCCTATAGATAAGCTAAAGAAAACAACTAACTCTGAGAAATAGGGGAAAAAATTCATCATTTCGCTGCATCAAGATCATAATTATTTTCATATTTTTGGGAAAACATAACAAGGGAACATCATGAAATTCAAATGCTACCAGTTAAACAAACATGAGAACAAGAGAAACTTGCCTTGAAAGATGAACTTAGAGAGAAAAATATGAAATGGACAAGTTTCATAGGGGTTATTCCAAAAATGAGCATAGCTGATTTTGGAAACAATCACTGGCTCCTATTGGGGAACTTCCATTGATCGAATAGATTGATGGGAGTAGAAACCAATCTCTAAGTGCTTTCATCCAAGCCATTGGGCTACGGAGTCAAGCCAAGAAAAGAAAAAGACAAAAAAATAGAATAAAATAAACAACACAAAAACTATACAAATGTACAAGTGAACTCATCTAATACTTTAGAGAATGAAGTGTTCAGATGTTGCCCATTGTGTGGTAGTGAGAATGGCACTCCATCTTGATACTCCAATAAGAAGCTATTTTCACCACAGACCTGACGAATGGTAAACAAACCTCTCCACAAAGAATCAAATTTGTCATGCATTCCTTTTGGTTCTCTCCTCTTGTCTCACAACAAGACTTGATCTCCAATCTAAAAATCATGAATTTTTTCCCTCTTGTCAAAGAGTTTCTTCACCTGATTCTGATGTGTAGTAATCTGGTCCACCACCATGGTTCATTGCTCATTTAATTCGATTAGACACATGATCTTTTTATCAATAGAATTTTTGAAGGTTGAATCTTCGATTACCTTTGCTAACTTGAGTGCTGGTAGTTCTAAGGTGATTGGTATTTTTACATTCAAGCCATACAAAATTTGGAATGGTGACATGCCTCTGGCCCTCTTGGGTGTAATCCCATTTGCCCACAAAGCGTCAAACAATGCTTTATGCCAAGTCCTTTGATTATCATCTACCAATTTCCTGATAATAGTAACCAGATTCTTGTTGCTTGATTTTGTTTGACCATTTCTTTATAGAAAATAATCAGAAGTGTGGGAGAGGGTAATTCCATAATAAAATCAGAACTAGGTAATCTCATGAGAAGAGAAATAGGTTGCATAATCTGTTACAATCTTAGTTGGAACCCCAAATTGGAAAATAATATTTTCCTTAAGAAAATTACATACCACTTCTAAAGTAGCGTGTTTAGTTGGAATGGCTTCCACCCATTTGATAAAGTAATCAGTCACAGTGAGGACATAATCATGTCTAGCACTTGAAGATAGGTTGACTGTGCCAATAAAGTCAATACCCCATTATTGAAAAGGTTCTTTAATTACTACTGGTTTGAGGGGTAACACAGCCAATTTAAGTTTCCCGACAAACTGCTAACACAATTCACATCCACGCACCCATTTTTAAGCATCTTGAAATAGTGTTAGCCAATAGTACCTTTATCATAGAATTTTATGAGCAATCACTGGTGCAAAAAAATGTCCTCCACAGGCCAAATTGTGGAAGAACTCCAAAAGTTTATCTTGTTGCACCTTATCGATGCAGCAAAGAAATACCCCATCAAGGCTTCTCTTATACAAACCATTGTCCCACAAGACATAACTTCCAGCCTTTAGATTAATATTCTATTTTTTTTGTAGGACAGATGAGCAAGACACTCACCATAGGTGATAAAATGAGCGATACCACTCATTATTAGTAGCAACGAAGAGGACCGTAGGCACGTCTTTGACCTCTGTTTCTTCATTTTCTATTTCCTTAGAGATATTATCAGCAATCAACTGGTAGAGGCCCTTTCTCTACACAAGTTTGGTAGGTTTGATGTTAAGATCAAACTCCTAAATCTTAGCAATCCAATTTCCCCTTTTATTACCAAACTCTTGTTGAGTTAGAATAAACTTTACCATTGTGTCAGGCACCAAAACCACAGTTTGTAAATTCAGGATATAAAACTTGAAATGCTTCACCACCTTAACCACAACATAAGCATGTTTCTCCATGTTTGAGTACTTCAGTTCATGAGCTTTGAGAGGACAGCTCATGAAAGAAATGAGAGATTACACACCCTCTTGGTTCTGCTGAACCAAAAAAGCATAGTTGCATATTATGAAGTCTTTTATGTAATCTGGACAAACTAGAATTGGTGTGCAGGTGATTACTTTTTTGATGTCTTCAAATGCTGACTTGCCTTCTGTAGTCCACCAAAAAGTGGTTTTGTCCTTCATCATGTTCACAATGTGACGAGTCTTCTCAGTGAACTCAGGAATGAACTTTCGTAAAAAATTCACTTTTCTGAAGAAAGAGTGAATTGCAGTCTTACTTGTGGGTAGGGTAAGCTCCTAGATGGACTTGACTCTTTTTGAGTCAACTTTTATGCCTTCTTGAGATAAAATTTGCCCGAGGAGTTTCCCTTTTATTACCCTAAAAATAGATTTTTTGGGATTTAGAGAAATACCATTCTGGCAGCAGCATTCTAGCACTTATTGTAAATGGTGCACATGATTAGGGCGATGCTTAGAAAAGATTGTAAAATCATTCAGGTATATTAAAATGAACTTACATATTTCATCTTTAAAAGCAAGGTTCATTTCTCTCTAAAAAGTGGCACCAGCATTTATCAGGCTAAATGACATTCTTCGATAGGTAAAGGTTCTCCAAGGTGTGGTGAAGGCAGTCTTATGCTGGTTTGCTTTTCCAATTTCAACTTAATTGTACCTTTAGAAGCCATCCATCATTGATAACATCTCTTAACTGGTCACTATTTGAAGAACTTGATCCATGATAGGTAGAGGATACTTATCCTTTAAGGATGACTGATTCAAGTTTTTGAAATCAACACAGATATGAATTTCACCATTTTTCTTCCTCACAGGGACTA
Source organism: Torreya grandis (assembly GCA_037957365.1). Taxonomy (NCBI): domain Eukaryota; kingdom Viridiplantae; phylum Streptophyta; class Pinopsida; order Cupressales; family Taxaceae; genus Torreya; species Torreya grandis. The sequence continues at coordinate 3,015,663 of JARHVA010000288.1, read as the reverse complement.
TGTTTGCAATCTATGTGGAATGATGGATTGAGAAAATTATCCTAGCATTCAACATTTTTTGTATTTCAGACAGAATAGTACCTAATATATTTAGATTATACTACCTAAATTTTTACTTTTAAGGCACTGAATCACTTTTGAGAGGAATGTCATGGCAGATTTCTTCAGGCCTGAGCGACTTCAGATCATCATAGGAGTATGCTAGGACATCTATATACTAGCGGAGCATAGAAGTGAACTTGAACTTTTCTTCCTAAGTGCAACATTTCTCAATGTTCACCACTTTGGGATTTTCCTTAGTACCTAAATTTACTTGATCAAACTCTTGGGAGGAGCTTGAATCCTTTTGCCACTGTTTAATGAACCTGTCATGTTTGTCAAACAGCTTCTTAATGAAAACTAGGCCTTTTAGAATCTTATTCCCTTTAAGCTGTAGGAATTTTTCACCTATGTTTTCACTTGATTTAGGGGTTAGTTCAAGATTCTAGTGCTCACTACCATTAAAATGAAGCTATTCAAAGCTATTTTTTTGCTCTAAGAAGGCAATGATTTGATTGTCATTATTAAACACTTGCCAATGACTAGCATTATCAGACACACTTAGTCAAAACACCAATTCAATAGTGTACTTGTCTCCTTTAAAATTAGGGTGAGGAACCAATAGAGTTGCTAAAATAGCTAGTGCATCAACTCAATCATTGAATTACCTGGGTATGGCAGAGATGTTAAAAGTGTCAAAGCTTTTAATTTGATCCCAGACTAGATTGCAGTAGTGGCACAATCTCTCATTTTAGGTTTGATATAGGTTTCTTACCTGACAAACCACCAGTTCAACATCACTTTTAGCATGGAGTTTGATGCCTTTGTCTTGAGTGGCCTTCAATCCAAGCAGCAGAGATTCATACTCAGTTGTGTTATTATTGTTGCTGAACTACAACTTGTATGAAGAAGAAAAAATATCTTCTTGAGGAGATATCAACACAATTCTAGCTCCTGAACTGGTAGAGGAGCAGCTGCCATCAAATTTTAGAATCCATACCTCATCAGAGACTAATTTTTCCTTAGATTCTTATTCATTTGGAGGGGGAGATTCTTTTACACTTGCACTGTACTCCACCAATATTTATGTTGTTCCATCTAAACTAATTTTTAAGTTGACACATTCAAGAATTTCATCAGGCATCTCATGGATTTCCTCCATGGACAAAAAGTAATTACCCATGCTTGAAGACTCAAACAGAATTTGAGCTTCAGGTGCTGATGTTTGAGTGACCACATATTTTACTTTTGATTCAGAGAGCAATATCTGTATAACACCTTTGACTGGGATCCTCGCTTCAGATAGTCCATGCTTAATTCACCACCAACATCCTTGCAAAAATTTTACCTAAGAAGAATGCTATAAGAGGCTGGAACATCGGCCACCAAGACCATCATTTTGGTTCTCATTTTTGAAAAAGCCAAAAACGCATATTGAGCATCTTTGATTTGACCCAAGAGTGGGACTTGCTTTTTTTCCATGGAGAAACACCTCTCAAAAGTCTTAGTCAAAGTAAGACCAAGGGAATCTATGACTTTGGCAGGCATAATGTTATCAGAGGATCTAGAGTCTATTATGCAATTACTCAATTTATAACTATTTATCAACAGAGAAATATAAAAAAGTTCTATTTTCTTGAGAGCAATAAGAGAGTAGTGACAAGATTATTTTGGGTGGATTTATTCTTGGAGGTATCATGAGTCTCCTTTGGAAAATCTTGTCCTATAGGGGCAGTTTTACTTTTCACATTTCGGCCAACCTATCAAACTATTCAGGATTGGCTTGTAAGTACTCAATCTCAGTCATTTAAATCTTGGTATTTTTGGCATGATCAATTATATCAAATAATTGAAATGAGGTAGAGGCAGAGGGAGGAAGCTTGTCATCTTGATTTTTATTAGGTGTGGCGCTGGTCTGAGAGATAGAAGTAAAAGGTAAGAGATGGTTTGAGGTACTTACTTTATTATTAGTCACCAGGTCTTTTGATTGGAAAGGCAGTGAAGTCCCTCATTTAGCAATAGAAACTGTTGGCTGAGGTTCTTCTCCTGCTTTTTCTTTATCAGCTTGTTGAGCTGACTAGTTCTGTGACTTGGTAAAAATAGCATAGGATTCATCAAACACTTCTCCATTACTTATAACTTCATCTTGATAATCTAGGAAACTGATATTGGACTTGCCATCTAATTTTTTTTAATTCTACAAAGAGATTAGCATCATCTTGTTGGTCCAACTCAGGTTGGAATGAGAAATCATGTTCAGCTTCAAGATAACCAACTATTGAATTAGCAGGTGATGCTTCAATGACAAGCCTCCCATGTGGAGGAGGAAGGCGATTTGGTTATCCTTGATTTCTGGCAGCATTGCCTTGATAGACTGATCGAGAAATGTCCTTTTTTGGCATATCTTGATAAGAAGGAGCAGACATACCTTGGGCCATTTTTATTTTTAAGGCTAGCAGTTCATTCATCAATTTTTGCACCATAGGATCTGTGGTGCTCATGGAAGAACTTTCAGCAGATGAAGAAAATTTATTTTTATTGGAATCTTTCCTAATCTTACCTGCTAGGATAAGATCATCCTCAATCTTAGTAGCCAAATTTTGAGCCACAGCGAGATCCATAGGACCGGCCCACCTCAATAGGAAACTTACTTCAAGGAGTTGTGAGTTGATGAAAAAGCACTTGAGGTTTTTCGGTGTAGGCTGAGCAATCGTAGGAATTTAGTTCTTTAGCTTAGTAAATTTTACTATGAAATTCCTCATAGGTTCATGAGGTTCCTTCTTCATTTACGTAAGTTGAGCCAACAAGGCATGTGCCTCGTCAGTGGGTTTGAACCTAGCCTCAAACTTGGCTTTGAGCATATTTTAGTCAGTTATAGTTTGAGCTTGAAGGTGGTAAAACCAATCCATGATGGCACCTTGCAAAGTTTTTACAAATAGTCTCATTGCTATATCTTCGTATTCCACACCTATCACACCACATGCTATAGAGAAGGTGGCAATATGCTCATCAAGATGAATCTTTCCATCGCCATAGAATTTGAGGAAATTCTTTTTCAAACTCTGAGGTAGTTCATGTAAAGGTGGGGCCAGATTGAGAGGACCAAAGGAGTTTCCCCAAGGACCCTGAGCCATAATGATACGACGATTGAATAACGGGATAATAAATCTTGGTGGGGTTAGTATAGACAAAACCTTACTAGTACTGAGACTAGAGGCTTCACCAGGTATGAGAGATCTGACATTAGTAGGAGGGAAACTCCTAGTTCATTGAAGGTGAGATGGTAGAGGAGAAATTTTAAAGTTAGTTCATCACACCAACTCGAATATAGGATCAATAATACTTTGAGCTCTCTGGCTTTGCATGTATGGTGGATTTGATAGAGTGTAAAATGAAAAAGGACTAGAAATGCTTCAAGTTGAAGTTTGAAGCTTTAAAATACACATTTGTAGTCCCCAGCAGAGTCACCAAAAGTTGTTGGGTGAATATTTTGTCGTCTAGCAACTGACGGTAAAATGGGTATATCAACCACAGTACAAAGATATTTATATGACAAAAAGTGTGGGTTTACCACATCCTAATGAGATAAATCTCTCCTCTCATTAAGGGGAGGTTCCCTATAAATTACTTGTATGATATATATATATATATATATATATATATATATATATAAGTAGAAAACAATACTCAGGGTAAGATAACCCCATCCATCTCTCTTTTTTCAAAGATGATGTTCACAAAGCAAAAGAGAAATTTTGGTTGATGACTAAAAGCATTCCTCTTCCTTCAGAAATGATGTTCAGTAAATAGCAGAAAATTTTCTTGAGTAGTAACTAGGTCTAAGAGAAACCTTTGAAAGCACAAAGTCTTTTGTTGCTTCTTTCACTGATTATAAGCTTACGTAATAGTAGAGTGAAGTAAAGCTCAAAGTCTTCACCTAAAACTACAACAAATAATAAGATCTCAAAGGATAAAAGTAGCTCAAAGTCTTTTTGATATCCTTTAGAATGTCTTCAGATAATTTCCACATACACTTTGCTTATCTAATTAGATAGATGAGAGATTATTAGGAAAGAGAATATAAGAAAAATATCCTAAATAACATAAATTATTTAGACACAAAGTCTAAAAATAACCTGGTTCTCATTCATTCAAGAAAATATGATTTACAAGCTGAGATCAAAGTCTCAAGAAGTATCTCGATTTTGGTAGAGTTTTTGCTCTCAATTATCAAGAAGACTCTTTACAAAAGAGGCTCCCTCTATATATATAGGGAAAAAGTTTTCAAAATTAAGAAAAGACTTAAATATTAAAACCTAGTCAAAGATGAGTCTCTGTTGACTTTGGGACTTTTCTAGATTTTTACATGTATTTACATATGACAAAAGTACATGTGCAAATGTCCCAAGTCAATTACAAAGTACATGAGAAGAATGGAGAAGAAAAATTGAAAGAATAGTTCAACTTTTGTCACCAGCATTCTTTAGATGAGCATCATACATGGCGATAGCTGCTTGTATCCCAATACTATCTGGCATAATAGTATTTTTGAAGACCACCTTAGCTCTGACAGTGGCATCCCTCACTGCTATGATTGATTTTGCATGACTAGTTAACCTAATTCTCAGATTATCTAGAGTTAATTGATTATCTAAAATACTATCCATAGAAGTCATTGAGAATTCTTTCTCTTTGAATTCGTTTCAGATCATACCTTCAAAATCCTAAATCATTTCCTCTACTGAAATGAATTGGTTTTCTTGAGAGGTGAGTCTGTAAGGAAACTCCTCTAATTTTTTCAATAGACTGGTGTCACTTTTTTCACTAGCATCCTTAGAATATTCAAGGTCATTGATCAGTTCTTTAAGTACCCAAATCTTGTATATCAGTTATTCTTTAATTTCAATATAAGAATCCCTATTGGTAATGATGTTGATTGATATTAAGGTATGTTTCTTCAGTGCTTTCATCTTTTTCCACTTGCTAGGGTATTTATTTGTGCTGTCAATATCTTGAGAAATAATATTGATAAGGTCTTCTAACTCTATTCTCATTTTCTTCATTTTACCTGTCTTCTCAGCCACCTCTGTAAACAAAGAAATCCTCTGTGAATGCATCTTATCTAGGCAATCTTCAAGTAATTTTCCCTTTAGATAGGTCTTCTCTGCTTTTTAGATTACAAGATCATCTATGGAGAAAGCCTCTGGAGTTATTGCTTCTAGAGAAAAAGTGAATCTCTTGATCACTGTAGTCAATTATTCCATCTTTACTTTGTAATGATCTTTCATTTCTCTCTCTGTCAAATTTTTAGACCATGATATCCATCATGGATTGCAAATCGCTCTTGGTGCCCTCATGAGTTATTTTCTCTAACTCAACTCGAGAAATGGAGTAGCTGCTCATATCAAAATTATCAAGGGTTGCATTCTATGGAGGTTTGGCTATCTCTAAAAATTTGTGCCCTTTATCTCCAATCATTTTTGAAAGAATTTTTGGATTTTTGGGGGTCTTAACTTTCACCGGTACTATTTTATCAAAGTCAAAGTCATCTGGAGTGATAGCTTGCTTTTTTCTTTTGGGTGTGAAAGTCAACAACCAAGGTGGGAGAGCAAAAGCACTTACAGTAGCAATAGTCCCTATAGTTGGTGTCACTGGGGTAGTACCTACACTACTGGTGGGAACAATGGGTGTAATGGGCATAGTAGGCATAGTATTAGTTAAAGTCACACTTGCTACTGAATGGTCAAAGGTGGAACTATCTCTAATGTTGAAAGAAGGAGATGACAGGCTGGGGATGGATCCTGATGATCGAAGAACATCTCTAGAAGCACCTTAAGGGTCACCAAAACTAAATCTAAAATGAGAGGTGGCTCTAGAAGAAGGAATACTAATGGGAGAAATGGGTGAAGGAGTTGCAACAAGTGAGTGGGGTGGAGAAGAAGAAATGTCTGTATTTGGTTGCACACCTTTTTGTAGAGATTGAGATTCTATTCTCTATTGACCCATAGGCCTGTCATCAATTTCCATCTATTCTGCCGCTTGTTCTTGGGCGCTTTATTTCTCAACCCCCATCTCTAGTGACTTTGGTTCCTTCTCGGCAACCTTTGATTTCTTTGATACAAAGATGATTCTAGGCTTATGGGGCCTGAAAGGAGAAGGAACATCACTTTTATTTTTTGTTTTATTTTTTACTCTCCTCCTTGTCTCTTCTTAAAATTTAGCCTCTGATTTCGTGATGAATTCTTTTAAAGTGATCCCCTTATTTGCTAACCAATCATTGGTGTTAGCCAACATTGGTTCTAATCTCATCCTCAAAGAGGTCAACTCTTTTTGAGACCATTAAATCAGAGGAAGAGGAGGGTTAGCAATTTGTTTAGCAAGATATCTACTATTGACCAGATCTCTATCATCTAATAGATTTGGAGGAATATCAATGAGCCCTAGATACTCTATTTGCTCAAGAGATAGTCTGTTGTAGTCTATTTTCTTGATATCTTCTATTGTCCTTAAATCTATCTAGATGTCTTTGATCATGGGTTCATGGAACTGAGTCTTCCTTTTGATCATGTCTTTGACACCTTTGTAATCAAATTTGGGCCTCCTTTTGAAATATTTCATGGTGACAAGTTGCATTTTAGTCTCCATTGCCCTTGCTTTTATAGTAGTCAACACTGAGTACCTGCCAATTTCAATGGGGAACCTGAAACTTGGTTTCCTAAGTTCCATCTGTTTATTATGCATGATAATAATTTATCTACATATCTCTATCAAGATCAATTTATCAGAAGAAAATCTAGGGAGCATATAGGGACAGCCTTAGAAAAAGCCAATCCACAGATAGCAAAAAATAGGGAATAATAAGAACATACAACTGAAGTCATTGACAACAGTCTAGGCTTCATCTGATACTCTTTTATATTCTAATTGAGATTCAAAGAGACATAAAAATACCATGAAGAAGCCATCATTTACCCTCCTAAAGTGATGGATTGATCCCTTTAATGTTAGCTGAGGGTAATATTGATATACAAGAGTGGTTTTTCTGTCTCCCTCTGATGTCAAATTGGGAAAAGTTCTCATTGAAGTTGCAATGTAAACCAGGTACGAAGTCATATAGAACTTTGAGGTAGTAGACACCTTTGTCAATTTCTCATGCAGAACATTACTAATCTATTCACTCCAAAAAATGACTTGTTTCCCTTAGAGGATTATCTTGATGAAGGGATACATCCATTCATGAAATTGAGAAGAAGATGGTAAACCTCATACTCTACTGAGAAGAGTAATTAAGTCACCAACTTCTTCTATAAAGTCACTCCTCAGACAGTTGTGTGGCCATTTGGATAAATTGGCTATGGGAGTTTTCAGCCATCTATTGTTGATCACCTTCTTCACCTTCTCGAGATCTTTGTCATATTTTTTTTGTGCTTCTTCAAAGTCAATCTTCAACACTTCAGTAGCAGGAGGGCACATGAAAACTTTATCGATGAACTTGGGGTCTAGTTGGATTACTATGTTACCACTAGCATCTGACATAGCTTTGGTCTCTTTGTTATAAAATTAGGTGCACTAGAGGATGAAATCTGTGTGATGTGCTGCCATAGGAAAAGAGGAGACTAGATGGATATTGCTCTCAATTATCCTCTTTATTTCAGAGATCAAATTTTTTTCCTTGGTTCTCTCTATGAACTCACCCATATCTACATGGCTGATATTTGTGTCCCTAATGTCATTGACATTATAAGTGACTGAGGTGATTGGGAAAACACCTTGATATTGGTACTTCATCACCTTTGAATTCTTTGGAGAAACTTCAATCATCAGGATGAGCCTTTGTCGAAAGTAAGTTGATGAATAAGAATCTTGAGGAGAAACTGTGATAAGAGTCATGATCACACAATTAGGGGAAATATTGGCAATTTGGGAAAATTGAATGTTGGGTGATCATGACTAGGGAAATGTGCTTGAAAAGGTTGAGGTGTGAGCAGGTTGGAGAATAAAAGGGAAGCGAGCTCAAAAAATGGGAAAAACAAATATTTCCTAGAGTTAGGAAAAAAGGGGAGAAGGTATGCATGGGCGGAAAAAATTTCCACCCTTGCATGATGAGGATAGTCCGTGCATAGACGGCAAAAATTGCCGCCTATGTATATCAAGTAGAAAGAAGGATGCATTGGTAGAAAAAATCACCACCAATGCATGTAGAAGGTTGGATGTTTCATGTAAGGGCAGCAAAAATTGCCACCCTTGCACATGGTGGGGAAGTCAGGTGTATTGGCAAAAAAATTTGATGCCAATGCATGTGGTTTGGTGGTTGGATTGCATCAATGGCCAAAATTACCACCAATACATGATCAAAAATTGGGGCTATGTTAGGGCGGTGAAATTCGTTGCCCTTCCACATGGTAGGGAAGAAGTTGGAGGATGTGAGGGTGGAGAATTTTGCCACCCTAACATGGGTGAAATGGCTGAATGGGAAGGGTAGAAAGAGGAGGGTCAAGGCACGGTCAGGTGGGTTCGGTGGCATGGAAGAAGAGGAAGGAAAAGAAGAAAAAGGAGAAAAATACCAACCTAACAAAAAAGAAGAAAAAATAGCATAAAAAAAAGAAAAACACAAATGAAAACAAATACAAAACCCTACCTAAAGAACAACATGAAATGATGCTCTAATCTAATGAAAACATGCTTCCTTTAGCTCGCTAGATCGTCCAGGGCCAAAGAGGAAGAAAAGCAATGGAAGAATGGATTTAAATGAGGGAGAAAAGAGATTAAATGGGGGTAAAAATCACCCCCAACTACTCAGTGCATGTGGCCATAAATGTTGCATGTGAAAATTGAGGCTGTGCAGGGGCGGTGTCTGTATACGATGTTGAAAAGAGATGCAGGGGTGGCAATTTTTGCCGCTCTTGCATGGAAGGCAATAAAAGATGCAAGGGAAAAAAATTTCACCACTCTTGCATGACGGATGCAAGGGTGGTGAAAAATTCTACTCTTACATGGAAAACAAAAAACAACATGTAGTGGCAGCAAATTTTGCTTCCCCTGCATGTAAGCTAAAGAAAACAACTAACTCTGAGAAATAGGGGAAATTTTTCATCATCTGGCTGCATCAAGATCATAACGATTTTCAAATTTTTGAGAAAACATAACAAGGGAATGTCACAAAATTTGAATGCTACCAGTTGAACAAACATGAGAACAAGAGAAACTTGCCTCGAAAGATGAAATTAGAGAGAAAAACATGAAATAGACAAGTTTCGTAGGGGTTGTTCCAAAAATGACTGTAACTGATTTTGGAAACAACAAGATAAATCATAATGAAAGTGACATCATCATGAACATAAATGAAGGAATTTTCACCAAAAAATTAATGGTAAGTGAATCTAAGCAAGTTAATTTTTTTTTGTTATCCACAATTTAGCCTATATTTTTTTAGAAGCTAGACATGATAAGCATTGGGTTAAGGCAATGGATGAATAATTAAATCAAATAGAAAATAATGACACTTGGGAATTAGTGCCTAGACCAAAAGATCATAATGTGATAGGAACAAAATGGGTTTATAGAAATACGTTGAATGAAAATGGAGAAGTGACTAGGAATAAAGCAAGATTAGTATGTAAAAGATATGCTCAGATTGAGGGAATAGATTTTTAAGAAAATTTTTCATCAGTAGTAAGGCTAGAGGCTATTAGAATGTTTCTTACATATGCAGTGTTTAAAATTTTCAAAGTGTTTTAGATGGATGTCAAATTTGTCTTTCTAAATGGGAATCTAGAAGAAGAGGTCTACATTGAGCAACCTGAGGGATTTATTCTCTCAAATATTAGTAGTCATATATGTAAATTAAAGAAAGCATTGTATGGATTGAAATAAGCTCCCAAAGCTTGGTATGCAATACTTGATAAGTACCTACAGGATCAAGGTTTCAAGAGAGGATTTGATGATAGTAATCTCTACATCAAAATAGAAGGTGAGCATTAATTGATTATTGTGTTATATGTTAATGACATCATTGTTGGAGGAAATATTGAAAAGATGACAAAAGAATTTTTTGATAATATGCAAAAAGAATTTGAGATGTCTATGCTTGGAAAATTGTCATTTTTCTTAGGATTAAAAATATTTCAATCACCTAAAAGAATTTTCATATCTCAAAGTAAATATGTCAAGGAAATGTTGAAGAAATTTGGTTTTGAGGATTGTACAACAGTTGGGACCACAAAATGTATAGAAAATAAGGTGAGCAAGGATGAAGATTCATCTGTTGTAGATCAATATTTGTATAGATCTATGATTGGTAATCTTTTATATTTGATAACATCAAGGTTAGACACCATGCATGCAATAGGTATGGTTGCAAGATATCAGTCATCTCTAAAAGATAGTCATGTTCAGTTGGTAAAGAGAATATTTAGATATATCAAGGGGACATTGGATTATAGAATATGGTATCCCATAGGTAGAGACTTCACTTTGGTTACTTATATAGATTCAAATTAGGTAGGGTGATTGGATGATAGAAAGAGTGCAAGTGGAAGAGATTTCTTCCTTGGTGATAGCTTAGTATCATGGCTAAGCAAGAAGCAAAATTCAATATCGCTTTCTACAGATGAAGCAAAATATATTGTAGTGGTATTGTGTTATACTCAAGTGCTTTGGATGAAGTAAACTTTGGAAGATATCAAGGTAAAATATGATGAACCTATTTCTATTTTTTGTGACAACATAAATGCTATTAATATTTCAAAGAATCCAGTGATGCATTCAAGAACATAACATATTCCCATTAGATATCACTTATCAAGAGAGCAGGTTACAGATCAATATATTAAGATGTAGTATATTAGTACTACAGAATAGATTGCAAATATTTTCACAAGGGTACTACCAAAAGACACATTTGAGTATATATGGGAGAAGTTGGGAGTAATTTATTTTACTTCCTACCATTGAGGTTCAACATCAGTTGAGGGGGAGCTAAGTGTTAGCTTCAAGTAGGCCCATTGCCATTGATATCAAAGGGGGAGAATAATAAGTACAAATATAGGTACAAGTGTAGAAATAGGTATAGATTGCTACAGTAAGGGGGAGTTACTGTATGTTTTTTAGATGGTAGTATGTGTAGGTTTCAAGATGTGGTAGTTTCAATTTGAGGTTGCTATCAATGACAAAGGGGGAGATTATTGGAAATATTGTCATTGATGTCAAAGGTCTACATTATTGGTGATAAAGGCCCCATTGCATTTAATGGTGTTTTTAATATTCATATCTTGGCTAATATGTGTTAATATTTATTTAATATTAATGAATATATTTTTGGTTACATATAAGTCAAAAGAGGGCCCATGGATAAGTCAAAGAGTCATGGGATAAAAGATGAAAGAGGAATGGGATGCATTTTCTCATGAAGAGTCATCTTGAGGAATTCCAAGAGTCACCATGTGTAGACAACAAAGGGTATGGTGCATTTTTCCATGAAAAGACACTTTGAGGAATACAGAAAGTCACCAAGATAAAGACAAAAGAGGAAAGGATGCTTTTACTTATGAAGGATCACCATATGAATTTTCAAATGCAAGGATACAAAGGGTCATGCAATTTTGGCACCATTTTCTATGAGGATTGAAGGATCACAAAGGGTGAATGCCAAAGGTCACTTGGAAAGCTATAAATAAAGGCTTGAGAAGCCATTTGTAATATGCAAGAGAGTGCATGGTTTGTATTTTTTTTTAAGAGAGAAAAGTAAGAGATATTGTAGAGTTCTATCATTTGTTGAGTAAGCAACATTAAGAGATAGTTGTGTTTTATACACAAGAGGGGTTGGTGCTCCTGTGGGTTGGTACTCACAAATATTTGTAAGGGGTTGGTGCTCATGTGGGTTGGTGCTCACAAATAGTTGTTGTGTTGGTGCTCGGCAAAGGGGTTGGTGATCCTGCAAGTTGGTGCTTTCGAACTTTGTAATTTGAGTTGGTGCTCATTTATATAATTGAGATTGTTCTTCATGGGTTTTCCCACTTTGGGTTTCCATATAAAAATCTAGTCTCTCTCTCTCTCTTGTGTGATGCATATTATTGTTTCAGTTTTATTGCATATCTTGAATGTGTGGTTAAGTGATTAAATAAAAGGAATTTGATTAAGTAAAAAGATATATAATATATTGATTTACCCCCCCCCCCCTCTCAGTATATTTTGTGCTTAACAAAAGAATCACAAAGCTCTTGGTCTTTTTTATTCTTAAAGGATTTTCCATTATTAGTGATGATTTTGTGAGGAACACCAAAGTGATAGATGATGTGGTGGTTGATGAAATCAATGATTTTTTTGGCTTTGACTGAGATTAATGAGATGTATTCCACATATTTGGTGAAATATTCCATGGCGGTGATGATATATTGATGTCACTATGAGGAATGTAGATTGATCTCTCTGATAAGATCAAGACCCCATTGTGAGAAGGGCCAATAGTCAGTTGATACCTAAAGACCATGAGGAGGTGCTTAATAAAGGTTAGCATGTTTTTGACATTTAACACATTTCTTGACATAGTCACAAAAATCTTGATTGAGCGTGGGCTAGTAGTAGCCTTGACAAAGAATGCATTTGGAAACAACCAGACCACTAAAGTGCCCACCACAGATGTTGTCATAGACTTATTTAATGGTGTAAGAAGAATCATGGATACAAAGGCAATGAAGGAGGAGACCAACAAAGCCTTGTTTGTAAATAATGCTCCCTAGTATGATGGGGTAAGAGGTACCTTGTATGAAAGATTTACAAGCATTTCTTGAAAGATTATAAGGGAGGACACCGGCATTAAGGTAGTTAAATATTTGATCATACCAAATGTCTATAGGTGGAATTTCTATCTAATAAATGGTAGGAAGATGAGATTTGAGGTAAGATGGCATGATGAAGTGGTGGATGGTGAAAAATAGTTTAGACTCATCAAGTTGAGATGGAATTTGGGATGCAAGGGAAGCCATTATGTCCACAAATTTATTGGTAGAATGAGGGACCAATTTGATAGTGTAGTGGTCATATGACACTAAAGTATATCGACAAGTTGTTTGTACTTTAGAGGATATAATTTTTGCATTGATAAGCTCCTATGACTTAGTTGATAATGAGTTGAGAGTCTCCAAATATGCTAATTGTTTTGATTCCCAAAGCAAGAGTAGTTTGGAGATCAATGACCAAGGCTTGACATTCGGCTATATTATTGGTGCAGTCAAAATCAAGTTTGAAAGAAATGGGAAGAGGTTCCACATTAAGGAAAATGAGGATTATGCTAGCACCCCTACCATTTTAACATTTAGAGCCATCAAAATACATATCCATTTGATAGGTGGGTTCTTCTGAAGAGAGAGTGGCTATAGACTCATCTAGAAATGGGTTATTTAGCTAGTTGGTTTGTAATGACCTATCCCTTAATGGATTTTGATAGAAGAAACTCAAGATCAAACTTAGTTAAAATCATGAGCCACATAGCCATACATTGGTTAAGGTATGGCTTAGACTGCATATACTTGAGGGGGTCAGTGTTAGTAATGATGTAAGTTTTATGGTTAAGAAGATAATGATGAAGTTTAGAGGCTATAAAAACCAAGACAAGGCAAAGTTTTTTAAAATTGGGTGTATCAAGTTTCATAGTCAATGAGGGCATGATTGATGTAATAAATGACATGTTCCTTATTTTGGTCATCATGATGAGCAAGCATGGAACCCAAGGAATGATCAGTGGCAAATATGTATAAATAAAAGGGTTGATCCTCTTTTGGGGGAATAAAGACTGGTGGAGAGAGAAGATACTCCTTGATTGCATCAAAGGCTTGTTGACATTGTTTAGTCCATTTAAAGGAGGTATATTTCTTGATGAGTGGTGAAAAGGCTGAAAATGATAGATAGCTGAGAGATAAAGTAGTGGATTGATTGAAGTTTGTTTTTCAAGGTAAAAAGTTTTTCTAGGTTAGTAGGGGCATTTATAGAATGACTCAGACTTTTACAGTGTCTATTTCTATTCTATAGAGGAAAATAATAAATCCTAGAAGTTTTCTTGATTAGACCTTAAAGATTCATTTCTTTGGGTTAAGACTGACATGATAAAGGATAAATATTTCAAAGATGATAGTGAGAATAATGAGGTGATCTTCACGGTGTTTGGATTTATTGAGAAAATCATCAACAGAGTCCTCAACTATTTTATGAATGAGGTCATGAAAGATAAAAGTCATGGCCCACTGATAGGTTACCCCTGCATTTTTTAGGCCAAAAGGCATGACACGATAGCATAAATTTCCCCATGGGGTGATGAAGGATGTCTTATGTTGATCTTGAGGGGCGATCAATATTTAGTTATATCCCAAAAAACCATCCATAAGGGATAACATTTCATGGCTAGCAGTGAGATCAACAAGTTAGTCTATGTTAGGTAGGGGAAATTTGTCTTTGGGGCACATGAGGTTAAGGTCACGAAAATCCATATAAAGGTGGAGTCCCCCAGTGGGTTTGGTAATAGGAACAATATTGGAGACCCATTTTAGGTAGTCAATGGGTTGAATAAAGTTGATGGATAGAAGGCATTGAAGTTCTTCTTTGATGATAAGAGTTATGCAAGGGTGCATACGATGAAGCTTTTACCAAACTATCTTAACTTTAGGATAGGTTACAATGTTATGAATAGCAATGGAAGGGTCAATGTCAAGCATGTCTTGATAAGACCAAGCAGATGTTATGCTATGGTCATGGAGAAAAGATTGATAATCTCGTTGTTCCTCAAGGGTTAAGGATTGGCAAATATTAATGATATGAGGTTCCTCTTGAGTTCCTAAACTGACATATATGGTTGATTTATTTAGCATTGTTTGGTTTTAAAGAGGGAGGGCCTTTTGAAGAGAAGAGTCCCCCATACCTAGGTAGGTAAAAATAGAATTGTCATCTTGACATTGGATGGTGTTAATGGTGGGTGAGTCATGTGTAATAATTTTTATGTGGATGAGAGGAATGGTTTTGGTTTGGACCTTTGTTCAATAAGTGAGGGGACCCAAACTAACAATATTGATAAAAAAAAATTAGATAGACTAATGTCGATGTCTTCAAATTAGAAAGATGGGGTTGGTGAGGGTAAAGGTTCTTAAATTTAGAAAAATGGGGTTGGTGAGGGTAGAGGTTCTTCAAATTGCAAAAATGGGGTTGGTGAGGGTAGAGGTTCTTCAAATTGTAAAATTGGTGTTGGTGAGGGTAGAGGTTCTTCAAATTGGAAATAGGGGTTGGTGAAGGTAAAGGTTTGTCAATAGTGGTGAGAATTGGTTTTGGTGATGTGGGCTCTTCTAGGGGAATGTACCCCAAGCCAAATAAATCATGAGGTTTTTGAGTTTTGATGACAAGAATCTCATGAGGTCCTTTTTCATAGAGGTCAAAACCAAACCCCTTCCCGGTGCATCGATGAAGGTACATTTGGGCAAAAGTCAGGTTGTTAAGATAAGAAAAGTTGGAAGTGAATGGCTGGATATAAGGCATGGTGGTGGGAGAAATGAGTGGTTTATCAAGTCCCCCATAGATAAAATATGTTATATTGTTGGGAATGCCAAAGGGGACAAGGGTAACGATATTGGGATCATAAGATGGATCATTTTGAAGGTTCCCAAATTCAATGTGGAGAAGGGAAAGCATCTAAAGATAAAAGTTGATATTCCCCCAGCATGAGACATTGAAATGTGGATTGCAAGGGGTGTTCAAATAGGATTTGAGATGAAGGGATGGTTGAACTAGTAGATGCTTCATCATTGTTGAAGATATAAGTGTTGGAGGGTTAGGTTGATGTGGTAGTTTGGCTAGAAGTTGGTTTTGAAGAGGGTGAAGGTGGAATGAGAACGTCATTAGGCCAATATGTCATATTAAAAGAAGCAAAGGGACTCAGATCATATTTTATTGTAATGACTTGTCCTTCATGTTTAAACTTGACATATCGATTAAGGGTAGAAGGGACATAACTCATAGCATGGATCTAAGGGTGACCAAATAACACATTATATTGAAATTTGCCCTCTACAACATAAAACAATTTAGGAATAGTTTGAGGCCCCAAATAGATGTGGAGAATAATTATTCTTAGAGTGGTAGCCAAGGTATCATTGAATGATTAGAGAACTACCAATCTTTTTGACATGATGTTTTTAGGTAGTTAGAGTTGATCGTAAGCATGTGAGGAGATGATATTGATACTTTCTCCCCCATCAATCATAACTCTTTTGACATGTGTCTGATTGATGGATGCGGTGATAAAAAGAGGGGGATCATGGTCTTCATTATGATATGGTAGAATTTTTTATTCTTGAAAGGTGACTATGGCAGCATGTTGAATGCCTCCAATCAAAGATGTAAGAAGTTGGGGATCATATTGTTAAACCTCTATATAATGTAGTGTTTCTATTAAAGCTTGATGGTGTTAGGGCAAGGTGCTAATTAAGTCATCAACACTCATTTTGACTAGTGTTTGGTGAAGTTGTTTTAAAACCAAGCGTTAGTTAAATAGAGATGCATTGGAAGAATAAGGAGCTCCTAAAATGGAGACTTTTGGCTTGGATGGTTGTGAGGGTGAAGGTAAAGGTGTAGTTGTTTGGGTTTGGTTGGTTGGTTGAAGAGTTGAAGGGTATGACCATGGAATGGTTGCCTTGGCCTTGCCTTTTTCATTTTTCTACATAGATTTACCCTTATCCTTTTGTTGGGCTTGAGATCAAGTCACCATATGAATAGTATGGATAAGGGGACCAATTTCTTGCTTCGGTTCCTTTGCTTCACTCCTTGGTGGGAGTAGAGAAGTATATGATTGGTAGGTAGATTATATATGTGGTAAAAGAGGTAAGGGGCTTAAAGAAGTTTCATCCAATAGATCATCTTCCTCCAAAATGCCATGAACAATTGATTAGAGAGATTTATAGTTCTTTGTATCATGTTTAGGGGTCTTGTGGTAAAGATAAATAAAATTATAATTAAACTAGGTTGGCTTGTGGTGAGTGGGGTTAAAAGCCACGATTAGTGGTAAGCTAATGGTAGAAGCTTGTAGTAGCCTTTATAAAATAGTTGTATAATATTCTGACAAAGATGTTGGAGGTGGTGGAGTTTGGATTTTGGGGGTAGGAACCTCATTGGGAAAATATTTCTTGACAGGAGGTGTGGTTGGTGGATTGAGCTTGGTCAATGGTTTAGACAGAATTGGCTTAGTTACAACTAATTTGGGAATTTGGGGTCCAAATGATGAAGTTTTAATAGATGGGAAAGTGGATGAAGAAAAGTTGGAAAGGAAGAAGGATGAACTAGAGTATTGGGTTGTTATAGGTGGAGAAAAGGGGGATAGTTTTTTGGAAGAAGAATAGGTAGTGGGAATGGTGGAGGGATGTGGTCCCAAAATAGAAGGTAAAGGTGAAAGAGTTGGTACAAACTTAACCTGATGTTGTGGCCTAGGCAACCTTGCCTTCTTAATGGGCTTAACTGGATTTAGCTTTAGTTGGGTTGATGTAGTTAAGTCCAATCGTAAAGGAGGGTGACCAAGATTAGGCATAGGAAAGATCCCTAAAATTTTGATTGGCTTGATGAAAGAAGCATAGGGTGATATGATAATTTTGGACGAGAGTAGTTTAGATGATTCATTGGTAACTTTAGGAGGGGTAGTTGGTGGAGTTGTAGAAACAAGATCGAGGGTAGACTCAAGATATGTGGAAGGTTTAGTTTTATTTTGATATGGGAGTCCAAGCCAATGCCAAAAAATGGCTCTATCAAAGTTAGGTAGGGAAGTGAATTCAAAACTTTGAACTAAACAGGAAAAGGGTTTATAAATGGGAATTGTTTCCTAATCATCAATTTCAAAGCATAAACCCTTTGGGGAAGAAGGAACGGTTTTAGAGTTACTATTTTTGGTGAAAGGTTTGAAATATGATGATTGGATAGATGAGGAGATTGACTCTCAAGAAATAGTTTCCAAGGGAGGTATAGATGGTTTTATAATAGGAGAGTTAGGGGTAGCAGTTTCAAGTGGAAGAGCTAGTATATATCCTTTCTTGGTTTGGTTGTATAAAGAAGTAGGTGGTTTTTCTACTTGGATTAGAGGAGTGGATGAAATGGTCTATGGAATGGTTATCTACTTGGGCATTTATACCATAGGAGGAGTAAATAGAATGATGGTTTCCTCTGAGGAAGAGGAAGGGGTGGTTAATTCATCTGTTGGGTTTTCTAAAGGAATGGATGGTGGGTTGGCTTCCTCTATTTGGGTGACAGAGGTGATAACTTCTTCAATAGTGGGTATATTACTGATGACATTAATTACATGTGTTTCATGTGATTTAGAGGACTCACTTTTTTTCATGATGTTGGGTTGAAGGTGAATGATTTGGAAAAGGTTTTCAAAAAATATCAAGAGATTGATTAGAAGGATCATTTAGGTTATCAAACACAAGCTCCCATTTATCAATTAGGTCTTAGACAATAATTTTAAAGGTATTACATATATCAGTATCATGTCTAACGACCTGATGATAATCACAATGATCATTCTCATTGTACCACCTAAAAAGGGGATGAGAAGTATCAAATTGTTGAGGGGGATTGATGGGTGGAAGTTAGATTAGATTGGCTTTAAGTAGATTATCCAAGACCGATGCATAGGACTCCCTAATTGGGGTAAATGGTTTTGAAGGAACCTAATTTTGGATATACTTTTGGAGATTGGAAGAATTTTTGGTTTAAGGTGTTTGGTTGATGGTTGGAGGTGGTGTAGTTTTGAGAACAATTGAGTGTGATGATGCTTTAGCTTTAGAATTGGTTGGGCTTATGGTCTTGGTGAAGGATGATTCAGTGGATTTGAAACTAGAATTGTTATTGTGAAGCTTCAATTTCCCTTCATCAATAGCATGGTTTTCTAATTTGTGTGCCATGGCGAATGCTTCATCAAGGTCCTAAAGGTTTGGACTTAGAGAGTTTGAGAAATATGTTTGGCACACCCCAAGAGAATAGTTTGATTAATTTGGGTTGGGGTAATGGGAAAGTGAGTTAATTAATGAGGCCCCTCTATTTAATATCAAAATCAATAATGCATTCAAATTCAAATTTTTTGATGGATTATGGGTCGGTAATGACAACCTTTTTAGATATGTTTATAGAAAAATGTTCCAAAAATGTTTGTGCCAATTGAGAGAAAAAAAGATAGAATGAGTGGGAAGGGCACTATACAAACCAAGGGTGGCCTTGGATAATTACATGGGAAAGGTTCAGAGGAGGAGAGCATCATCATAAGTGATCAAGTAGCCAGCATGATGGAACACTCTTAGGTGCTATTGAGGATCCTCTTTACCTTGGAAATTAGAAATTTTGGGCAATTCCCATTGAGAAGGGTAAGCATGAATGGGCATAGAGGGGTGTATAGGCTCATTAAAAATTTGGTCATAGGATAAAAGATTGGTTGAGGTGGAGATGGATGACTCCAAACTAGTCATTTTGTCTATTAGAATTTTGATTAGATTAGGTTGAGGTTGAGAAGCCACATAATTGAGGGGCACATTCTATTGAGGTTAACTTGTGGCTATGTATTAATATGTAGTAGATGGTGCTGAAGAAGCCACATATTGAGAAGTGGTAGTAATGGGTTGAGATGGTGGCACATAAGAGCTAATTGGTATAAAAGGTTAGGTGGAGGGTGGTATGTAAGTTGTCATAGGCACTTGTTGAGAAAAGTATATGGTTGGTATGGTTAAGGTAGGAGGAAGTTGGGAAGGTTGAGGTTGGGTAGTTACCCTAGTACTGATTGGGGGAAGGTTTTGAGGTATGGAGAATACTAGGTTTTGAAGTATAACTATGGCCAACTGATTGGTTATAATCTAAGGGAAGATGGAAATCAAAATGGAGGTAATGCCATGGTAGATGGGGCATAGGTGACTAATGGCAAGGTTGAACCCACATGGGGTGTGACAAGAGGTGTTTGGTTGGGAGGTGGAAGGTTGGTTTGAGTTTGGTTGGATGGGGTGTTGAAAGAAGCTTGAGTGAATGGTTGGGTTGAAGTGGTACCTATGATAAGGTGGGATGGCATGTCAAGAGAATGATCAAAAGAAAGAACCAAAGTAGGTGGGGTACGGTGAGGCAAGGTGCTAAGGTAATGTTGTAAAGCAATTGGATTATTTTTAAGAAAGGTAGTAAAGTCTAGATATCCTTTAGATATGATTGAGATTATGGAAGGAGTAGGTGGTAGAGGAGGTGAAAAATAAGGAGATTTGTCAAC
Organism: Torreya grandis; assembly: GCA_037957365.1. Classification (NCBI taxonomy): domain Eukaryota; kingdom Viridiplantae; phylum Streptophyta; class Pinopsida; order Cupressales; family Taxaceae; genus Torreya; species Torreya grandis. The sequence goes on along the minus strand of JARHVA010000288.1, from coordinate 2,995,361 downwards.
ATCTAAGATATAATCCATGGATGATGAAGAATGTGGTGGTTGGTTATTTTGATTTCTCACTTGTTGTCCGGTTAAAACCATATGAGAAAACAAGGAATGTTATGACGACACTCACACCTCAAACAAAGAGCAAACCCAAAATAATTTCAAAGCAATCAATACATACACTAAGATGTGTTTTAATCTTAGGATTACTTTTAAATCATTTTGTAGTATGCCTTAAAGAGTGTGATAAGGGAGGTTGGCTTGTAAAATGGATACTAAAGAGGAAGTCTATAGATGGTTTCAAGTTGTTTAGGTGCTCAAAAGGAAGATATGTGTTGAACTTTAGTATGTTACTTGGTGTTGAGGACTACCCCCTCACTTCATGATCTCATAGTGATAAGGGTGTCGAGTGCTTAACCAAGATATACTGAGTCCAGAGTTTATACTCAACCATAGAGCTGAGTTAGTTCTCCCCTTGGTGGTGAAATCCAAGTGGGATAGTTGGGATGGGGTAAGGTTGCCACCAGGTGATGAAATACTAGTTGATCCTTGTCTCAAGTATTACTTTGATGTGTAAATTATTTTATGGTTTGGTTTTGTGTGTGATAACAAGTGTGAATGCTAAGATAAGGTTGCTTTGCCTCCTAAGTTACTAGATGAACTAAAATCAACAAGCAATCAATGAATGCAAATGGTTATTTTTTAAGCCCCAAAAGAAATGATTTCATTCGATGAGAAAATAATTAGGGAAGAAAGGGAACTGGGTTCTACCAGGCATGCTAATTTTTTTTAATTTATTTCCTTCATTTCTTAATTTTGAAAGTAGATAAAAGAAAATGAATATGAGGGTATGTAGATGGGTACCTGGTAGAATGCACATGTTGATCTAGATGAATGTGAGAACTCATTTTTGGCAAAGAAGGACTACCTGAAATAAGACTGCACTAAACCAACTTATTTTTTAGACAAATACGAAGGGTGGACTGCCTAGCAATACTATATCCAAGAGGTGAAATCTCCCTTGGATGGCTATCAATCCATTCCCCTAATGACAACAATGTTCTGGGAATGAAAATAAATAATGATAAACTGATAAGAACATTAATGATTATACAAGAAAATAAACAACATACCTATTCAGTAGAAGTTGTAGCATGTTGGGTCAATACCATGCACAAGTATGTCAAGGTTAGGTCCAGATGATCAAAATAGGGTTTACAAACAAGTCAAAATCTAAAATAAGGTTTGGTAGGGTATGGGGAAGGCTAAAGTAATAAACTATTATTTTCCTTGATAGTGATCGATGATGGTTATTCTGACTAGTGATGGTTGTGTGACTGGGGATGGTTGCTATAATCGAGGACAATTATAGTAACCATCTACTATTACCAATGGGAAAATGGGTAAGAGGCTGAAAAGGGAAGTAAGGGGATGTGGCTTATTAGTAGAGGGTGAGATAGTGGTTTTTAGGGTATGTACTAGTGTGCAAGTGAATAAATCAAAATAACAAATTTTGATAAGGGGTAAAAACACTAAAAACAAAAGAGAGATACTTGTATGATGGAAAATGGATGATAGTTGAAACCTAAAGAAATTTGGATAGCATGATAGTAATCCTACCTTCAAAATTCACATGGACAAAACTTCTTGGTCTTGGATGTCTGTAGAAAGAAAACAAGAGAGTTTGGATGCAAATTTTTGGGTCCTTCACTCCTCCAAGAGCTCTATCTTTATAACACAAACTTGATAAGTGAGGAGAGAGAAATTTTCTAAGTTAGGTGAGGATAAAGATGCCAATTCAAAGGGAAAGAAGGCTATGAGGTGTGCATGGGAAATTTTCCATTTTATCCATGCATGCTTATCTTACAGCTAGATAATTTTTGGTTTGCATGGGTGGAGACCTAACCATTGATGGTTAGGCTAACCATCAATGGTTAGGCCAATTGTTGGTGGTCAAAACCTAGAAGTAAAAGGTTTAAAATGGATCAAAATCAATATGTTTAAGAATGCTTATTAAAGAAGGGTGTCTAGGTGTTATTAGGTGACTAGGGTGAGTTAACTAAAGAAATTAGCTAACTCAGGTCATAAATAGGTCCAAGTTGAGGTGACATTGAAGACTAGTCAAGGGGTGGTTTTTGAGTGTCTACAAGTAGTTTACATGTATGTTTGATTGATCATAATTTAAAGGCAATTTAGTTTTAAAGTCATCTATTTATTTAGTTATAGTATTATTACTAGGGTTGGAGATAACATGCTCGGGTTATCTATATTTTGAACAATCATTTATCATATATTTTGAAACCCATTCACATTTCCATTTAAAAACATCTTTCTTTCAAAGTTGTCTTTCATTTCTTAGATTTGCATGCTTGTGAATCATCATTTCATTTTGAAATTGCTTGCTTGTTTAGATAGTTTATCTTTTCCTTCTAAATTATATTGGTTCTTTCCTTTAGTTACTTGCATTATTTTTATTAGACTAGTTAGAGATACCTGCTAGTCTTTGAGACTGATCATGATAGCCCTAACCTAGTTCTATAAGTCTATCTTTGGCCTAGTGTAATCTGGAAAACTAGATAGCTACCATAGACCTCTAATGAATTAATGTATCCTTCATCCCAATAAGTGTTTTCTTATTCCCCCTCTACCAAACCATAGTGGCTCATCTAGATTATTGGAGAAACATTCTAGAACATCTGGTGGGACCTTTTATAAGGTTTCATTCTATTTATATCATGTTAGGGATCTCTTATCCCATTTATTGCTTGTAGTTATGAGGTTTTATTTTTAGTGGTATTTTGGATCCCTCTCTAATTTTTTGATCTTATTTTGGTTTTCCATATTTTGACCCATTGGTTATCAATAAATTTGCCTCTATTTTCGCCTTCTTAGTTCTTGTTTCACTACACCCATGGCTGACCTCCCATCTCTCAAATGATATTATTGTCCCATTCAGGGGTTAGCCCCTAAGATCACTCTTGATCAAATTGAGACTACAATGGAATGGAATAGAGCCTCTAGGATGAAAGATGTATCTTGTCCTTAGCCTAGTCCCCATGACCCACTCATGTTCCCCACAACATGAGATTTGAAAGTATATAACCAAAAATCTCACTCCCCTTTTCATCAGTCCAATATTGACCCATCTGAGCATGCCTCCTTGCATCTTCATATTTCTCTACATTCACCTAAGAGGAGTGAGGATTAACCCCTTTCAAATTTAACACATGAATAGATGTGTATGATCATCTAGGATTTTTTCAGACATCTTCACTTGAATGTAGAGCATCACTCTTCCCATAGGATTAAGTGGTGTGTTGCCTCTAGAAATAACACTAGTACCCTTCCCATTCGAGTGCCTCAACCAGTTCTTGTTTGAGTTCCCCACCTCCTTCATAATGGGGGAATCTATGACATGAACCCCCTATCATCCTTATTAAGAGATGTTGGAATTTGGATGAATTTTGGTATCCTCTTCATGTCAAACTTGTATAGCCTCCTAGTCCTTATTTTAGGGTCTCAAATGATCACATTAATTTTGTCCAACATTTATTACATAGGTATCCATGGGATGCCTATTCAGAGAACTATTACCCTTATGTTGACACTTGTATTACTACATTCGATAAACACCATGAGAGTTTGGGTCACCATGACCTCCCCCTTATTCATATAATATTTATTCATTATCCCTAAGTGAAATGAGTCCCTTCCCGTGTCCATTTACCACTATGTGTTTTGGAGGACCCTAGTCACATGCATCCCCCATCTTAGGATCTACCTCAACATTACCTCCTATACACCTAAGGTCATGATAACCCCTACTTGCATAAGCAACATCTTTATATCTAAAAGCCTCCATAGGGATATTGTTTCTAAATAGCCATCAACTATTCTTATGAGGATCTCCATAAGAATTAGCTTATCCCTTGAGTGCACATCATTCCCCTTCTCATTCTTATCCCTAAACTTCCCAAGTTTGATGGAAACTAGGATGCTAGTCCCACATATCATGGCATTTATGATAGTGTCTATAGATTGGGAAGATGATAAAGGCATGATGTTGAAGCTATTAAATCACACCCTATGAGCTAAGGCTTTAGTGTGGTTATAAAATTTTCCTTCAAATTATTAATTTATTTTTCCCATCTTATTGGATTATTTCCTATAGTAATTATATATCTCTAGATATTTTTAAGATAATCATCTAATCACTCACTTCCATGGTCTAGGCCAAAGGTGATTAGAACTTTGACTATGTGTATAGATGGCATTCAGCCATACACACACAAGATGAGGTTCATGTATGATGAAATTTATGGCATGTTCAAGAGAGTATTGAGGTCTAAATATTTAATTCTTTGAGGTGTGTGTAATCAATAGGCCTATGTTAAATAAAAATTCGTCATCTTCATGCGATTACAACTAAAATGCAACTAATGATGGTGTCATTGATTCTTCATGAAAGAAGAAGGAAAAAAAATTACCATGAGGTCAATGCTTTGAGTAAGAGGCCAACTAAATAAAGGCCAATAAAAATAGTGAAGGAGAGCGGTGAGTGTTGTATCCTTATGATCCTATCAACTTCTCCAACTTTCATGACATGAAGGGACATTCTGATAAGGAATGTGTTTCTCAATAATATGGTGTTAAGACCTTGTCCACTCCCTAGAGATCTCCACTTGATGAACCCAATCGTAAGTAAGATGTGTTCTTAGAGCCTCTACCTAACCAAGACAAGGAAAATAAGAAGAATAAAAAGAATAATGTTATGCACCTATAGGGGTAGTATTAGGCAATGTATGTACATATGTCATGAACCTAGGGATAACATATTATATATTTATAGGAGTGTTAGTGTTTATTAAATATGTTAGTGGGGTTGGGGTCCACTCAACACTATTAGTGGGGAAAATAGTGTCCATTAAATAGTGTCTAGTCATTATATAAATGAGGGCCTTACGCCAAGTATTTAACATCGAAGAAAGAATTTGTAATTGAGCTTGATCAAAGGAGGTAGACCCCTCAAAGTATCCCATGATCAAATTTATTCCTTCCATAAAATTAATATTGTGTGTATGTAATGTGTGTTTTGGTCTAATAAATGCAATTTAGATTGTTATTGTGTGAGTTTTGAGTACGAGGTTCTTAACATTTAGTATCAGAGATCTTTCCAAGGCCATTTATATCTTTTTTTTCTATTTTACTAGGATGTTAAGTAACCAGTAGTTTGTAGTTTTTTTCACCGTATGCTCTCACCTTGCCTTAATGGGATCCTGATGATCAAAAGGTGGATAAAAATTGGGTTTATTTATTTTTTAGAAGAGATTTAGTTTTGGTTATTGTATGAGAGTAATCTAAAATTGAGTTGGAGAGAATATTTTTTAGGAAGTTGGTTTTGGGTGTAGAATTTTTTGAAATTATAGAGGTATTGTGGTGAGTGTTTTTATTGCAGGCATATTTGAGAACTTCATGGAGAAAGTCTAAGAAGTGAAAATTTCCTTTTTTTGTCCTTCAAAAACTCAACTATTCTTTTTAAACTGATCTCACATAGTATAAAATTGAGCCAAACCATTTTTTTGTTTGGTGTGCGTCATTCCATCTTTCCAAAACATTTTGAATTTTTGAATTTAGTTTAGTATTGTGAAAATTATTATAGTTTTAGTGATTGCTACTTTGTAAAAAAATAAAAATCTATGGAAGTATTTGTGTAAAGATGCATTTTTGGTTGAAGTCAAAATCCACTAAATTTTAATCATGGAGCTTTATATTTTATCTAAAGGTAATCTCATTGGTATTTTTACTCAACTTTGTCAAACTGGCACAGTTAGAGAATATCAGATAGATTTTAAAAAACTCATTAATCCACTTGAAGTCCTATCTAATGATTTATACCAAAGATTCTTCATCAACAAACTTTAGGATGATATTCGAGTAGAGGTTATAATGTTCCAACCTCAATCCTTGATGGAAGCACAGGGCTTAGCTTTGCTTGTAGAAGACTACATAACTTGGTAATGTCATCTTTAGACACCTAACAAGCCCAAATAGGCCTTATAAGAACCCCTTTAGACTCCCAAAGAACCTAAATCAGGAACACAATCACATAAACTAGCACATAAAGAACTTGAGAAAGCACTTGACATGCCTAATTAGGCAACATAACTACCCAAATAGGCACTTACAGAGCCCATCCAAGTAACAACAGAGCCCAAACAAGCACTAAAAGTGCCTAAGCAAGCCATTGACAAGCCTAATCAGTGTAGGTCATCCACCATAGAGCCTAATCAATGAATTGAGGCTTCAAATCCATCAAATAATAATTCTAAGGGGGATGTCATGTATCCTCAATTGGCTCACTGAGCTACCTATTTTGTGCCCCCTTCTTTTAGCTTTGAGGTGATGATCACCAAGCTTCAATTGATTGACTATAAACTTCAAACTAACATGTTTCTAGTTGAGTTTATTCCATACATCTATCTCTATGAACATCCATCTCATGTTCCATTATGTCCATTTCCACTACTATTGTACCTACTCCTATCAAAGCATAAGAAGAAGTGGAAGCAAAAAATAATGTATGGGAGTGCCTCTATCTAGTCTTCAATCTATTTTAATATGTATATTTAGGATTTCATTTGGTCCTCCTATTTATTATTATGTTTTAAGGGTGAAACATTTTTAAGGGGGATGTAATGTAATATACATAGGGAGGGGTAGATTGGTAGCATAAATAGAAGAATAGTTAGTAGTAATGAATACTAGTTTAATACCACATGTATAATAATAAGGAGTTGGGTAGATTAGAATAGTATAAATTAAGGGGAATAATCCATTGTAATACATCTAAGAAAAATATATCAATTAGAACAAATGTTTTGATAAGGAGGTAGCCCCCTTGAAATAGCAAGCGATTTGTGGAGTGATTCTTTCCTTAAAAAGAATACAATATTAATATATTTAGTATTGTGTGTATTTTAGATATTAGATATTAACATTTGGTATCAATTAGCATTTTTAGAGCTCACCAACCAAACTATAGGTTTATCTGATGCTTTCTTCCAATGTTGGTTCATCAATGGTCTTAACGATGCAATCTCACATGACATTGAAATGTTTAGACCTCAAATGATGATAGAAGTCATGGGATTAGCTAAGTTCTAAGAAGACCATGTCAACTAGAAACATCTCCACATAACACCCCCTCTCCAGACCATAGAGTCACCTATGCATACACCTATAGCACCTAAAATAGAAAAAAAAGCACCCTAGTAGGGGACAAAAGTGCCAAATTAGGCCCCAACTGAGCTTGAGCTAGTATCCAAATCATAATAAAAAGTACTAAAAGAGCCCAATAAGGCACTTTTGGACCCTGATCAAGCACTAAAAAAGTTTAAAAAGGTACTTACAACACCCAAGTAAGAACCTAAAGTGCGTGAGTAGGCCATTGATGAGCCCATTTTGGCAACCACCATTCTTAAACAAGCCCTAGATGAGCCCAAGCTGATAATCATAAATCCCAAATAGGGAATAAAGGCTTTACCACCCTCAAGGAATAATGCTAAGATGGATGACATATCTCCTCAATTGGCTCACTCGATCAATTATTTTGTGTTCCCTTGTTCTAGATTTGAGTAGATGATTGTCATGATTCAAATCTTAATGATAGACTATAACCTCCTAATTGACATGTCTTCCATTGAGATTATTTCATACAAAGCTCTCTATGTACTTCTATCTCATTCTATAGTGCTTGCATTCACACTATTCATGTCCATGTTCATATTCTAACATCGGTAAAAGAAGTGGATGTAGAAATGAACACATGGCAAAGCTTCCATCTGGTCTTTAACTTATTTTATTAGTTGTGCCTTCATTTGGTCATCCTCTTATTTATTATCATGTTTTGAGGGAAAAACATTTTAAGGGGGATGGAATGTTATGTACCTATAGGGGTAGTATTAGGCATATGTATGTACGTATGTCATGTACATAGGGATAACATATTATATAATGAGTGGAGTGCTAGTGATTATTAAATATGTTAGTGGGGTTGGGGTCTAATCAACACTATTAGAGGGGATAATAGTGTCTATTGAATAGTGTCTAATCATTGTATAAATAAGGGCCTTGGGCCAAGTATTGAACATCCAAGAAAACATTTGTAATTGATCTTACTTAAAAGAGGTATCCCCCTTGAAGTGGCTTGTGATCAAAGTTATTCCTTCCTTAAAAGGAATGTTATGTGTATATAATGTGTTTTTTGGTCTAATATATGCAATTTAGATTGTTATTGTGTGAGTTGTAAGTACAAGGTTCTTAACAAATAATAAAAACAAGGCTAAGGCTCATTGCTCTCTTTCTTGATATTCCATCTCTTATATTTCATATTCCTTAGTTAACCCTAAAAGGGAAGGCTAAACTGGAAAGTATAATTTTTTTTGTTACTATTAACATATCCCCTACTAGTTATGAGTGTTTTTTCAACATGGTCTTAGGTCGAGTGATCGACCCCATTGGATATACTAGCAGAGTGGGTCTCATGAGCACCCACATGGGGGTAGGGAATCCTAAAGTTAGGTTTGAATTTTGGTGTAACATCCATCCCCATGGTAGGTATCACACTTTCTCTATCATGTAGTAGCTGTTGTCCTTCTTTATCAAGATCTCCTTTTGGGACCTTATTTTCCTTTGCCCTAAGCAAAGGACCCTCATCTTTGATGAACTTGGTCTCTCTAGTGATGTGCCACTATGGGATGCCATTGAGGTTTTGTTTAACTTAGAAATCCTTGAGCACCCTCACCTACCTACCTTGTTCTTTGAACTGCATCTTTTCCATATCTATCCATTTTAGTGAAGAGGGATAGATTCCCATTCTACATGGAGACCTAGATAAATGATTTTCATATCAATAGATTCATCATTGACAAGGGTTTCACATTAAACATCATACCTTTATATGTTTTCAATGAGTTAGGTATTAGTTGAAGGAAGCTTTATGACTCTCACCACAACTATGTTGTTTTCAACAATGACACAATCACACTAATGGGGAATGTCAAGCTTTGGGTCAAGTTCAAACCTAAGATAGTCAAGATTAAATTATGTTAAACCTATATCTCTCATACAACATGACCCTTGGCTATCCTTAGACCACTACCATATAGGTTATTGCATCGATAATGTTTCATGTGGTCTAATTTGTGCATGAAGGTGAGGTTCATACATTGGAGGTTAACCCAGATCCTTGGTCATTATTATATGCTAAGACAAATCCCTCTAACAAGGATTTTTTTGTCTCCTCATGGGGCCTTGTTGGTTCATACAAGGTGCTCATTTTTTAATCTTGTTTTCTCAAGGATGAATGGCTTGATCTTGATGACTATCAATCATCATTCACTCATATTAAACATGTTGTATGGTCTTTGTTTCCCTTTCCATCATTTGGGCATCAAGGTGGATCTTTTCTCTTAGGATACATATTTCAAGAGGTCTCCATGACCATTAAGCCTCTTCCCTCATCATGACTTCTCCATCATGGCATCAAAATTTTTAATATATCCCTTGTAGAGGCATATAGAGATTCCAATTCAAATTTTGAATGCCATTTAATTCATGTCACAACACAACTTAGTAGATAAGAAGAAAGGTTACAAGAATCTCATGATAGTGTGTCACAAACATTTCCATCCTCTCACTCATATGGGTTTAGATATCCCATTCACTAATGATGGCCCCACCCTTGATATTCCCACCATTTGAGTCATGAATATTGAGCCAAAGGAGTTGGATCAAGCTCCTCCCCACTTATCTCCCCTTTGGCCTCTTACAGGCCTATTTGATGCATTTTTTTCCCTCTAGAGAGTAAGTCAAGGCTTAGTATGCCAAGTTATAACCTACCTTTGATTTAGGACATTGATTAAGGATAAGAAATGGATTGAATTTTAGATAGGCTATGATATGATCCATTGGTGGCTTGGTAAGACCTATAGCTTACCAGAACACCCTCCCCAGGGCCTCGTTTAATAAACTATCAGTCTCATGATTTCTATTGCTAGAGTATGTAGGTTTATTTGGATATTTTAGTCTATACACTCTTCAGATGCATCTTAGCATAGAATAATATTATTATGCTTATTTTAGTCAGTTGTGTTCATACCTATTTGTAGTTGGTCCTCTATAGACTCCTTTCTCTTTTATCATGGTCTCTATAGGTGTTACAAGTTATTTGTTGTAGTTATTTAGGACTTTCTATAGGCTTCCATGGATAGTTTTCATCTTTAAAAAGCCTCCTACCACCACTATATACATTTTAAAGTGACTTGAATTTGTCTTCTTCCTACAATTTTAGGTTTGTCACATTCTTTGTCTCCCTCATGTAGCTTATTTACCTTGCCTAATATCGATATAGTCCCCTATGGCTATGTCTTACATCCTTGACCCCCATCATGAATCACCATTATATGGTGATTCAAACCAATGGTATTATTCAAATCAACATAATAACTATAGTTTTGGCTTGGACTATTGATGACCCAAGGTGTCATGAGCTTGCTACAACTTATTTCTTCCCTACTAGTGAAATGAATAACCCTACCAATTATCATGCGATCAATGTAGCCTTTATCAATGCTCACGTGATAATTTCATGCTACATGTGTTATTACTTTCAAAACATACCCTATTTTTAGTCCAAAATTGGGGACCCACTTTTTAATTTTGAGTCTAATCTTATACTTCAAGGAGTCCATTGTGGTTGCTTCTCTAATTTGCATCTAGGCTGCATTGAACTAAAAATCTAAATATGCATGAATCTACTAAGTCTTAGTCTATTTTGTTTGATTGCATTTTGAAATATATTTTATAGTTTATTTTTATACTATGTTTCCTTGGATCTATTCAAATAATCTAATTGTTTAGAGTTTTTATTGCTTATTTTCCTGAGCAATTCAATCCATTTCTTCTTCTTTTTGAGTCAAAATGGCTAAATTTTTATAAGGTTTACTTTATAACTTAGTCACTTTAATTAAAAGGAATATAATTGGCTTTTGAACTGAGTGTATTGGCTAAGTTTGTGCATATTTTTCATCCTATACTTAGTCATTTTTTAACTTATGCCTTAGCCATTTACTTTCAAATTTCTTAGCCCTTGGATTTTAAATTGAAGACTGCTAATTGGGATTCTTTTTGTTTACCCACAGGTACTCAAAGTGCATCTTGATGATATATGGTGACTTTATATGGCTCCAAATGGCCCAAATATATCTAAAATGTCTTTTAGGACTTAGTTGATTTCACAAAAGTTTCTCAAAGCCATTTAGCACCTTTCCACATATTAAAAAGACTTTTGCCACTTAACTAATTTCATAAAAGTTATCTACAGTCACATGACACATTTATGCTTCTTCAAAATACTTAGTTGATTCTATAAGGAAAACCTTAGTACCATATCTTGATCACTTGGTAGTCCTAGACCCATTCCAAAATGACTTTTGACACTTCATCAATAATTTAACTTTACACAAATCTATCTGTCACGTTTCCACTCAATAGTACTTAGTCGATTCTACAAAGGTTGCTCAATGCTATGTGTTGATCCTCCAATGGTCCTAGGCCTATTTAAAATATGTTAAAGAATTTATTGATTTTATTCAAGGTTTCTTGATGGGGAAATGATGCCAATGATGCTTCAATAGGTAGGGTCAATACTGTTAAGTCTGTATGGTCATTCTCTATGCATTTTTATGGTAGTTATGCCCTTCCTTCTTATATTTGCTCTCCCTCCCAGACTCTTACACCATATTTAGATAAATTTGTGCTAATTCTAGTTCAATTGAAGATTGGTCTTATGGGATTCATTCAATTAGATAATTATGGGTCCACTTATGTTTACAACAGGTGCTTTATCTCTTTAACTTTAATATCTTTATTTTTCTTTATAACCAAGTTAATCTAATGATATTGCAATCTACGCCTAATGTTTCCCTTGATTGCATGTTATTTTATCTATTATTTTTTATGCACTATTGAATACTTATAATAGACATCTCTCTTTGAATAAGTTTTTTATTCATAGCTAGATCATTTGGCTAGTTTCATAGGCATAAGCGCTCTATTTTTAATACATATTACTCTGGCTGAAATATACATAGAAGACCCTTGATATGGTATGGTCAGAATGAGTCGATTGGGTTATACTACATACCAAGACATAGTAACTAGGACCTGGGAGAGATTTTTTCATATAAGTCTCCTTTTAGGAGAGGAAGGGACTAACAACCCATACCTAAGTTGGCATTTCAAAAGACCTCATAATAGATTGGTATTATAAGGAGGGCTCTAATAGTGTATTTCAAACTTATCATTTTTTAAAACTTGATTCCCTCTCCTTTATGATTCTCCCAACCCATTATGTGCTTAAAATAGCCCACAACATGTTAGTGTTAGAAGGAAGGCCTGAATGGTGTGTTTTAGACTTTTATTTTGTTTGTAATATCTTACCTAGTTATTTTCTAGGCTCTCAGATTGTAAAGCTTTTTATCTAAGTCTTTCAATGGATTTATCTTGGATAGGAAGATTTATTTATCCTATGAACATTCCAAGACCTTATGACTTACACAAGAATCCCCATAAATTATGTGTAAATTATATACATGACATGAGTTCAACTACTACAGAACACATCTTTGTTTTTAGAGAAACCCTTATCAAGAAGTAGATTCAATATGAGGATGTGCATATTTCCTATTCCCCTTTTCATTATATCAAACTTCTTATTCTTTGTACCTTGGTCTACCATAAGGGTGCATCACAAAATGGGCCATCTTTTAGATTCTATCCCTTAACCATTTTAGTATGCCCATTGACCCTTTTATCCTATTCTACCAATTTTACATAACTTATAAAGGGCTTAATGAGCTAACTAGTGTATTCAAACATATATTCCATAAATTATACACTAAGTAGATGGATCCTTTCCTAAAAATAGAGGATGCAGTAATCCAGTTATATCTCCAAATCTTAGATCCTCTAACTACCATACTCATTAAGATAAATACCTCTACTCTTGCCTCATTGGTGTTAGTTTACCAAAAGGCTATTGAGGTGGAACAATAGTTAATGACTCAGGGTATTTATACCCAAAATAATTTAAGTATCATGCCTACAAGTGGGCCCATAGATTGATATGTGCCTTACAATGAAGTATTTCCCCAAGTTTTTATCCATCTAAACCTTCCAATCACAAATGAGAGTCCTATTTGTTTATTTAATGCATATGACTCAGTTAATCCTATGTATAATCAACAAGCTATTTCTTATAATTTTAATGCTTTAGTATATTTAATTATTATTACTAATCAAGTACAATTTGTTGCAAGAGACAATCACGAGGCAATGCATAATCCAAACTATGAAGCTACATATCCCAATGCCTCATCCAACATCTATGAATATATATGTACTGCTAATGTAGAGTTGATCATGCATGTTGAGGACATCCCATATTTCAAGAATGATACATTATTTTAAGGCTATATTATTAATGATTATGATTATAAATATGAAGAAGTAAAAGTTGTAAAAGGCAACTTGATGGCTAAAAAGCAAATTAATGAGAAGTTATCCACACAAAATGAGCAAATGGACATCTCTCTTGTGATCAAATAGAAGAAAAATTGGAGGAGTTATAGATATTGAATGAGGAATATGCATGATACAAATATAAATCATTCTTTTCATATGTTTCTCCCTCTCTAATGGAAGAGCTAATTCAAGATTATAAACATCTCGATGGTAGTAGTCTCTCTTCTCATCCATCATTGGAGATGAACGAGCTTGAACAAGAAGCCAAATATAAATCAAGTTGTACACATGAAATAAGTGGATTATAAGGATTCTAAATGAAATATATCTCACTTTTGGACAACCTTGAATTTGAACCAATTGGCATCAGCCTGAAATATACAACCATGGAGGAAGGAGGTATGCCAATGCAAATTAAAGTTAAAAGTGCACATATTCAATGAATTCCTTTGCATCCCTTAGAAATATATGATAGGTTTAGGATATAATTAACATGGGGATAACCATTCCCATGCCTCCTTGGCAATAAAAATAAGATCAAGATGTTTTCATAGCATCCATGACAATCAAGGAGCAACCACCAAGTGACTCATCTATCGGTTGCCATCAATAACATGCCAATTTTAGGTTGGATCTTCTAATTAGTTTGGTAGGTATGAATACCCAAGATTATCCTTCACTATAATATAATGTATGGGATAATGTATTTTATAAACCCTATTCTTTATGTTTTATGCAATCTAGAGACAACCTAATGCAAAATGTTACAGTCCTAGTTTTCTCGAGTTGCATGAGAAGAACATTGATAAATCTTTATGGGATAGTGTTTTCCAATGCAAAGGAAAACATAGATGTAATTAGATGTTTCATTTACCCTTCTCAAAATTCTAAATAATCAGGTGTCTATCTGATTCAAGAATGCACTTACTTGAACATTTCATGTGATTACTTTTTCTTTTTTCTTCTCTTTTGCTTTCTATTTTTCTTTCCTTATTGTCCCTTGTTGTTAGGTTAAGTTTAATTTGGATTATTTATATATTTTTATTATTAGTTTTGTCCCAATTATTTTTTCCCCATGGTTCCCTTGTTAATCAAAGAAATGAAATGGATGGTTTTTTATAAAGATAACAAAGGTGTCACTCAAAGAACCTAATCAAAATTTTACTCAAATAACTGGTATAAGCTATTATTATTTATTGGTTTGTTTCTTGAATTCTAAAATTCAATGATGCATAACATAACTTGTGAATTTAGAATAGTTGTTTTTTTGTTTTAATCCATCTAAATCACTTAAATAAATATCAAAAGAAAAATGCAGTGTTATTTAAATTCTAGTTTGTATCAAGCCATATGAACTTGTTGATTTCCTTCTACCCATGGCTTGGTCCCCAACCCTCTATTGATGAATTGAAAAATCTTCTTTCAGGATTAATTGAGATAAAATGTAAAATCTAAAAATTTTCTTGAAAGGGTTATCTTGGTAGACTCTACCACTTGGTAGTGGACCAAGGCCTTTGGAAGGGACCAGAGGTATTTCTATCAGGACTATAAATGCCTAGTTAGCAGTACAGAAATGCCCAAGCTACTTCCCTCCAAGTTAAATTGTAAAATATTTTCCTTTGATAGTTTTGACCTTATATAAATCTGAATTACTATGTGTGAATACAAAGGAAATGAATTATTCACTTGATCACATAGTTTGATGGTCTTTGGATAAATTATGGCTTAGTATGTCACTTGTTCCTATTGATTTTAGTGTCTTTAAATTTTTTATTATTCTATGTAATTTCTTACAACTAATGTTTTTTCTTCTTTTGAAATTAAAGATTATAGATTCTTTGAATACTCAATATTATTTCCCGACATGACTTGCCATTTGTTATTGCATGCACAACACAACCCATTTTCAATATAAAAATTTGGAACCTCTTTTTACTTTGGATTATGATCTTATACTTCAAGAAGTCTATTTTTGTTGCTTGTCTAATTCACATCTAGGCTACATCAAGCTAAAAATCTGAATCTGCATGAATCTTCTAAGTTAGTCTATTTTGTTTGTTTGTGTTTTGAAATACATTTTACATCTTCCTTTTAGACCATTTTTCCTTAGATATGTGCAAATTATTTAACTATTTAAAAAAATTATGGCTTCTTTTCTTGAGAAATTTAGTCCATTTTTGCTTCCTTTTGAGTCAAAATGGCTAAATGTTTATAGAGTTTACTTTTTAACTTATTCATTTTCATTAAAATAAATGAAATCAATTTTTGAATCAAATTAAATGGCTAAATTTGTGCATAGTTTTCATTCTATACTTAGTCATTTTTTAACTTTTGACTTAGCCATTTGCTTTCAAATTTCTTAGCCATTGGCTTTTAAATCAAAGATTGTTGATTGAGCTTCTTTTTATTTAACCACAGGTACTCAAAGTTCATCTTGACACCACATGGTGACTTTTTATGGCTCATAGTGGTCCAAATTTATCCAATAATTCTCTTAGGACTTAGTTGATCCATAAATGTTTCCTAGAACCATGTGGTACCTTTCTGCATCTTCAAAAGACTTTTAACACTTAGTCAATTTCACAAAAGTTTCCCGTATCCATGTGGTAAATTTCTACTTCTTCAAAAGACTTAGTTGATTCTGCAAAGAAATCCCTGTTGCCATGTGTTGATCATTTGATGGTCCTAGAACTATTCCAAAATGCCTTTAGACACTTAGTCATTTCTTTAATTTTGCCTAGATCCATGTGTCACTCTTCCACTCAATAAGACTTAGCCAATTCTATAAAGGATACTTGATGATATGTGTCAATATCTTGATGGTCTTGGGCCTATTTAAAATTCTGTTAAAGACATAGTTGAATTTATTCAAGGTTACCCAATGGGGCAATGATGTTAGTGATGTTTCGAGATAGTAGGTCAATGGGATGATGCCATGTGGTATAATCTCATTACTCTAATATATCAAAGATGTTTGTACCAGTGAAATGCCTTTAGGATAGATGGTTATTGAGATAATACCACACAACATCATCCCACTACTCCACTATCCTAGAGATATTTGTATAGAGCATGAAGCCTCTAGGTAAATGAGTGAGTGGGATGATACCACATGATTTCATATCCCCATGTGAGTGAGATGATGTTGCGTGGTGAAATATCATTGCACCATATCCTTGAGTTGGTCTGTACAAGCCTTGTAGTTTGTTAGAGCCTAGGCAAGTGAAATTATGACACGTGGAAATATATCACTTCATAGAGAAAAGAATAATCAACATGCACTTAAATATTAAATTGAGAAATGGAATAATAAAAATAATCCACATGGAAATAAACCTATTTGAGTTAAGGACATGTTGGTTGTGCAACCAACAAAGCATGAGTCTAAAGCTGATGGCCTGTCTACCTGCCAAAATTATCAAAAAGTCTATGAGAGTGAGAAGGCTACCAAGTTTCAAAGTGGGACCTATAGAAGTAAACTAGTAACATAGAAAAGGAGTAAAATGGAGAATCTATGTGGTAGTGTCTTATCAAAATAAAGTACATGTTAGCTACACAACCAACAAAGCACTAACTTGAATTTGATGGTCTGTATAACATGGTCTTAGATGTAAAATTGGTTGATAAGATGACCCATATCATGAATGAGATAGGAATAATCAACATGGCATTTGCATTGAAATCAAACATAGAATAGAAAAGATAAATTTTAGTCTTAAAGAGGTGTGGGCTTAATTGCATAGAGATGTGGGTAGCTAGAAATCATGATGTAATCTCAACTAATTTCATTTATAGAATTCAATTGAGCTATAGTTCGGTTGCACCAATTTTGGGTATGCCTTCTGTGAATAAGGAATCCATAGAGGGGAGATTAGTATAGTGTTAGTTAAGCAAATAAATTAAAAATAAACACACTAAACACTAAGGAGAGCATACATAATAAGCATGCAATGAAAACACAACTAGAAAACAAAATAAATCATCATTTTACCTTCCTTGTAGCTCCAAATGGCTTGTTGAAGTGGCTTGTTTAGCTTTGTGCATCAAGAAATCTTTAGCAATGAAGCTCCCTATGCTCCACTTTTTCTTGGCACCTTATCTTAGCTATGTTGGATTGTGAATTTAGCATGGTAACACTACTTGAAAGGCTTGTATTTCAACAAATGAGCATTATAACTTTGGCTTATGAGATCTCTTTTGATCAATAGATAGGGTTATTCAGGTTAACATACCCCCATTTCTAAAAAATGGTGACCCATGTGTCAAATTATGAAAATTTATACCTTAAAATTAAAAAATCACTTGATCAGAGTGTCATTTACATGATTTCACATTATTTTTATTCTAAGATCATCCACACCTTGGTCTAGCTGACTTATTTGTTCATGGTTTTGGTTCAATCTTATATAAAGTGCTAACATTGGATATTTGTGTTTCATGTTGTAGGGTTTAAAGGAGCCCATTTTGTAACTAACATGCTTAGGGTTTTGTGCTTCAATGTTAAATTGATATTTCACTAACCTTGGTCTATAATTGATTAATTAAATTCATATTTTAAAACCCTTGCCTAATGTTTTACCTATACCTTTTAATTCAAATTTAAATTTGGTGGGAGATTTTTATTTAATTTTAAGTAGGAACAAATTAATCATACCATGGACTTAGTTTAATTTTTATCCTAAGTCTTGGTTGTGTTTTTCAACACAACCAAACCTTAGACTAAAAATCCTATGCTTGGTTTATTTTATACCCTGTGGTCCCTTTGTTATACAACTTAACCTAAAGTCTTATCCTAAGGTTTATTGTATTTAATAATACAATAAAAAACCTTAGCCTAAGACTTTACACTATGTCTCTATTTTAGATTATGGAAAAAGCAGGTTTTGAAGGGGCCCCGAAACCCTATTACAAGGAAAGAAAGAAAGATCATCCAAAACCACAGGCAAAACCTAAAAAACTACAACAAGGAAGTAGCAAAAACAGGTTTTTAATAGACCTGAAACCACCAGAAAGACTACCGGTCAGAACCCAGATTTAACAGAGATCTGGTTACACCAAAGGCAAAGGATTACAAAAAGAAAACAAAGAATAGGACCAGTTTCATAACCAACAAGAGGAACCAGATTATTCATCCAATTCCAATATCATTTTCATAGTTTCTTTTCCTTTCATAGCAGTATCCTGGGTAGTGGTTGCCGCCATCATGGCTCCTTTTTGTGTAACCTTCTTTCTTGAACTTTGTCTCATCCTTTTGCTAGGTCCCTCCAAGGCTTTGGTCTCCTCATTGGCTCTTTTTCCTATATTGACAACAGCAGCACAAATATTGGACGTAACTTCCTCCATTTTTGTTCTGGTGTCCTTAATAAGTTCTCGGAGGTTATTCTCATAGGCTTTGAGCTTGACTGGGATCTCTCTTATCTAATTTTCCATATTGTTAATTTTGTTCCATAAAGCGTTCAGAGTATCTTCCATAGTTTCCACTTTCCTTTTGAGATCCATAATCTCCCTACACGTCCAAGAATCAAATTGGGAAGATGCCTCTGCTTTGCAATTAACCCAAGTCATTGGTGTGTGTGTTTCATCATTCTATTTTTTCCCTCTCCATTCCTCAAAATTTTTATTGGGACTGTTCCTGGCTTCTTCAAAGATATCCTCTCGACCCTTTTGTTCCCACTCTTTAATTCCAGTTTGAATTTCCATATCCATATCTTGATTATCATCCTGACCTATAGTTTCCTTTTCATTCTTTGAAGCTGGGTCCTCAACAGGGCCATCCTGGACGAATTCACCCTCTGACACTTTCTGATTTTCCTCCGTATCTTCAGTTCTATTTGCAGAATCCTCCTCTGTGTTGACATCATCTTTTTCATTCTTCTCAGGACATTCTTCATCCTCATTAGAGTTTGTATCCCAGCTTTCAGTTCCTTCTTCCTCCAAGTTTTCCTCCCTGGGTTTTTCAATTCTCTCCCGTTCCGTATCTTCTTCTACATTCTGCTTTTTAGCACTAGGGAGCTTGATTTTGCCTTTCCCGTTTACACTTTCACTCTTTTTGTTCCCTGACTCCTTGTTTTTCCCTTGTTTGGGGTGCTTTACCATTGCATTATTCTTGCAATAGCCTTCGATTAGCAGAATAAGGCCTTCATGTAGGATAGGGCGTGTTTCCTTTTTCCTATGAGCATATAAACTTTGGACCAAGGAGAAGCGAAGATAAAAGGGAAAAGACAAACTTACCTTGTGCCTGAAATGGTTAAGGAAGACAAAGTGGAATTTGTGCACTCGCTTACTTCTTCCATCCAGGATGAAGTACTCCCTTATGCAGCTTAAGACATCCCTCCATATCCCTTTAATCTGATCCAATTCATAGAAATCCCGTTCTTGACCAGCTTCTGCTCTTCCTCATCCATTTTGGGGAACTTACAAAACGCCTCATTCAAAATGCTTGTCTGCTTGGAGAATTTAAGTCCATCCGTAGGCAGCCTTGTAACCTCAGCTATAAAATCCTCTGTTAAGCTCACGGTGATACCATGCAGGGTGACCCTTTCATCAGTCCAATTTTTGAAAAAAGCCATAGTGATATGCGGTTTTGACCCATGGATTCTTTCCATATAGCTCGCAACTTTTCCTTTCTGCAGAATTCTCCAGACTTCTTATTTCTCTTTCCATTCATCACAGCTCTTAGGTTCCTGTTTCTGGGGTTCTCCCTTCCTTTCACGTGCCATTCTCATTTTCTTTGAAACCCAGTTGCTATGGTCTTTACAATGATCCCACCTGCTGCCAAATTGATTGGAAAGTCGGCTTTCTTTGTGCTTATTCAGGATCCACTTCTCACTCTTGAGGGCCTTCCTCTTTAATGATTGTTGTCCTTTCCCCACACTGCCACTCCTCCTACTCATTATATTTCTATTACACTCCAATATTTCCTTCATTTGCATGGGTTACATCATGAAGAATGAGCGCCCTCAAATCCATGTTCTTTTTTAATGTTTCATGCCACCTCACTATTTGACCTACCCAGACTGCACAATTAGCTAGCCAATCTGCAACACCATTGGCTTCACGAAAGGTGTGGGTTATAATCACTTCTTCAAATTTTTTTATTAATGTTTTCATCTCCATTACCTTATCCTCTATGGTCCAAGACACAGTATTTATATTGTTAAGAATATTTATAATATTCAATGAGTCCCCTTCAAGCCACAATTTGGGATATCATGAGTCCACAGCTATTTTGAGAGTCTGAAGGGCAGCTGTAGCTTCGACAATGTGGTAATTCGATTTACCTATGGGGATTGAAATAGCATAAATTACCTTTCCCATATGGTTTCTCAAAACTCCACCACAACCTGCATTCCCCGGGTTCCCTTTGGCAGCACCATCAAAGTTTCCTTTAATCCATCCTTGAGGGGGTACATTCCAAGTAACTCCTGATCTGGGATTATCAGGTTTACCAATAGGATTATCCATCCTTAAGGGATTATCCACTTGGAAATTTGAGCTTGGATTCTTTTGTGATAAAAAATTCTCCTTTAAAGCTCTAATGATGTTTTGTCCTACCACCCATCTGGGAAGTTCTTTATTTCCAAAGATTCGGTTATTTCTTTCTTTCCATATTCCCCACCAAATATGGGGAAGAGTAAGTTTCCATAAAAAAAGAACTTCGAGATTCTTTGAGGGGCAGTACTAGCTTTTGAGAGATAATTCCACATTTTTGTGGTGAATCCATGTAATACCCCACAAATTGAGAATCTCCTTCCAAACTAGCTGAGTGAAGGAACAATTCACGAACAGATGATCTCTATCTTCAAGGTCTTTTTTACAAAGAATACACCTGTTTACAATATTAATTCTGTGTTTCTGTAAATTATCCAAAGTCAATATTTTGTTTTGGAGAAGGGTCCAGAAAAAGAATTTGATTTTAGGGATGAGCCCCTTAATCCAGGCTCTCGTCCATAACGGTTTGCTACCATTTCCCTTAGAGGTGAACATGGAAGAAACTTTAAACTGTCCACTTGGCTCATTGTGCCAAACAATTTTATCTTCATGATTAGAATATAGAGATATAGCATTTAGGGATAATTGAATATCCTTGAGAACTTGATCATAGTCAGTGAGGTTTACCCAAGAGTTGTTCTGCCAGTATTGGTTAATCGTTATTCCCACTCTTTGCTTGCATCTATCTATAACATCTTTATCTTGGATTTCTTCCTGTAACGGTTTTCCTCTTAACCAAATATCTTCCCAGAACTTCACCTTTTTACCATTGCCAACTTTCCATGAGCTTCCTTCTTCTAAAACATGTTTTGTTCCCTGGACTGCCCCCCATATGGCTGAAGGATGAGAAATGTCTGGTGTAGTAAAGAATTCATGGAGTGACTTTGCCTTGAATAAGTACTTGTGCTTCCATATTTTACTCCATTCTTTATTTTCCTGATAAACCCTCCACCCCTGTTTAGCTAAGAGGGCTATGTTCATACTTCTAATTTTCCTTATACCAAGTCCACCATCCCTGACAGGTTTACAAATGTTATCCCATGCTATAAGAGGCATTCTCCTTTTCTCCTCAGTACCTGACCAAAGAAAGTTTCTCTGGATTTTTTCTATAGCTTCAGCAAATTTAGTGGGGATTTTGAAAAGACTCAAAGCGTACGTAGGTATGCTTTGAAGACTTGCTTTGAGGAGTGTCTTTGTTATTCATGGGGTCCTTTTGTTCTATGTTTATAACCTTCATCCATAATCTTCATACCTTGGTCCCTGTTAATTTATAGGGTCCCCTTTAATATATTTATAACTTAGCTTAATATTTTTATCCTAAGTCCTTTATATAAGCTCTTGAGCTTAACTTTTGCTCTTGTTTATATGATCTATGATTCACATTTGCTCATACAAAATTGATCTAATAGAGAAAAATCAATTATTAAAAATTCAAGCAACAAACCCTAATTTAAACATCGAGCACATTTTATAGATCAATGATACACATTCTAGCATATAGATCTAGATCAATAGAATGAGATCAATGAAGAATTTTCAATGAATCTCTGAGTTAATGTGAGATTTCCATGTGGTAAAATCACATGATCTGATAGAGCTGATAATATGTAGAGCTCAAAAGGCTCGTGGGATTGCCAAGTAATATAACCTTGGAGCCTAATATACATTAAAGACCAAGAACCTTTTGCAAATCAACAACTCACATTGATTCATACCCACTCAATTGAATGGAGTGGGATCATGTTGAATTATCAAAGGTTCTATGGGACTACCAAGTGGCATAACCTCAAATCCTAGTATAAAGAGAATAAAAGTATCAAGCAGTCAACACATAGCACATGTAGAGTGCAAAATGAACCAAAAAATGACAAGTGGTAAGCTTCGAAAATAGTCCCCATAACATGTTTAAAATTGATGGTCATGTGACCATCAAATATGTTCCCATGTATGTCAAATGATGGTCACATGAATGTCAATTTTAACATAGCAGATAGTCCCCATAACATGTTTAAAATTGATGATCATGTGATTTTCAAAAATGTTCTTGTGGACATCAAATAACAGTCAATGGACATCAAGTTTTAAAATAACAAAGATCCTCAATCACATGTTTAAAATTGATGGTCATATGACCATCAAAGACATTCTCATGGATGTTAAATGATGTTGTGCAAACATCAATTTTAAGACATTTTCTTGGATCCAAATTCAAAGGCAATGGTCATATTTTGAATAGTGATGAATAGAATGACACAAAGATGCCATGTCAAAGCCATGTGAGTAAATTAGAGACCCAATAGACCTATTAATGTAAGGGTTGGGATATAATCTAAATATGTCTGACCTTACAACCACTGTTGGAGCACTGTTAGAACTTACAAGAATGCCATAGTGGGCCAAGGACCATAACCAAACCCTATGAGCATTATGATTGACTCGAAGGGAACTGAACTGTTACCTTTGTAAAGATAATTCAAGCTAGGTCCATTAATGAGTAGTTTAAAAAGGATTTACAATAACTAGGGGACCTCTCCTATATCATCAAGTAGCTTGAATATGGGACCATGCTTTTATTGGGTAGCATCAGAAAGCAATTAAGACACTACAATAATTATGGAGCACTTCATCATCTAGTGGGTCCCAAAGATGAAACAAGAATATTCTTTTTGTAACTGTCATTGTATAATATTTTGAAGTGGAATATTCTATTTGTAAAGGCATGTGATATTTTTAAAACACACTACCTACAATATCAATCTAAGGGGAAAGTCTAATGTACTCTAGAAATTTTATGGAAAGGACATTTGTCCCTACACTCGTACTCTTGAGACTAAATAGGATTGATTGACATGATTCCTTACATCTTATAAAAGTAGCATTGTCAATTGTAAAAAGGGGGAGTTATTATAGCCAAATTAGTTTGTAAACTTGGATCAATTAATATAATCAATGAATTCTATAAAGATTGTCCAGTATTTGATTGTGTTCATTATTATCTTGGCTTCTCTCTCACTTGTTTATTCTGACTTCTAGATTTGAATGGTTCTTATGAATTTATGGTGTGCACATTTAATTGTAGAGTTGTTAACTTGTGCCAATACTAGGTTGACTAAAAGTCCTTAGGTTCATTTCATTTTCTTACTATTTTTTGCATTTGGGCTAATGTTGTTTGCTTGTAAGGTAAATCTTTAAATTGAACCTTGTTTTTATCTACATTGTTTCCACCTTCCTTAGAAGATTACTTGATTTGTAAATTTAAGCTTATGTTACTTCATGTTATACATTAGTTAAGTGAATGCCTGGATGATATCTAAACTTTGTCATGATGTTTAAAATGAAGATCAACAATATTTCTTTTTTCCCTACCTTTTATTTTGCTTCTTTTTTAAACAAATCACCTTATTTTAATTATCATTGTAAATAACCATCTTATATTAGTCTTTATATTAGTTCTTGATCATAATTAACTATCCTTATCATAGTTTATTATATATTTTACATAGATCTACTATTTGGTCATGGTGGCTCCCAACCACCAAACATTATAAATATTGTGAAATAGCCACTTATTCTACCTTTGCTCCATCATAGATAATAGGATTATCATAACCTAAAACTCATGCATTGAGTTCTTAGGAATTATAAAATGAGAAGTTTTTATTAAACACTCTAGGCACTTATGGTACACATTTAGGCATCAACAAGGGCCTTGTATTTATAGCCTCCAAAGTTAACTCTCACCCAAGGTGAGTTAAGGGTGAGTTTAAACATGGAATGAGTTTAAAACAACCCTAAGTTAGTTGAGGGTAACTATAGTTGAGTTAAAAATTTGACATATAATTATGATTTTCAATTAATAGGCATGACACTCAACTTAGATATCTTTAGATATTTTGGGAGAGCTTGATAACTCATAAAGGTAATGATAAAAAGGCTTTGATATTTTTAATTTTGGAATTTACATTTTTTGATATTTATTAATAACAAATGGATTTTTTTTTAAAGAATTTAATCTATTTTAATTAGTTAATTCATTTTGATTAACAATTTAGCTCTTTTAAGAATTGTTTAAGTACCCCGCTTAATGGGTCTAGGCTAAAATATCAGTTGTTAGGTCGCAAGGTGACTAGGGATGAATATGTAAGAGGTTATTATTATGTATGGTATAATACTATAAAAATGGATGGCTCAACATGATTCTAATCATTGATTAATGATGCATGGACTAGATTGGGATGTTTAGTGATTCTTAGAAATAATTTGCATTATTTGGTAAAAATCAATCTAAAGTTTGGTCAAAATCCAATTGTGGTTGGAATGGGGTGTCTATATTTTACCCTTATTTAGGAAGGCATTGAAATATATAGGCATAGTAACATATTATCAAATAATGAAAATGTCCTTTATGCATAATGCTCCAAATGGTGATGAATGAGCCCTGGATGCCCCCTCGAGGGAGTGGTTGGAAAAGAAGGTTGGTGATTGGCCCCTTGAAAGAAGGAAAATAATGGGACCAAAAATGTAAAGAGGGTATGAAAATATTAATTTTCTCAAAGGTAGTTATAATTAGTGGCATAATGAGATTCCCCATTTGAGCAGATAAAAAGGATGATTTTCCTAAAGGTGGTTATAATCATCAACATAGCAAGGTAAAAAGATAATGATTTACCCAAAGGTGGTTATAATTAATAGTAGAATGAAAACATGCCCTAATTGGGTAGATAAAGATAATGATTTGCCCAAAGGTGATTATAATCATTAGCATAATGAAAACATACTATAGCTGGGTGGATAAAGATAATGATTTGCCCATAGGTAGTTATAATCACTGGCACAATGAAAACATACCCTAATTGGGAAGATAGAGATAATGGTTTTCCCAAAGGAGGTTATAATCATTATCACAATGAAAAAATGTTCAAGTTAGGTGGATAAAGATAATGATTTGACCAAATTCAATTATAATCATTAGCACAATAAAAATATACTCCAACTAGGAAAATAGAGATAATGATTTGCCCTAAGGCAGTTATAATCATTAATATGAAGATAGAGTGAAACATAATGATTTTCCCAAAGTTTTTTATAATCATTAGAATATTGGTTTAAAATAATATGGCCAATTGGAAAATGGGGCATACAATTTGAATTTGTACTCACAGAAGAAGAGTAAACTAGAACATAAGAGAAAGATGAATTTGGGCAACCTACTAGTATAGAGATGCATGTCCTAACTACCAAGGATTAAAATTATTTTGTGATTTAATTACTTTGTATTTAAATATATTTGGATAGATCTAGAATTTTCAAATGACTAAGGAGAAGTACCATGGCATCATTGCTTGTAAGATTTATCAAGCTGATTTTTACTATAGCAGATGATGGTGTGCATCATGATATAAAACACCATAATAACTTAGCCAAAATATACATAAAGACAAACACGTGATCCAATAAACAAATGAAAACAATGCACCAATAATAAAAATCATGACAATAGTGTTGATGTATGATTGTAGATAGACTTAAGTATAATGTACAAGTAATCACCCAATGAACAAAGGTATACTAAGTCAAGGCAAAATAATGAAAAAAAACATACATAACAGAAAGCCAAAAACACTAATAAAAAAAGGCACAACAAAACACCAAGAAATAAAAAGTAAAAAAAAATAGAGATCCCAAAATGAAACAAACATAAACAATTATTAATCATAATGTTAGTGCAAACAGAAGATAAAGTGTTCATTTATGTGTAATAGAGGTGTTATTCCTAGTAACAGGGTGACCCCAAAGTTAGGTAACAACAACATAGGTATAACAACACAAGGACATTACAACAAGGTTGTCCCTAGATTATAGGGATCAATGACACAAATAAGATGACATACATTTCCCATAGGCTATAGGGGATAATGAAATAATTAAACAAAATGGGGAATATAATAAAAGGAAGGGGTAGCCAAGCTGACTCTAGATGCACTAAGCAAGTGGATGTTTCCTACATAGTTACATGGACACAAGATCCAACATGAACTTCAGGCCAAAAGTAGTTCTCCCAAGAGATGGGATAGAATAAAATTGATGATAAATAAATGTGATTGATTTATAGAGGAATATGGTCTCACAAAATAGTGAGTGTGTAAGATGAAGCCTAAAAATTATTAATATATTAAAGTCGAATACATAATGTGCACAATATAAACTTGTAAAATGGTGAGAGCATAAGGCTTAAGGCCAACAAAGATGACAAGTGGTTTTTCATGAAATAGTTAGGAGTCCTAAGATCTTTAAGGTAAAGAAGTGGTCAAAACAAAAAGGAATGTATAGTCAAGCTAACATGAGATACCCCATGTATCCAAGTGCAACCTACATAGTTCGTATGAACCTCAGGCCGATGTAGTTCTCTTAAAAATGGGAGGAAAAAAACCAAGGTGGTCCAAAAATAAGTTGAAAAAAGACCATGGCCCATCCCAAAAATTTTGATAGTTTTATATTGTGCATGGAGATTCTAAGCCAATTTTCAAGATTTTGTGATTTTTGTGATTTTATAGGTCTTTTACAAATGTTTTTGGAATTATTGGAGCATCTCAACTCAATCAAGAATGACAAGATATAAAATGGTCTAACTCACAAAGTGATGAGAGAATTAAAACTTTAAATTGATCATAAAATGGTGAGATCATTATGGTAAAAGGGTGATTGAATTAACCTCAATGTGAATCAAGTGTTGCCAACATAGTCCCATTAGGACCTTAAGTCACAATGAAAGAATCTGACTAGATAATAACAAGTTCATGAATTAAGGCAAATGACACAGTATGGTAATAGAAATGGTAAGGTGATATTGAAATGTAATTAATGTGTTATTCCTAATTTACCTCTAGGTAGTTATAATTAAGAAACAACAACATACATCAATGATACTAATTTTCCCAAAAGTGATTATAATTAGTAGCACAGAGTGGGTCATTGATTTACCCAATAGTAGTTATAATCAATAATACTCATAATGAAATAAAATAAAAAATAAAGGATGTAACTGCCGAACCATTATCATACAGGTCCAGGTTACTACCTCTATCTTGGAATACTGAATCAACTACTAAACTGTTATCTAAATCCCCATGTTGATGGTGGTTGAAGAACTAATGGAATGGAACCAAGGTTAAAGGGTTGGGGAGGGAGGCAAAAAAAACTTTAGACAATAGGAAAGGTATGGTAGAATGGTACACAATATTATATAAAGAAGATGATGATATGGTACAACATAAGCATTCCTCATAGATAATAAATTAAGTATCAAAAGTGAAATAATTCTTGAAGTGTATGATGTTCATCAGATCATCAAGTTCATCTTTGTTGGGTGTAGTGAGCATGTATAATCTATAGCCATAATTTGCACAATGATATATGGGCCTATTTAATTGGGTTTAAACTTTCCCTTCTTCTTTTTCTTAATTGTGGTGTTCTTTTTTTTGTTTGAGAACAATATCACCAAGCTCAAACTCTCTATGTTTGACCCATTGATTATATTAGCCATGGAGTCTATTTTGGTAAGCTTAAAGTTTGTCAATAATAGCCATGCATTTTTTATCAATTAACTCTAGCTGATACATGAAAACTACTCTATAATATTCATCATCTAGGACATGTTTTAATGAGATATGTAAGGAAGGTAACTCGACATCGATTGGAAGAATGGCCTCAGTCCCATAGACTAGGGAATATGGAGTGGCTCTGGTTAGAGTAAAGTAATTAGTGTGATATGCCCAAAGGGCATGGAAGATTTTGACGTGCCAATCATGGCCAGCATCATTGATAATCCTTTTAAGGATGTTGACAATGGTTTTATTGGATGCCTCTGCTTGGCCATTACCTTGTGGGTAATATGCAATAGAAAAATGTTACATGATATTGTACTCGACATGAAGCATTTTGACATCTTTGTTTTTAAATGATCCACCATTATCATATATAATGTCAGATGGGATACCATAATGGTAGATGAGATGATTTAAGATTAACTTGTAAATCTATTTTCTAGTCATGTAAATGAGGGGTATAGCTTTAACCCACTCAGTGAAATATTTGATAGTGATAAGGATGTATTTATGGCCATCAGACAAGGTAGGGTTTGTTGTTTCCAAAATCAGCTTAGCTCATTTTTGGGAACAACCCCCTACGAAACTTGTCTGTTTCATCTTTCATTTCTCTAAGTTTGTTTTTGAGGTGGGTTTTTCTCATTCTCGTCTTGGTCTCCCTAAAACTTCCAAAATTTGTGAAACACGTCTTCCCAAAAAGTGAAGGCCGTTATAGTCTCAAAATGTTTTGAGAACCAAGTCCCCTTTTCAAACTACCTCTTCTAGAGTTAGTCTTCTCTTCCATTCCCTGTAGGGGTGGCAAATTTTTCCACCTCTGCATCTCCCTTATTTTTGTGCAAGGGTGGAAAACCCTGCACTTTTCCCCTACAAGGATGGCAAATTTTGCTGCCCTTGCACCCCGACATGCAAGGGCAGCAAATTTTGCCACCCTAACAGGTCTTGGTAATTGTGCGCAACATTTATTGCCATGCATGACGAGTTGTTGGGGTGGGTTTTGCACTCCATATAAGCCAATTTGAACCTCTTTTATTTCATTGCTTCCTCCTCTCCTCCTACCTCTTGTGCCTAAGCGACCCAGCTGACAAATCAAAGTGAATTTTGGCAGATTCAACCTCGTGGCACGCACAATTTCTCAGGTAGGGTTTATTTTTGACATTTGTTTCATTTTCTTTCTCTTGTTTTTGCTTAGTATTAGTTGTTTTTTGTTTTTTGTTTTTTGTTTTTTGTTTTTTGTTTTTTGTTTTGTTTTTTCCTTTCTCTCTCCCTGCCCACACGCTTCCTCTCCACCCTGCTGCGGGCGTTGTTTTCTCCCTCACACTCACCCACAGTTTTCTCTTCCCTCTTCCTAGCCCGCAGTTTTCTATTCCTTCTTCCCTTGAATAATAGTCCCCTGAAGGGGCGGCAATTTTCATCGCCCTTTCTCTTCCTAACCTATATGGGAAATGAAATCTACCACCCCTACTTTCTTCCTGCCCTCATTGTAGTGGCGATGAAATTCACTGCCCTGCAGAACCTCCTTGCAAGGGCGGTGATATTCGACGCCCTTACCCTTTTCATTCTCCAATTTGCAAGGGTAGAAAAATTCACTACCTATGCAGCCTGTCCCTACACAGGTGGTGAATTTCACTGCCCTTACACTCTTCTATCTTTACATGCAAGGGCGGCAAATTTTGCCGCCTGTGCACCTTTCCCTCAGATTTTCCTAACTCCCAAGAATTTTCTCAGTTGTCCTTTTCTTTCCCTTTCTTCCTCATTTTCCATTCCTTCTTCCACCCAACCTTTTTAAGTGACATCCAATAACCAATATCACTTAAATTTCCCTTTACCCCTCTCATCCACTCTCCCCTAATTGCTGTGATCATGACTGTAGTTTAATCAGTGAACTCTTACACATCTGCTCCCATCTGGTCAAGATCATTCCCCATGATGGAAGCGTCTCCTAAGAAGGTGAAAATAATGAAATATAAGTACCAGGGCGTCTTCTCTCTCACCTCGGTCTCTTCGAATGTCGATGACATTTGAGACACCAAGATTGGCCATGTAGACATGGCTAAATTCCTAACCCGCACAAAGGTGACGAACCCCAGCACCAGGATTAAAAGGATCATCGAGAGCAACATCCACATAGTGGCCACCTTTTTGGTAGCAGTGCATCATATTGAATTCATCCTCTAATACGCACACTTCTACAATAAAGAGACCAGGTCGGTCTCAGATGCCAACGGCAACATGGTGATTCAGTTGGACCCTAAATTCATCGATAAAGTGTTCATGTGCCCTCCAGCCACTGAAGTAACTAAGATCGACTTCATAGACACACAAAAGGAGTATGATAAAGACCCTGAGAGGGCAAAGAAGGTCATGAACTATAAGTGGTTAAAGACCCCCAAGACCAGCCTCTCCAGATGGCTATAGAACTTCCCAAGAAGTGACTTCATTGAAGAAGTTGGTGACTTGATCACCCTTGTAAGCAGAGTACGGGGCCTCCCGTCTTCTTCACAGTTCCATGAATGGATGTATCCATTCATCAAGATCGTCCTTCAGGGCAAACAAGTTATCTTTTGGGGAGAGTAGATTAGCAACGCCCTCCATGAGCAGCTGACCAAGGTGCAGACCTCTCACAGGTTCTACATGACTTCATACCTTGTGTACATAGCTACTGCAATGCAGGCTTTTCCAGGCTTGACCACGAAGGGGGATAGAAAGACAACCACATTACACTCATATTACTCGCAGCTGACTCTACAAGGATCAACTCATCACTTCAGGAGGGTAAATGATGCCTTTTTGCTACATTTTTATGCCTCTTCGACCCTCAATTTGAGCAAAAGAGAATATCAAATGAGGCCTAGACGGTGGTCAATGATTTTAGCTGCATGTTCCTTCAGTTCCCCACCTTCTTCTATCTTTGGGTAGGCTTTTACCAGGGCTACCCCTACATTCTCCCCAGGTTTCCTTCAGATAAGCTAGTGCTAATGGAACTTTGCTGACAATTGATTGTTGTGCATACCAAACAGATGGAGCTGAAGAGATCAGGTTTTAAGTTTCTGATCGATATTGGTAGATATTTTGTTGCAACATTAGCCAAAGCCAAGGTCATAGAAACTAAAATGCAGATGGTTACTTTAAAACCATTCAAGAGAAGAGAAAAATTTGACTACAGGGGAGTCAAGGAAAAGATCAGGAGGAAAACCCAATTCCATGAATCCATGATTGAGGATATCTAGGTTGACCTCAGAATGGCTGAGGAGATTAGAAAAATAGACTATTGTAGGCTGACCCTAGAGCAAATTGAATACCTAGGGCTTGCAGAGATCCCCTCTAATCTGGTTGATGATGGAAACATCATTAATAGCAAGTATCTGGCAGAGAAGGTTGTTGGTTCCCCTCTTCCTCTAATTTAGTAGTCTCAAAAAGAGCTGACTTCTCTGAGAAAAAGATTCGAACCAATATTAGCTAACACTGATGATTGGTTAGCAGCCAAAGGGATCACTCTGAGGGAATTTGTTACAGGTTTAGAGGCTGAATACCAGGCAGAATTGAAGAGGAAAGCAGAGGATAGAACTAAAAATAAAGGTGATGTCCCTTCTCCTTCTAGGCCTCACAAGCCTAAGATCATCTTTGTATCCAAGAAACCTAAGGCCACTGAAGAGCCTGCAGCGGCAACAAAAGGAACTGAGGAATAGATCCCTCAGGCACAGGCAGCTCAGCCCATGGAGAAAGATGATCATACGTCAGGGCAACCTGGCACTAGGCCTCTGCTCTCACAGGAACAAGCACAGTCGATCAAGAGTGTATCTCCTTCTCCCCCTCAGTCTCTTGTGGTACCCTCTTCTCCCATCTCTCCTATCAGTATTCCCTCTTCCAGAGTCGCTTCTCCTTCCAGAGTCATATTTGGTGATCCTTAGGGCCCTTTTGGAAGTTCCCCTCACTCTTCTAGATCCATTCCAAGTCTATCATCTCCTTTCAACTTGCCAGCAAGCCCTGCACCTGAGCTAAAATTAGTAGTTGATGCAGTTTCACTAGTTACTCCAACCACAACTACTGTCACCACTAGCAGTATGGAAATTGCTATAGTAACACCAGCTGTGGGAACTGTCGTCATGATAGATACTACTTCTCTCCTGCCTTGGATGATAGCTTTCACATCAAAAAGAAAGAAGATGGCCATCTCCCCAGATGAATTTGACTTTGGAAAAATAATGCCGGTGAAAGCAAAGGCTCCTAAGAGGCCAAGAATCCTCTCTAAATTGGTTGAAGAAAAAGGACAAAATTTTGTAGAAATTGCCAAGCCTCCACAAGATGCAACCCTTGAGGGTTTTGAAATGAGCAGCTATTCCATCTCTCGTGTTAAACTTGGCAAAGTTACTCATGAAGGTGCGAAAAGCGATCTTCAGTCGGCTATGGACATCATGGTCCAAAAATTTGACAGAGAGAAGGAGATGAAGGATTATTACAAAGCCAAATCAGAGTAGCTAATGGCAGTAATAAAAAGGTTCACTCTTCCTTCTGAAGCAGCAACTCCAGAGGCCTTCTCCATGGATGACTCAGTCATTCAAAAATCAGAAAAGACTTATTTAAAGGGAAAATTCCTAGAGGACTATATCAAAAAAATGCATACTCAGGGAGTTTCTCTGCTTACAGAAGTTGTAAAAAAGATAGGAAAAATGAGTAAGGTAAAAGCAGAGCTAGATGACTTTGTCTCCCTGATTTCTCAAAAGATCGATAGTTCAGAAAAAGATCTTAGCAGATGGAAGGAAATGAAAGACCTCAATAAAAGCACCTTAATATCTATCAGTGTCATCTCTAGCAAGGACTCCTATGTTGAAATCAAGGAGTCACTGATCTTCAGGATTCAGGTACTCAAAGATCTAATTGATGATCTCAAAGCTTTCAAGGAGGCTAGTGAAAAGAGTGACCTGAGCCTGCTGAATAAACTAGAAGAGCTGCCATGCAACCTGACCTCTAAGGACAATCAGTTCCTTCCGACAGAAGAAATGATTTAGAATTTCAAGGAGATGGTTCAGAGAGATTTTGAAGAAAAATCCTTCTTAATGTCTATTGTGGACAGCATTCTAGATGCTCAGTTAACTTTGGAGAATCTAAAATCCAGGTTAACTAGCCATGCTAAAGCCATCACAGCATTGAAGGACGCATTGATCAGAGCCAAAATCATCTCTAAGAACACAGTTGTGCCAGACAGCATCAAAATTTAGGCATCCATCACTATGTTTGATGCACATATGAAAAAATCTGGCGGCAAAAATTGAATTTCTCTCCTTCTTTCTTCTTCTCTCTTTATGCACTTCTATTTTGTGTAAAGTGCATGCAATTTTGAAAAATGTAATTACATGTAAATATTTTGGAAAAATATCTAAAAGTCAAAGATGAGTCATCTTTGACCAAGATATTTTGTTTATTTTATTATTTTCTCTGTTTGAGGATTTTCTCCCTATATATAGTGGAGACCTCATTTGTAAATGATCTTGGAAAAATTAATAGCAAACACTCTGCTGAAATTGAAGCAACTTTTGAGACTTTGTGCTCAAATTTGTAAATCATATTTTGTTGAATGAATAAGAAGCAGGGTATTTCAGACTTTGTGTTGAGATTGTCTGTGTTATTTAGGAAATAGTTTTTATGTTTTTTTCCTAGTAATATCTTATTTATCTAATTTAATAAGCCAAGTGGGTGTGTTATTATTATCTAAGGGCATTTCTGGAAGGTAGAAGATAGACTTTGTGTTGCTTTTAACTTTGAAATTTAGTTATCTTTGTAGTTTCAGGTGAAGACTTTGTGCTTCACTTCACTCTACGATTGTACTTTTTCCAAATCAGTGAAGGAGACTACAGAAGACTTTGTGCTTACGTGAGTGTTCTTGAGAACTTCGTCACTTCAGGTGATTTTTTGCTCCACGTTTGATACCATCCTGAAAGAAGAGGAATGTTGTTGGCTATGGACTAGGATTTCCCCCTTTTGTTCTTTATATATTACTTCTAAAAAAAGAGAATTAGATGCTGTGATACCACCTCATGTGTTATTTTTTGCTTAATTATATACATATATCTAGTGTATAAATATTTAATAGGGAACCTCCCCTTGATGAGAGAGAGATTTATCTCATCTAGATCTGGTAAACCCACACTTCTCATGGTGTAAATCTCCCTGTGCTGTGGTTGATATACCCATTTTGTCATCAGTTAGTTGATGGCAAAATATTCACCCAACAGCTTTTTGGCGACTCCGCTGGGGATTCGAATGTGCAGTATGAAACCTCAAGTTTTAGATTAAAGCAGTCCCTACCCTTATCCATTACATAGTCTGGTGACTCTGTTCTGCATCTTACCCATTATCATTATAGCCTTACCATCTACCTCTGTTACATTATCTGGTCTGCAAAACCAAAACCACTGGAAAGAATATGCATTTTGAGGCCTCAAGCTTCAACTTGAAGTAATTTTGGTCCCCTTTTTTATTTTGAAATCTAGCAACTCCACGCTACACCAGAAGCCAGAGATCTAAGGGTGTTGTTGACCCTGTGTTTGAGTTGGTGCAGCAAAGTAACTTTGATCTCTTTCCTTCATCACCTTTCCTCTAACATTCTAAGAGTTTCCCTTCTAACTCTATTAGGTCACCAAAACAAGGTAGAATTTTTTTCCTATGGTTAACCGTGCCCTGCCAGTAAATACTCCACCAAGGTTTGTTATCCCACCATTTAATCATCTTAACATTATGGCTCAAGGCCCATGGGGTAATTCCTTTGGCCCTCTCAATTTGACTGCACCTTTGCATGAACTACCTCGTACTTCTAGAAAAAAAATTCCTAAATTTTTTGGTGATGGAAAGGTTCATCCCAACGAGCATATTGCCGCTTTATCCATAGCATGTGGCGTGATCGGCATGGAATTCGAAGATGTAGCAGTTAGAATTTTTATGGAGAATTTGCAAGGAGCTATCGTGGATTGGTTCTATCACCTGTAGGCTGGGTTAGTAACAGACTGGGATACGCTCAAGTCCAAATTTGAAGCTAGGTTTAAACCTGCTGAAGATGCACATGCTTTGTTGGCTCAGCTAACACAGTTGAAGAAAGAACCCCAGGAACCCATGAGGGATTTCATAGCTAAATTCAACAAGTTGAGAAATCGGATTCCAACTGTGGCTCAGCCCACGCTAGAAAATTTCAAGTGCTTTTTCATCAATTCACAGCTTTTCGAAGTAAGTTTCCTATTGAGGTGAGCTGGCCCTATGGATCTAGCCTTGGCTTAAAGTTTGGCTACTGAGATTGAAGATGATCTTATCTTGGCAGGTAAAATCAGAAAAATCTCTAGTAAAAATAAATTCTCTTCATCTGCTGAAAGTTCTTTAGGTACTACACATCCTATGGTGCAAAAATTGATGAACGAACTGATAGCTTTGAAGAGGAAAATAGCCCAAGGTAGGTCTACTCCTACCTATCAATATGCGCCTAGGAGAACATTCTAGAATCAGCAATATCAGGGTAATGCTACCCAGAACCAAGGGTAATCCAATCGCCTACCTCCCCCTCCAGGGAGATTAGCCATTGAAGCAGCACCTACCAATTCAGCGGTCAGCTACCTAGAAGCTGAGCATGACAACTCTTTTCAACCTCAGTTAGATCAACAAGAAGATGTTAATCTCTTTAATGAGTAGGAAGAAGAATTAGCTGGTGACTCCAATATCAGTTTCTTAGATTACCAGGATGAAGCTAGAAGTAAAGGGGAGGGTTTGGATGGATCTTACGTTGTTTTCACCAGATCTCAAAATCAGTCAGCTTCACAGACTGATAAAGGAAATGCAGATGAAGAAACCCAACCAGTGGTTTCTATTGCCAAACGCGTGACTCCATTGCCTCCACAATCAAAAGATCAGGTAACCCATAAAAAAGTGAGTACTCCCAATCACTCGATATCTTCCACTTATACTACTCAGACCAGTGCCGCCCCTGTTAAAGTCCCTGATGATAGACTCTCTTCCTCTGTTATAAGTTTTTTTCAATTATTTGATATAATTGATCATGCTAGAAATACTAAAATTCAAATGATAGAGGTTGAATACTTGAGAGCTAACCCAGAGCAGTTTGATAGGTTAGCAGAATATATAAAAAACAAAGCCGTCCCCATCAAACAAGATTCTTTGAAAGTTGTACCTGATCCCCCTAAAGATAAATCAACCCAAAACAATCTTGTTGTGACTCCCCCTGTCACTCCCATAAAAATAGAACCTTTCTATGTTTCTCTACTTATAAATGGTTATAAACTGAGTAATTGTATTATAGAATCTGAAGCTTCAGATAATGTCATGCCCGCGAAAGTGGTAGATTCTCTTGGCCTGACTTTGACCAAAACTTTTGAGAGGTGTTTTTCCATAGAAAATAAGCAAGTTCCTCTCCTTGGTCAAATAAAAGATGCTCAATATGCCTTCGCGGCTTTTCCAAAGAAGAGGATAAAAATGACAATTTTAGTGGCCGATGTTCTCGCATCTTACGGCATCTTACTTGGGTAGAATTTTTGCAAGGATGTCAAAGGTGAGCTAAGTATGGACTTGTCTGAAGCAAAGATCCCAGTCCAAGGTGTCATGAAGAAGTTGCTTCCTAAAAAAGAAGGTACGTAGTTACTCGATCATCGGCACAGGAAGCTCAAATTTTATTTGAGTCCTCAGGCATGGGCAACTATTTCCTATCTACGGACGGAACCCATGAGACATCTGATGAAACTTCTTCAAATGATAACTTGAGATTGTGTTCATCCGATACAGCTAAAATTTTGACAAATCAAGATGAACACATGGAAGAGCCTCTTCCCCTAAACAAAGGAGTTTTCAAAGAAGAAACAACACCTAACGAGGTATGGACTTTAGAATTTGATGGCAGCTACTCTTCTACTGGGTCGAGAGCTGGGGTTGTGTTGGTATCCGCTCAGGGAGATATTATTCATTTGTCTTACAAATTATAGTTTCATAATACCAACAACACGGCTAAATACGAGTCTCTATTACTCAAATTACAGGCTGCCAGAGAAAGGGGCATTAGGGAACTCCATGCTAAAGGAGATGCTAAGTTTATAGTCTATCAGGTGAGAAACCTTTATCAGACCAAGAATGAGAGGTTGCGCCACTATCGCAACCTGGTCTGGGATTAGATTGAAAATTTTGACGCCTTCAACATCTCTGTCATTCCAAAGAAATTTAATGACCGAGCAGATGCATTGGCTGTCTCTACCACCCTTCTAGTTCTTCACCCAGATTTTAAGGGAGATAAGTATACTATCGAGCTAGTTTTTTGACCAAGTGTACCAGATAATGCCGGCCACTGGAAAGTGTTTAACAATGATGATCGAATCATCACCTTCTTAGAGCAAAATAATAGTTTTGAACAATTGCATTTTAAAGGTAGTGAACCCTGAGAGTGTGGAGTAGCTCCTGAGGCCCATGCGAACATAGGTGAAGACTTTCTACAACTTAAAGGAAATAAGATTCCTAAAGGCTTGGTGTCCCTAGAAAAATTGTTTGATAACCATGAAAGGTTTATTAAGCAATAGCGAACGGATTCAAAGTCCTCTCAAGACTTTGATCAGGTAAATTTGGGAACCAAGCGCAATCTTAAGATGGTAAATATTGAGAAATGTTGCACTCCCAAAGAAATATTTAAGCTTGCTAGTCTACTCTACCAATACATGGATGTATTGGCCTATTCCTATGATGATTTGAAATCACTCGGGCCAAATGAGATTTGCCACAACATTCCCCTGAAAGCCAACTCCGTACCTTACAAGCAAAAATCTAGGCAATATAATTCAAAAATCTCAGGTATTATTTTAACTAAGATATGAAAGATGCTGGATGCCTAGATAATTTTTCCAATCCATCACTCAACATGGATTGCCAACATAGTACCCATTAGGAAGAAGAATGGAAAAATTCAAATTTATGTGGATTTCAGGAACTTAAACCAATTGTCTTTAAAAGATAACTACCCCATTCCTATCATGGATCAGGTCCTACAGATGGTAACAGGTTCAAAAATGTTATCAATGCTAGATGGTTTTTCGGGGTACAATCAATTCGAATTCAGAAAAGAAGATCAGCACAAGACAACGTTCACCACACCTTGGGGCATGTTCACTTACCAAAGAATGCCTTTTGGTCTGATAAATGTAGGTGCCACATTTTAAAGGGTGATGGATCTCACTTTCAAGGACGAAATGGGGAAATTCATTGTAGTATACCTGGATGATCTGATAGTGTTTTCAAAGCATCGCTCTAAACATGTTCATCATCTGTAAAAGATACTGGAATGCTGTCGCCAGAATGGTATCTCTTTAAACCCAAAGAAATCTTTCTTCAGAGTTACTGAGGGGAAACTTCTCAGACACATCGTGTCCCAAGAAGGTATTAGAATTGATCCAAAGAGAGTCAAGTCCATCCAGGAACTTGCTCTGCCTACCAGCAAGACCGCAGTTCACTCTTTCTTTGGAAAGGTGAATTTTCTTCAAATTTTCATTCCTGATTTTGCTGAGAAAACTCGTCACATTGTCAACATGATGAAAGGTAATGTTGTATTTAGGTGGACCATTGAAGGCAAATCATCATTCAATGAAATCAAAGAGGCGATTGCTCACGCACCAGTCTTGGTTTGTCCTGACTATACTAAGAATTTCAAAATATATAGTTATGCTTTTGAGCATACACTATCAGCCATTTTAGTTCAACCAAATCAGGAAGGTGTAGAATCTCCTATCTCCTTCATGAGTTGCCCACTCAAAGTCCATGAGTTGAAATATTCTAACATAGAAAAACATGCATATGCAGTGGTCAAAGCAGTCAAGCATTTCAAGTTTTATATCTTGAACTCACACACTGAAGTTCTCGTACCTAACACAACAGTAAAATCTATTTTGACTCAGCAAGAGTTTGGTACGAAGTGAGGTAATTAGATTTCCAAGACTTGGGAGTTTGATCTGGATATCAAACCTACAAAGCTTGTACGGGGAAAGGGTCTTTGCCAGTTGATCACCAACAACATTTTGGATAAAGCACAAAATGAAGTAGAGATCGAGGATGTGTCTACAGTCCTTTTTGTTGTAACCACCGATGAGTGGTATTCAGATATTGCTCACTTTCTGACATATGGTGAATGTCTTACTCATCTTTCTTATAAAAAAAATGGAATGTTAAATTGAAAGCGGTTGGTTATGTCCTGTGGGACAATGGTCTTTACAAGAGAAACCTGGACAGGGCATTTCTTCATTGCGTTGATAGGGCGCAACAAGAAAGACTCTTGAAATCTTTCCATGATTTGGCCTGTGGAGGGCATTTTTCTGCACCAGTGACAGCTCACAATATTTTGCGATCAAGGTACTATTGGCCCACACTTTTTCAGGATGCCTACAAATGGGTGCATAGGTGCGAATTGTGTCAACAATTCATTGGAAAGCCTAAGCTAACTGCATTACCTCTAAAGCTAGTTATAATTGAAGAACCTTTCCAACAGTGGGGTATTGATTTTACTAGTGCAGTTAACCCATCTTCAAGTGCCGGGCATGATTATGTCCTCACCGTAATGGATTACTTTACCAAATGGGTGGAGGCCATCCCACCAAGCACACTACATCTGAAGTAGTGTGTAATTTTCCACTAAAGATCATAACAAATAATGCGGCCTACTTTTCATCACATAAAATTACCCAATTTTGTTTTTATTATGGGATTACCTTATCTCACACTTCAGATTATTTCCCTCAAAGAAATGGACAAGCAGAATCGAGTAACAAGAACCTGGTCACTATTATCAGGAAGTTGGTAGATGACAACCAGAGAACATGGCACAAAGATTTGTATGATGCTTTATGGGCTGACAGGATAACACTTAAAAGGGTTATAGGTATGTCACCTTTCCAAATTTTATATGGATTAAATGCATAAATCCCCCTCACCCTTAAACTACCAGCGCTTAGGCTAACTAAAGCAATCAAAGACTTAACCTTCGAAAGCTCAGTCGACAAAAGGATTATGTGTCTGACCGAGCTGAATGAACAATGAGTTATGGTAGTGGACCAAATTATAGAGCATTAGAATTGGGTGAAGGCACTTTTTTATAAGAGAGCTAAAGTGCATGAATTCCAAGTCAGAGATCAAGTCTTATTGTGAGACAAGAGGTGCGAGCCAAAAGGGATGCATAGCAAATTTGACTCCCTATAGAGAGGCCCGTTTACCATTCGACAGCTTTGTGGTGAGGCCAGCTTCTTTCTAGAGTATCAAGATGGAATGCTATTTGTACTACCTCATAGCGGGTAGCATCTGAAGCTATTCAATTCTTGAAGCTTAGATGAGTCTGTTTGTATATATGTATAGTTTTTATGTTTTGTCTGTTCTCTTCCTTTCATTTTTAGCTTGAATCCGTAGCCCAATGGCTTGGATGAAGGCACTTAGAGACTGGTTTCTACTCCCACTAATCAATTTGATCAACAGAAGTTCCCCAATAAGAGCTAGATGTTTCTAAAATCAGCTTAGCTCATTTTTGGGAATAACCCCCTACGAAACTTGTTCGTTTCATCTTTCATCTCTCTAAGTTTATTTTTGAGGTGGGTTTTTCTCATTCTCATCTTGGTCTCCCTAAAACTTTCAAAATTTGTGAAACACGTCATCCCAAAAAGTGAAGGCTGTTATAGTCTTGAAACGTTCCAAGAACCAAGTCCCCTTTTCAGAATACCTCTTCTAGAGTTAGTCTTCTCTTCCATTCCCTATAGGGGTGGCAAATTTTGCCGCCTCTACATCTCCCTTGTTTTTGTGCAAGGGCGGCAAATTCTACCGCCCCTGCACTTTTTCCCTTCAAGGGCAGCAAATTTTGTCACCCCTGCACCTCGACATGTAAGGGCGGCAAATTTTTCCGCCCTAACAGGTCTCAGTAACCATGCATGGCATTTATTACTGCACGTGACGAGTTGTTGGGGTGGGTTTTTCACCTCATATAAGTCGATTTGAACCTCTTTTCTTTCATTGCTTCCTCCTCTCCTCATACCTCTTGCACCTAAGCGACCTAGCTGACGAATCAAAGTGTATTTTGGTAGATTCAACCTCGTGGCACGTGTAGTTTCTCAGGTAGAGTTTGTTTTTGACATTTGTTTCATTTTCTTTCTCTTATTTTTGCTTAGTATTAGTTGTTTTTTGTTTTGTTTTTCCTTTCTCTCTCCCTACCTGCACGCTTCCTCTCCACCCTACCACGAGCGTTGTTTTCTCCCTCACGCTCACCCACAGTTTTCTCTTCCCTATTCCTAGCCCACAGTTTTCTCTTTCCTCTTCCCCTGAATAATAGTCTCCTGAAGGGGCAGTGATTTTCACCACCCTTTCTCTTCCTAACCTGTATGGGCAGTGAAATCCATCGCCCCTACTTTCTTCCTGCCCTCATTGCAGTGGCAATGAAATTTGCTGCCCTACAAAACCTCCTTGCAAGGGCAACGATATTCGATGCCCTTACCCTTTTCATTCTCTAGTCTACAAGGGTAGCAAAATTCACTGCCTATGTAGCCTATCCCTGTACAGGCATCACCACCCTTACACTCTTCTATCCTTACATGCAGGGGCGGCAAATTTTGCCGCCCGTGCACCTTTCCCTCGGATTTTCCTAACTCTCAAAAATTTTTTGAGTTGTCCTTTTCTTTCCCTTTCTTCCTCATTTTCCATTCCTTTTTCCACTTGACCTTTTTAAGTGACCTCCGGTAACCAATATCACTTAAATTGCTATTTCCCCCTCTCATCCACTCTCCCCTAATTGTTGTGATCATGACTGCAGTTCAATCAACGAACTCTTGCACATCTGCTCCCATCCGATCATGATCATTCTCTATGATGGAAGCGTCTCTTAAGAAGGAAAAAACAATGAAATATAAGTACCAGGGCATCTTTCCACTCACCTCAGTCTCTTCAAATGTCGATGACATTTGAGACACTAAGATTGGCCACGTAGACATGGCTTAATTTCTAACCCGCACAAAGGCGACAAACCCCAGCACCAAGATTAAAAGGATCATCGAGAGCAACATCCACCTGGTGGCCACCTTTCTGGTAGCAGTGCATCATACTGAATTCATCCTTCAATGCACACACTTTTACAACAAAGAGACCAGGTCAGTCTCAGATGCCAGCAGTAACATGGTGATTTGGTTGGACCCTGAATTCATCGATAAAGTGTTCATGTTACCTTCAGCCACTGAAGTAACTAAGATCCACTTCGTGGACGCGTATAAGGAGTATGATAAATACCTTGAGAGGGCAAAAAAGTTCATGAACTATAAGTGGTTAAAGACCCCCAGAACCAGCCTCTCTAGATGGCCGCAGAACTTACCAAGAAGCGACTTCATTGAAGAAGTTGGTGACTTGATCACCCTTCTAAGCAGAGTACGGGGCCTCCCATCTTCTTCATAGTTCCATGAATGGATGTATCCATTCATCAAGATCATCCTTCAGGGCAAACAAGTTATCTTTTGGGGAGAGCAGATCAGTAACGCCCTCCATGAGCAGCTGACCAAGGTGTAAACCTCTCATAGGTTCTACATGACTTCATACCTTGTGTACATAGCTACCGCGATGCGAACTTTTCTAGGCTTGACCACGGAGGGGGATAAAAAGACAACCCTAGTACACTCATATTACCCACAACTGACTCTATAAAAATCAACCTGTCACTTCAAGAGGGTAAATGATGCCTTTTTTGCTACATTTTTATGCTTCTTCGACTCTCAGCTTGAGCAGAAGAGAATATCAGACGAGGCTTAGATGGTGGTCAATGATTTCAACTGCATGCTCCTTTAGTTCCCCACCTTTTGCTATCTTCATGTCAGCTTCTACCAGGGCTACCCTTACATGCTCCCCAGATTTTCTTCAGATAAGCTAGTGCTAATGGAACTTTGCTGACAATTGATTATCGTGCATACCAATAGATGGAGCTGAAGAGACCAGGTTTTAAGTTTTTGATCGATATTGGTAGATATTTCATTGTAACATCAGCCAAAGCCAAGGTCATGGAAACTAAAATGTAGATGGTTACTTTAAAACTATTCAAGAGACAAGAAAAATTTGACTATAGGGGAGTCAAGGAAAAGATCAGGAGGAAAACCCAATTCCATGAACCCATGATTGAGGATATCTGGGTTAACCTCAAAACGGCTAAAGAGATTAGAAAAATGGACTATTGCAGGCTGACCCTAGAGCAAATTGAATACCTAGGGCTTGTAGAGATCCCCTCCAATCTGGTTGAAGATGGAAACATCGTTAATAATAGGTATCTAGCAGAGAAGGTTGATGGTTCCCCTCTTCTTCTAATTCAGTGGTCTCAGAAGGAGCTGACTTCTCTAAGAAAAAGATTTGAACCAATATTGGCTAACACCAATGATTGGTTAGCAGTCAAAGGGATCACCCTGAGGGAATTTGTTATAGGTTTAGAGGCTAAATACCAGGCAGAATTGAAGAGGAAAGCAGAGAATAGAACTAAAAACAAAGGTGATGTCCCTTCTCCTTCTAGGCCTCACAAGCCTAGGATCATCTTTGTATCCAAAAAACCTAAGGCCACTGAAGAGCCTGCAGCGACAACAAAAAGAACTAAGGAATAGAGCCCTCAGGCACAGGCAGCTCAACCCATGGAGAAAGATGATTAGCCATCAGGGCAACCTGACACTGGGCCTCTGCTCTCATAGTAACAAGCGTAGCCAATCAAGAGCATATCTCCTTCTCCCCCTCAGTCTCCTGTGGTACCCTCTTCTCCCATCTCTCCTATCAGTATTCCCTCTTCTAGAGCCACTTTTCCTTCCAGAGTCATATTTGGTGAT
The DNA here is from genome assembly GCA_037957365.1 of Torreya grandis. Classification (NCBI taxonomy): domain Eukaryota; kingdom Viridiplantae; phylum Streptophyta; class Pinopsida; order Cupressales; family Taxaceae; genus Torreya; species Torreya grandis. Next base: position 2,950,858 of record JARHVA010000288.1, on the reverse strand, counting down.
CCTCAGGGCCCTTTTGAAAGTTTCCCTCGCTCTTCTGGATCTATTCCATGTCTATCATCTCCTTCCTTCAACTTGCCAGCAAGCCCTGCACCTAAGCCAGAATCAGTAGTTGGTGTAGTTTTGCCAGTTACTCCAACTGCAACTATTGTCATCACTAGCAGTATGGAAACTACTATAGTAACACCAGCTGCGGGAACTATCATCATGATAGATACTACTTCTCTCCCGCCTTGGATGACAGCTTTCATACTAAAAATAAAGAAGATGGCCATCTCTCCAGATGAATTCAACTTTGGAAAAATAGTGCCGGTAAAAGCAAAGGCTCCTAAGAGGCCAAGAATCCTCTCTAAATTGGTCGAAGAAAAAGGACAAAAAAATTTGGAAATTGCCAAGCCTCCACAGGACGCAACCCTTGAGGGTTTCGAGATGAGCAACTATTCCATCTCTCATGTTGAACTTGAAAAATTTACTCACGAAGGTGCGAAAAGTGATCTTTAGTTGGCTATGGACATCATGGTCCAGAAATTTGATAGAGAGAAGGAGATGAAGGATTATTACAAAGCCAAATCAGAGCAGCTAAATGGCAGTAATAAAAAGGTTCACTCTTTCTTCTGAAGCAGTAACTCCAGAGGCCTTCTTCGTGGATGACTCAGTCATTCAAAAAGCAGAAAAGACTTATTTAAAGGGAAAAGTCCTGGAGGACTATATCAAAAAAATGCATTCTCAGGGAGTTTCTCTGCTTACAGAAGTTGCAAAAAGAAAAGGAAAAATGAGGAAGGTAAAAGCAGAGCTAGATGACTTCATCTCCCTGATTTCTCAAGAGATCGATAGTTTAGAAAAAGATCTTAGCAGATGGAAGAAAATGAAGGACCTCAAGAAAAGCACCTTAATATCTATCAGTGTCATCTCCAGCAAGGACTCCTATGTTGAAATCAAGGAATCACTGATCTACTCAAAGATCTAATTGATGATCTCAAAGCTTTCAAGGAGGCTAGTGAAAAGAGTGACCTGAGCCTACTGAATAAACTAGAAGAGCTGCCATGCAACCTGACCTCTAAGGACAATCAGTTCCTTCCGGCAGAAGAAATAATTTAGAATTTCAAGGAGATGGTTCAGAGAGATTTTGAAGAAAAATCCTTCTTAATGTCTACTGTGGACAGCATTCTAGATGCTCAGTTAACTTTGGAAAATCTAAAATCTAGGTTAACTGGCCACGCTAAAGCCATCACAGCATTGAAGGATGCATTGATCAGAGCCAGAATCGTCTCTAAGAACACAGTTGTGCCAAACAGCATCGAAATTCAGGCATCCATCACTATGTTCGATGCACATATGAAGAAATCTGGGGGCAAAAACTAAATCTCTCTCCTTCTTTCTTCTTCTCTCTTTATGCACTTCTATTTTGTGCAAAGTGCATGCAATTTTGAAAAATGTAATTACATGTAAATATTTCAGAAAAATATCTAAAAGTCAAAGATGAGTCATCTTTGACCAAGATATTTTGTATATTTTATTATTTTCTCTTTTTGAGGATTTTCTCCCTATATATAGTGGAGACCTCATTTGTAAATGATCTTAGAAAAATTAATAGCAAACACTCTGCTGAAATTGAAGAAACTTTTGAGACTTTGTGATCAAATTTGTAAATCATATTTTGTTGAATGAATGAGAAGCAGGTTATTTCAGACTTTGTGTTGAGATTGTCTATGTTATTTAGGAAATAGTTCTTATGTCTTTTTCCTAGTAATATCTTATTTATCTAATTTAATAAGCCAAGTGGGTGTGTTAGTATTATCTGAGGGCATTTTTGGAAGGTAAAAGATAGACTTTGTGCTGCTTTTACCTTTGAAATTTAGTTATCTTTGTAGTTTTAGGTGAAGACTTTGTGGTTCACTTCACTCTATGGTTGTACTTGTTCCAAATCAGTGAAGGAGACTATGGAAGACTTTGTGCTTACATGAGTGTTCTTGAAAACTTCGTCACTTCAGGTGATTTTTTGTTCCACGTTTGATACCATTCCTGAAAGAAGAGGAATTTTGTTGGCTACGGACTAGGATTTCCCCCTTTTGTTCTTTATATATTACTTCTGAGAAAAGAGAAGTAGATGTCGTGATACCACCCCATGTGTTATTTTTTGCTTAATTATATACATATATCCAGCGTATAAATATTTAATAGGGAACCTTCCCTTGATGAGAGGAGAGATTTATCTCGTCTAGATCTGGTAAACCCACACTTCTCATGGTGTAAATCTCCCTGTGCTGTGGTTGATATACCCATTTTGTCATCAGTTAGTTGACAACAAAATTTTCACCCAAAAGGGTTAATATTCCCAATGAGGTCGAGTCCCCACATTACAAATGGCCATGGTATACTTGTCAATTTTAGGGTTTTGATTGGGGCATGAATCAAATTTGCGTGCCTTTGACATTTTTCACATCTTTTTACATAAGAAGTTGCATTTGTTTCCATAGTTGACTAATAGTAACTAGTATGTAGGATATTGTTGGCTAGGAAGGCCCTACTGGTGTGGGATCCACATAGTCCTTCATGAACCTCCCATAATGTTAATGTTATTTCTATCAAATTAAAATAATGAAGTAGAGTTCCGTCAAAGTTATAGTGATAAAGGGTTGGTCTAAGTAACATATAACATCAGGATTGATGGGTAAAGGTGTTTTATTATTTACATGATAGATCTAGTGGCATGATATGATTATGAAGGTATTTATATAGGTTTGAATACCAAATAGATGTGGGACTAATGTTATCATAGATCATTATGATGGTTGAAGGTTCATAAGCAGGCACTATAAGATTTTCAATAAGGAATTGATATACTTTTTCCTTCTCTATGTGGTGGATCAAAGAATTAATGGTGTCTATGACATCTATTATTCTATTATTGGCCCTTGGTATGTGTTCAAACTGTATGTTGACAATCTATTATTTGAGAACATCAATCACAGCCTTGTATGGGACCAACTTATGATCTTTGGTTTTAAATTGGTATGTAACCTAATTGATGATTAACTATGAATCACCATAAACCTTGAGATGTCAAATATTCTATTTTACTACTTGATGAATCCCTAAAACAAGTGTTTCATATTATGCCACGTTATTATTAAAAATAAAGTTGATACTAAATGATTTAGGGATAATATCCCCTATGGTGTAATAAAAAATAGGTTTGTCTTCAATCCATGTGATGTGAATGATCCATCAAAATATAGATCCCAGTGTTCCTCCTCAAAAGTTTTTTCAATGATGGTCATGATAGACTCATCTATGAATTGAAAAGTGAGGGGTTCAGTATCTATAGAGGGAGATTTAACAAGCTAATCTATAGGTAATTATCCCTTTATGGCCTTCTAATTAATATACTCAATCTCAATGTTGATTGAAAGCATGATCTATGTAGTCATGTGGCCTTATAAATCTATTTTAGATAGTATATACTTGAGTGGATCTAATTTGGAAATAACCATGGTCTTGTTGTTAATCATGTAATGTTGTAGCTTGTAGGTTGTAAATACCATAGCTAAACAAGATTTTTCTATTGGCATATAATTATGTTCATACATGACCAATTTATGGCTTCAATAGTACACAACATGTTAATTTCCTTATCATCATGCTGAACAAGAAGTTCCCCTAAAGCTTTGTCTATGGTAGATTGGTATAGTAGAAATGGCTTTCTTAGCATTGGTGGTAATAAAATAGGTGGATTGGAAAGATAATCATTTAGTTGTTGAAAGTCTTTCTGATATTCTTCATCCGAATGAAATGTGACACCTTTTTTCAATAAGTGAGTGAAAATATGGTATTTGTCAGCTAATTTTGAAATGAAACATCTTATAGACTGGATCTTGCCTATAAAATGTAGAACTACTTCAAATTAGAAGGTGGAATCATCTTGGTAATGGATTGTACTTTGGTAGGATCAACTTTAATTCCCTGATGAGAGACAATGAAGCCTAATAATTTTCCTGAAGTGACACCAAAGACTTGCTTATTAGGATTAAGTTAGTGAGGTTTATGACTTGAATTGACATTTGTACCTTCATACCTTGCATGGTTCATCTTACATCCTCTTCACGTGCATAAGCAACTCCTTGGATCAGCTTGACAAGTGTCCTTTTGACCCTTGGACTTCTTTCTTCTCTATCTCACAAGTTCTATAAGAACTAGCCATTTTAGCATTGTATTAGATGATCCACCTAAGTATGGAGAAGCCCTACTCAAATGTATACCTTTTGATCAATAAGAAAATTGATTGTTACCTCTTCTATGATTGTTCTTAGTGTGTTCAATTAGATGATGAATATTGCTTAGTGAAAATTATGGATTCCTTAGCATGTTGTTCCATTCTTTCACCTATTTGAAGCCTCTTATTATAGGTCATGTGAAGTGTTACTAAAGATGTTTATGGTTTAAGTGAGTTAGTCTATTCATTATGCCCTCATAGTCCTCTTGTCTAGTCCTCCTAGCTTTGCACATTCATCCATAACCTCACAATGTAGTATTGATGTGAGAAGATGAAGATTGGAGAAGTGTATTTCTAATTTATCCTTTGATTTAAAGTGTAATATGCATATGGTTAGATGTCATCATGTTATTTGGTTTATCACCTCTCTTAGATTAGTTTGATTTTACTTATATCTCTACCTTTTCACCCCCCAAATTTAGTAGTAGTTGCTATCTAAATTGGTACATCAAGGGAGCTAACCCTATTTAGAGACTCACCTCATTCCTTAGGCTACCCATAAGCCTAGAGATGATTCCATTGTGCCACTTATATGAGGAGAGATTTTCCATATCCTCAAAGGGTGCAAATCTAAGTGACAACAATAGCCAAGGTGATCAAGAACATAAAAGTGTTAGGTTGTGGAGCTAAAAGCTTCACTAATGTAAATAGGGGAGGAGGTTACTGAGTGTCACAGTCACCGACATCAGTCAGGCCAACTGACATCGGTCAGGGGTAGACAGGAAGGCAACTGACATCGGCAGTATTCGGCTAACATCGGTCATCTCCAGGCAGATAAGGACCAACGTCAGTCGCCTGTGCGGTTTTGGAACTGTTGGTTGCATGAACAATTAGTTAACAAACTGGTTGTTTGCATGTAGAAGGCTAATTTTAGTCTTGAGCTGCAAATCTAATTATTGTAATTAGGTGTCTAATTATTGTTTGCATGAGATCTATATAATAGACTCATGGGCTGTATTATAATTTGTTCTAGTTTAGAGTTGAGCTTGGTTAGCTCCTTCTGAGAGTGAAGAGAGCAAGGGTAGCTCCTCCTAGTTCCACAAGGGTGCCGAGTGTGTATGATCAAGTAGAGCTATAGGTTGTGCAAGTTCTGGTAGAAGATCCACCGGGGTACTGGTTGAAGAATCATAAGGACTTGGTGAGGTAAGGACAAGGGTTATTCAAGGTGTAGAGAGATCTACATGGGTAAGTAAGATCATTGATTTTCAGGGGTGCATGTGTGTGAGGTCAAAGGAGGTCAACGGGGTAGCAAGATCAAAGGTGACAGCAACACATCAAGGAGCAAGATCAAGTGAGATCTACTTGGAGTACGTTGAGTACTTGGAGTGTGTGGAGTACTCAAATTTGGAGTGCGTGGAGCACTTGTGTACTGGTAGTAGTGATACTGACTGGTGGTATTGGTAGTAGTGATACTAACTAGTTGGAGGTGAACAACAACTTTGTGTTTGAGTTGTTGTTGGGATCATAAGAGAGAGAGTGAGCTATTGAAGAGATTTACTATTTATGCCCTAGAGGTGTGGGAGCCCTAGAGGTGTGTAAGGAAGAAGACTGTGGCATCTTCTTTGTTGTATTTCCTTCTGGAAGAGTATTAATACAATTGGGTATTGTCTCTCATATTTTGTGTTATTTCTAAATTTTAGTTACTTGTTACTTCTGGTTAATTCCACATATTTAAGTTGCTTGTACATGGTAATCAATTGTGCTTCCTAGATCCTAACAGTGGAGTCAGAGCATGTTTGTTGTTCTAGATTCTTAACAAAGTGGTATCAGAGCTAAGGTTGCAAGGAGCAGGTTTGTGTTTGGTTGCAGGTCACTCTCAAGGGTTTCTGATTGAGTGGGAGTATAACAATGGAAAAATAAAGTACACTAAGAATTGAGGAATTGAAAAGCATGAATGGTCAATTACAGTGTTATGGAAAGAAAGAGCAGGTAAAGAAATATTGTTGGTTGGTAGAAGATCAGCATGAAGGAACTGAAGAAGCAGATGTTGCAGGTGTTGTTGCATAGGATGCTTTGGGATGTTCCTTGGATAAAGTAGAATCTTGTTTTATAGATTCTGTTGCCTCTTTCCATGCAGCCCCAAATAGAGGGGTTGGTGAGCCTTGTCAAATTTTTGGCAAAGGGGAAGTGCAGCTGAAATTACAGGCGGCCAACACATGGGTGTTGAAGAAGGTCAGGCAAATCCTAGTCTTGAAGATGCGGCTAATTGCTTCAAGAAAGTTGGGTGATGAGAGATGCATAGAAACTCTCACAATGGATGCACTTGAATTAGCAGGTGGTAAGAAAGTAGGTATCCTTTATCTATCTACTTATATTACTAATTCTTCTTCTGTTGCGAAGACGTGGCTTTGTAGGCTTGGTCACATGAGCAAGAAAGAGATGCATGTTCTTAAGAGGAAGTCAGATGTCTTTGACAAACTTAATAACTAGAAAGCCTTGGTGTTCTTGGAGGAGATGATGGATAGAGATCAGTGGATGGGGCTGGATACTTCTGAGCAAGGCAGTTTAGACATGGGTATGATTCAAAAAAAGCTCACAGGTAAAAAGTCATCACTCACAAGTGAACACAGGTACTGGCGTCAGTCAGGAGAAACTGGCATCGAAAAGATAGGTACTGATGTTGGTCATGTGCAGACCAGAGGAGTTGGTGGTGTCAGGCAGGTGGAGACTGACGTCGGTAGGATAACCAGTGTCGACGACCTAGACAGTCGCATAGAACTGACGTCGATCAGATGTAGACTGTGTGGTGACTGAGGTCGGTCATTAGAATGGATTTTGGCTAGATAGCAAGCTGTCAAGGAGTCTCAAGTGCCCATGTGGAGGACTGAAAGGGTAAGTAAGCCTCAAATTTGTTATTCCTTTTCTTTATACTTGTTGCTCACTGTAGAGCAGGAAGGATCTAAGAAACAGTGGGAGCATGACATGATTTCTTTGGAGAAGAACCAAATGGGAGATTTGGTAGAGTTGCCAGTCAGGATAAAATCATTGAGAGATGAATGGATTCCTTGGTTAAAGAATAGAGAGAATGGACACGTGAGATGGAAGGCCAAGTTATATGGTCTTGAACAAGCTGTAGGACAGTGGTACAAGTTTGACAGGTGGATGACAAAGTAGGGCTTTAGTCAATGTCAGTGTAACCATTATGGTTGTCTTACCAAGTTGGATGATGGTTGCAACATTATCTTGTTATTGTATGTGGATGGTATGCTAGCTGAAGGTTCAGACATATAGGGTTTTGCTAAGCTAAAGGTAAGGTTAGTTCAGTGGTTTGCCATGAAGGATTTGGGAGCAGTGAAATTCTTTGGCATGAGTAATCCTAGAGACAAGGAAGATCACAAGTTGATGTTGTCATAGGATGATTGTGTGAACGTAGTGTAGGATGTAGAATAGGGTAGCACACCTATGGATGGATAGTTCATAGAACAGGGTCCCCAATCACATTATGAGGTTGATTACATGTGTACTCCCTGAGTTTGCCTAAGTAGTGGGAGCTATCATAAAGTTTGGAGCCGATCCAGGAAAGAAGCACTGGAGGGCAGTTTAGTGGATTCTCAGGTATCTGAGAGGGACCAACAACAAGTCAACATGCAATGCAGGGTCAAGTACTTTGGATTTGGTAGGTTACTTGGATGACAGGTGTTGCACAATAGGTTGTGTGGTGGTTGGTCTTCAAGGTTGAGCTTGAAGAGGGATACAAGCCAAAAAACAAATTAGACGGTGTATAGGTACAGGTATAGTGCAACTGTTTATCTCCAAGTGGGAGATTGTTATGTTGTGGAGCTAAAAGCTTCACTGATGCAAATAGGGGAGGAGGTTATTGAGTGTCATAGTCACCAACATCAGTCAGGCTAATCGATGTCAGTCAGGGGTAGACAGGAAGGCAACTGACATCGGTAGTATTCAGCCGACATCAGTCATCTCTAGGTAGACAAGGACCGACGTTGGTTACCTATGCAGTTCTGGAACTGTCAGTTGCATGAATAGTTAGTTAACAAACTAGTTGTTTGCATGTAGAAGGCTAATTTTAGTCTTGAGCTACGGATCTAATTATTGTAATTAGGTGTCTAACTATTGTTTGCATGAGATATATATAATAGACTCATGGGCTGTATTGTAATTTGTTCTAGTTTAGAGTTGAGTTTGGTTAGCTCCTTTTAAGAGTGAAGAGAGCAAGGGTAGCTCCTCCTAGTTCCACAGGGGTGCCGAGTGTGTATGATCAAGTAGAGCTGCAGGTTGTGTAAGTTTTGGTAGAAGATCCACTGAGGTACTAGTTGAAGAATCATAAGGACTTGGTGAGGCAAGGACAAGGGTTCTTCAGGGTGTAGAGAGATCTACATGGGTAAGTAAGATCATTGATTTATAGGGGTGTGTGTGTGCAAGGTCAAAGGAGGTATGCGGGGTAGCAAGATCAAAGGTGATAGCAACACATCAAGGAGCAAGATCAGGTGAGATCTACTTGGAGTACGTTGAGTACTTGGAGTCCGTGGAGTACTCAGATTTAGAGTGCATGGAGCACTTGTGTAATGACAGTAGTGATACTGACTGGTGGTACTGGCAGTAGTGATACTAACTAGTTGGAGGTGAATAGCAACTCTGTGTTTGAGTTGTTGTTGGGACTATAAGAGAGAGAGTGAGCTCTTGAAGAGATTTATTGTTTATGCCCTAGAGGTGTGGGAGCCCTAGAGGTGTGTAAGGAAGAAGACTGTGGCATCTTCTTTGTTGTATTTCTTTCTGGAAGAGTATTAATACAATTGGGTATTGTCTCTCATATTTTGTGTTATTTTTGAATTCTAGTTACTTGTTACTTCTAGTTAATTCTGCATATTTAAGTTGCTTGTACATGGTAATCAATTGTGCTTCCTAGATCCTAACAGTGGAGTCAGAGCATGTTTGTTATTCTAGATTCCTGACAAAAAGGACCACCATCAAAGTTTAATATAGACCTATGGCTTGAGGATTTGTGTCATGCAGGGTTCATTCTATGAATGTGTTCACCATCGTTATAATAAGGACCTATGTACATAATGAGTTCTCAGTTTTTATGGATGCTCAGAGGAAAAAATGGGTCTATTTAGACCTAATGGGAAAACCAATAGTCTAAAATTTGTTTTCTATTTATAGTGGACCTATGAATATGGGGACAAGTTTGAGCATGCTCTAGTTTGAATAAGATCTAGTATTTTAAAGGATGCCATGAAGGCATACACATGAACCCCCTTATCATCTTCAAGACCAACTACATAAAAATGACCCTTCTTTCCCCTTTTACATGCCATCATGAACTAGTGAAGAGAAGTTAACAAAAAGACAAAACTCTAACAAATTGATCAGATAGTTGCAACTGCATTAATGGCAGGACCCAACTCAAAATAACTAGATCCCATTGTTGAAACCATTATGGAACATTAATGAGGGAATAATGTAACTATGCAACCATTTGAAGTGATCAATATCAATCAAAAGGTCTGAATGAGCATAATTTGTAGAAGTAGTTATAACTATAGTCTAAATGTTTGAGTTAATTGATTCCCCTTTTAGCACCAAAGCTCCCTTTCTCTTTCTTCTCTTCTTCTATAAGTATAGATTTTGAGCTATTATTAATCATCCCTCAGGCTAGTATGACTAGACTCTACTAGAAGTTATATTTGACACCTCTTAGACTAATGAATAGATAATTTTATAGTTGTTCACTAATATATGCCTAGTGTTTTTTTTTGTTTGATATTCAAAAGTGGTTTTTATTTTCCCTTTTCAGGTCCAAGTTCAACTTAAGTTATAATAAACTTTCTTTCAGGTCATCTAGTGTATCTAAAGTTTGATGTCTTAGGTATAGAGTGGATATTTAACTGTAAGTGCTTCCAATCAAGCCTTACCCTCATTTATCTCCAACCTAAGTCCATCAAATTGACCTCTAGGTGAAACATTATTACTTGGAAACCATTGTATACATTGCATTATTTATATTCATATTATATTAGTGTGCCTATTGTGATATATGAATTTGACTCAAGAGAGGATGGTTAGTATGGTGTTAGTTTCAAAATGAAAAAAAAAATGAAAGAAACACACTAATAGCATAACATATATAGGTCTAAATACTAGGGAGAGCTTATTTAACAAAAACAAATGATAAACACAAATAGAAAGTAAGGAATAAAACACAATAACTCTTTCACCTTCCTTGGATGCTCCAAATGCCTTTTTAGTGGTGGCTTGCTCGGCTTGTGCTCATGAAGTCCTTGGCAATGGAAGCTTAGCTATCTCCATCTCTCTTTAGCACCTTCTGCTTATGGCTTGGCTTGGAATTAATTTGGCATGGTAACACTAGTTTCATGAAACTTTTAGAACCAGTCTTGCATTATAACTTTGCATTCTCAAGTCTTCAAAATGATGTTCATGGCCTCTCTATTTATAGATTTTTGCAAATGTCTAGAATCAACCTGAACTATCCTTCCTAAGATTGAGATGTGTGGTTGAGGATTAATTCAATTTTTGAAATTAAGTTTATAATTATCCTCATCATGAAATTAGAATAAGGGGAAATTAAGAGGCATGGAGGGCATCATGGAAGGCATTGATGAGGCATGGAGAGCATGAATCCTGATATTTGTGGCATTTATGGCCTAGGGATGTCTTCCCAAGAAATTAGGTCACCTGATGATGTAGATATTCAATATTCATTTCCAAAAATAATTTTTCAACAAGTTTCCATGGAATTTTTTATTAGGCCTTGATTTGGGTTAATTAGCTCTTAAGTATGATTAACCACTTTATGCACAAATTACTCAACTTGATCAAATGCCTTATTATTGGTCTAAAATTTGACTAGATTAGAATTGGAAGTCACTATTAGATGCATTGGAACCATATTCTCATTTATGATTTTATCAAAAACAAATAACCAAGGCACACATCTTGTACAAAATATTTGATAGGAAAGAGCAATCTAGAGCACGTAGGTGCAAAATTGGCATTTTGACTTAGAATGATTTGATCAAAGTTAGCTGGCCCATAAATTGTATTGCCCCATTTAGGGATACCCTGGCCAAAATTGTCACTTGAATATGTTAATTTCACATCATTTAGCATATTTTAGTGTGTTTTTAGGCCAAATTGTGTGTTTTGGGTAGAAATTGGCCAAAACCCTGATTGGAGGTTATTAGTGGCCAATTTTAGGTGTCTACAATTTGCCCCTATTTGGGAAGGCATCACAAGCTATAAGCATAGTAACATCTTCTCAAAGAATGAAAAGGTCATGTATGCCTATAATTGCAATGATGATAAACTAACTGTATTATTCCCCCTCGATGGAACGATTGGCACAAGCAAGTCGGCAAATGATCCTTCAAAAAAGAAAGAAGTGGAATGAGGGGACCAAAGAAAAGAAAGATGATGGGGTGAAAACATAATGATACTAAAAAAGTAGTTAAAATCATTGAGAATGCAAGTGGGATGGTGTATAATGATTTACCCAAAGGTGGTTATAAGCATTATACCTCGATAGTGGCAACATGGTATGATAACACAATGATTTGCCCAAAGGAAATTATAATCATTGAGAAGATGGAGCTACCTTAATTAGGATAGATAAATAAGATAATAACATGTCCCTATATAGGCAAAAAAAGTAAAGTGGTGACAACATAATGCTTTTCCCAAAAGTGGTTATAATCATTGAGAAATGCAGGTGGGATGGTGTGTAATGATTTGCCCATAGGCAGTTATAATCATTAGACCCTAATTATGGAAAACATGATAAACTTGATCAAGGATGATGATAACTTAACACAGAGGGTAATGAATTGGGACAACGTACAAGTAGGGAAATGTTCATCCAAACTAATAAAGGTTAAAATTCTTTTGTGTTTAATTACTCTATTTTGGATATGACTAGGATTGAATTGAGATGTCAGTGCCGAAGAGATGCCACCATTACTGAATAGACTTCTTGAATCTGAGGTTTGTTATAGCATGTGATGGTAAGCGTCATTATAAAACACCATAAAAACTTGGCTGAAAAATGCATAATGATTGACTCTTGATCCAATAAGCACTCAAAAATAATACACCAATGATAAAAACCATGATGACAATGTTAATGGATGAATATGGATAGACTCAAGAATAATGTGTGTAAGGAATCACCCAATGAACACATATAGACTGAGTCAAGGTAATAGTGCTGAAAATAAACAAATAAATAAGTGAATAAATAAACAACCTAAAATAAATTAATAAATAAAAAGCTTGAAAATAAAAGCAAAAGAAAGCATCTTAACAATGACCATGCCCCAGTAAGGTAGATCGAGGATAACTAAATAGGCTTAGAAAGGACAAATGTTTTTGTATTTTTGAAATGTTAAGAATTTTTTTTAGATTTTTGAGGTATCTTAACTCATTAAAGAATGACAAGATACTTGCTCACAAAATAGTGAGAGCATTTGGCTTAGGTTGCTTGAAAAATGGTGAAAGCATATGGAAAGGGGGATTGAGGTGACCTCAACATGAATTGAGCATGACCCACATAGTCCTAAAATGACCTCAAGTCATAGTAATTCCATCCACACAAAAGGTGGAGCAAACCAACTAGGTCCTAACAAGTTCTCAAATCTAGCAAATGGCCAATCAAATGAAAATAGTAATGGCAAGGTGATGTGGTAATGCATAATAAACAAGTGCTGCCCCTAGTTTTCCCATAGGCAGTTATAACTAGGATACAATGGCATAGGTCAATGATACTAATTTACCCATAGGTTATTATAATTATTAGCATGATTGGTGAAACACTGATTTGCCCATAGGCAGTCATAATCAAGTTCTCATAAACAAACTTGATAGGATGAAATATATTCTTGCTAGATCAAATATCACACTACTTTCATAGACTGTTATTGTAAACACAACTTTGATTGAGTGTTGAAACCTAATTTGAATACTCTCATAAAAAATGTGGGAAGAACCAAAGGAACCGAGATTAGAACAAGATTGGGTAGGATGACTAAAAATAGGCTTTGGTCTAGATAGAAATGAAATGATAGGATGGTATGGTCTTCCTAAGGATAAATATGGTTTTTGATAGATTGAATAAAATGGTAAGAGGGTTTCCCCCAAGTGATGGGGTGAATGGAAATAATCTACAATAATGTCAAATGGATATGTAACAATGATAATGGCATGGCAATGAAATGGTATAGTACATGTTTTTTGGCCTGGGTGTGGTTTTTTATTCTGGTGTTCCTATTGATGGGGAGATGCACGTCTTAATCAACAAATGATACAAACAAAATACTTGATCATGTTAATTGTTATCCCACACCTTGTTTGAATAACTGCTCTATAAAAAATGGCCTACAGATCTGGTTATCAAGAATGCTTTTTTGATCTTCATTGGTTGTTGATTTTGATTCCTTTAAACATCGAGACAAGGTTACTTTGTAGCCTCTATAAATGAAAGTGCGACCATGGATGGTAAATAAGGAAAAATAATGGATGGTAGTTTTGATTGTGAAATGGAATGGTAAATGATAATGGAATGTATAATGGTGGGGAAACAAATGAAGATTCGGACTTTCAGTCACACGTAATGTTTCTAATGCTATATTCAACATAATTTTGATTATGGTGGGGTTGAACACTTGTTCTCTCGAGAAGACCACTAGATTTTTCTATTGTTTGATCTTGAAAGTAGCTATCATTTGATTAGGCTGTAGATAGGAAGCTCGTTTGATTTTATCTTCATCAAGTAGTGAATAAATTTTATGCTCAGTTATTGGTGCCTCAAAGAGGTTTTCACTAATGAAATTGTCTTGATTGTCCTATATCACCTTCGAGAAGGTTTCACTAATGAACATTGACTTTTTAATTGATTATCTTCTAGTGCTTCCAAAAATGTTTCACTAGAAGATGTTAAGTTTTGACTTTGATTATCCCCTAGCACCTCCAAAAAAGTTTCACTTGGAGAGTGTTATTCTGCTACATGAATGTGGTCTTGGCCTCCTTTCTCTTTTTTAAATGCTATGTCACCATGGTTGCAATTCAACAAAGTGTGATTCTGTCGATCCCAATCGACGCTTGTGGGAGATGGAATGTTAATGATATGGCTATTTTGGTTGATGGTAATGGCTAGTGAAATAGTAATGGAATGGGGAGAGGCTGCATAATCCTTGTAGAAGATACTAGGATAACTTATGTCAAAGTTAAAGTACTCATCCTCAAAAATCATAGAAATATCACAAATGTATTCAAATTGATTTGCAAAGCATGCGTAGCCAATGTTGTAATAGCCATGAACATATTATTCATATGAATCTAATTTTAACTCAAGGGACACTAAATCCAATGTTGAGACTGATGTTGATTTAGATTCAGATTCTGATGATAAATCTAATGTCAATCCAAAAGTAAAACCTAACTCTAACTCTGATTCTTCATCTAATGGGTACTCTATTATAATGATGTCTTGTTGAATATTTGGTATTAGATAATTAACAACCTATAACAGCATGATGGGCTCCATAAAGACTAGTTTTTTGAAGTGAGACTCCTCTAGGATGGGAAAAAGGTCAAGAGATAGCTCCTTAGAGATGATCTTATTAATAAGAGGTTATTGAAAAATAGACACATGGTCAAGGTAATGATTTTCTTGAAGGTGGTTATAATCATTAAGAAGTGACTCAGTAAAGACTGGCTCATCAGAGTGAGACTCCTTGACAACTAGTATAGGATAAATAGGCAATTTATCATAGGTTGACTTATCACAAATGGTTGATTTAATAGAAACATCTTAAACTGGTTGATTATATTGGCCTTGGTTTCCAATGAGGTAGAAAATACCAATTTTGAACATAACTTATTCTTCAAATGATTGGACTAGTTGAGATTTAGTTTGGATTGGTACTAGATGAGGAATGACTTGCAGTTGGATAATGGTAGGGCCTTAGGGAGAATGATTGCTTGCATGAGCTAAAGCACAAAGTCCTGAGATGGTAACAATAGGACATTGTGGGATTGATTGCTCTCACAAACCAAAGGACTAGATACTAGAATGATGAAGGGGAGTTGTGGAGCTTGGTTGCTTTCACAAACCAAAGGATGAGGTCTTGGTATAGAAATGGTTGGGTATTTTGGAGCTTAGTTTCTCACACAAGCCAAAGGACTAGGTCTAAGAATGGTAATGGTATTCCTTGGATAGTTTGGAGCTTGATAGCTTGTATAATCCAAAGGAAGGTTAGGGGTAACCAATGATTAGATAACAAGGACATCCTGAAACATGATTTTTTGCACAAGCAAAAGTATCCAAGTCTTCCTCATAAACCATATCATCCCAGTCATGAGTTGGCTCATAAGTTGGTTCTTGACTATGTTCCATGTATTGATTATTGTAAAGAAGGTATGGATTTGTATCCTAAACAATATTATTTATAGTTGGGTCTTCACAAGCCTCTTTATACCAATCAAGGTCTCAAGTTGGATCGTAAGTTGTTTTATGACTTTGTTCACATGAATGATTAATATGATGTGAATAGAAATTTGTCTCACAAACCATATTAACATAATTAGGTTTTTGACTAAAGCCATAAAAGTCATTTTGTGTGTCCATTCTATCATAATTTGGATTGCATGTGACTCCACTATAATTATAGTAATACACATCTACGTAAATGATGAAATCTTTGAAACAAAAAGGCTTACATTTTATAAACTCTAAAAAACTATGTCCAAAGGATAAATGGTTCAAACTTAGTCGAACTTGGTGGAAGGGGTGGAGCTATATCTCTAATGTGGTCTGAAAGTGGAGATGTATCTCAAAAATGGTTTGTGCTAATACTTGGCATAAAATATCCTAACATTAAATGCTTAGTGTCAAATGTTATACACATAAAAGGTCAAATATATGACTAAAAACTAGCATGTCAAAGGTCTACGTCAAAGTGTTCCAAACAAAGTCTAAACTAGGAAAGGGAAAAGTTGAGTTACTAATTCTTTTGTCTAAACACAAATTCAAAAGTTGGGCTCAAACAAATAGGCATATGCTAGGACTTTTAGTCAAACAACATCAAAATCTAGAGTTGCAACAAATGCTGATATGATTTGATTTAATCTAACAAGTTTGAAAACAACTTTGATAGAAATCCAACACACAAAATCAAACATAAACACTATCAATTGGCATAAGGAATAAGATAAAAATCTCTTTGAGAAAGTCCATATTCTCCTAAATAAAGTCACAAACAATGTTGAGGATATGCTTTAAATAAACAAACCATCAATAGTTTTCAAATTTGGGTAATCGATTAACCAAAGTTATGCAACCCAAAAGAGAAAGATCTGTGTATCAACCCCATGAATTAAGGCCTAAATAGAAATAAATCAATGTTTGAATCCAAACTTGACAAGGCTAATTGAAAACTCAGCATTGAAAACTAGGGTTTGACTTAAACAAATTAGACAAGATTGGAAAGCATGACAACACAAGACAACGGTCTAAATGATATAAACGACATGGTTTGAAACAAATAGTTTTTGATACAACGGTAAACAAGTCTTGAAATAAATTGATCATCTTAATGGTGTAAGCATACTCAAATAATATGGTCAATGTTATGTTTAAAAGACTCAAAAGGCTCAAAATGTTTTGACATGATTTGGGTAGCATAACGCTACCTTTCGTAACTCAAATGACACACACACAAATAAGTTTAGAAAAAATTTCAAGGTACAAGTGTGGTGTTAAATGGCTAGCATAATGCCTCTTTAGACAAAAGAGTGACATATAGACAAACTGGCTTTGGCATGGCTTTATGAATAAATAAACAAGTTTTAGTCTCAAAAACACCAAGTAAGATAAATGACCAAAATACACTAAGTATAATCATCCAAATCTTAAAAAGGGTATGGAAAAATGAGGTTGAATAAAACTAGCATGGTTTTGATCATTCTAGGGGAATTAATTGCACAATGACTTTCATGTCAAATAATACAAAAGACAAGCATAAAAATTGGGTGACCGTGGCATTGGCTAGTTATAAAAAGGTCTAGTCCTTTTTATAACCACTACATCTTGTTGTTCACTCAGTGTAGTGTGATGTCCAAATGCAGATACATCCTGTGTACAACTCTAATAGAGCAAGTGAAGTCAATACTGAGAGATGAAACCCCGAGTTAAAGCTTCCCTAAAGAACTCATGGGAGGTAATGACGTCCCCCTCGAAATCCAAGTTTGCATGAAATATAAAACTAAAAGATAAAGACTTTAGGGTCATTTTCAAGGTCACCCAAACTTTGACAAGTTTTTGGGGAGTGCTTTAGATGACTTTATTTCTAACCTTGAACTAGGCTACTTGTAATAGAAATGGCACTTTTTATACCAAGGGTTCCCTATAGGGGACAAATGGAAGAGCATACACACAACATTCCTATTTTTTCCAAACAAAGATTTAATCTAAACAACTATTGCAAACAAGAATTGACAAGTGTGTTCAATTTTAAGCCCAAAATGAAATATTTAGTGGTGTTCATTCGACCCCTTGGTCTTAGTTGCAAACTTTGAAAACATTCACCAAAAACATCTAAAATTTTTAAAACACCAAAACAAAGTTCCTAATTAATTTTTAAGCATGTAAAAAGTGATATAAACATGTTTTGAGCAAATATCAAGCTTTGTATTATAGAAAAAATGTTAGCATGTCCTTAAGCTTTGAAGCTCTTTTTGGTTTGAAATAATGAACTTTGAAAAAATGGCTCTCGGGTCTGTGTTTTTGGAAAAAAATAGTGATCAATGTCAGTTATATACAACCAATGATAGTTACCTTGGCTAACCAAAATCTAACTGATGTCAATTATGCTAACCAATGTTGGTTAAGGTATGTAACTGATATCAGTCTTACTTGCCAATGTCAGTTACAGTGTAAAACCATGGTAACCAAAAATGACAAAATAAAGTTAGGAAATAAATTTTCAAGAGTTTTAAGGGTCCAAATGAATATTTTAGACTTGAAAAATGATCTTCTTCAGGTGTGAGATACATCTAGTCCCATTGGGGGTGCCATATGTGATCTAATAATTTGACTAAAGAGAGGATGGTTATTATGGTGTTAGTTTCAAAATGAAAACAAAATGAAAGAAATACACTAATAACATAACATCTCTAGGCCTAGACACTAGGGAGAGCTTAGTTAATAAAAAAATGACAAACATAACTAAAAAGTGAGGAATAAAACACAAGAATCCCTTCACCTTCCTTATATTCTCCAAATGCCTTTATAGTGGTGGCTTGCTCGGCTTGTGCTCATGAAGTCCTTGGCAATGGAAGCTTGGTTACCTCCATCTCTCTTTGGCACCTTTGGCTTGTGACTTGGCTTGGATTGGAATCAATTTGGCATGGTAACACTAGTTTCATGAAGCTTTAGAACCAATCATGCATTATAACTTTACATTCTGAAGTATTTGATATGATGTTCATGGCCTCTCTATTTATAGATTTTTAAAAATGTCTAAAATCAACCTAAATTGTCCATCTTGAGATTGAGATGTGTGGTTGAGGATGAATTCAATTTTTAGAATTAATTTTATAATTATCCTCATCATGATATTAGAAGAAGGGGGAATTAAGAGGCATGTAGGGCATCATGGAAGGCATTGATGAGGCATGGAGGGCATGAATCCTAATATTTATGGCATTTATGGCCTAGGGATGTTTCCCAAGAAATTATGTCACTCGATGATGTAGATATTCAATATTTATTTCCAAAAAAAAGTTTTCAACAAGTTTCCATGTAATTTTTTATTAGGCCTTGATTTGGGTTAATTAGCTATTAAGCATGATTAAGTACTTTATGCATAAATTACTCAACTTGATCAAAATGCCTTGTTATTGGTCTAAATTTTGACTGGATTAGAATTGGAAGTCATTGTTAGATGCATTACAACCATATTCCCATCTAGGATGTTATCAATAATAAAGGAACACATCTTATACAAAATATTTGATAGAAAATAGTAATGTAAAGCATGTAGGTGCAAAATTAGCATTTTGACTTGAAATGATCTGATCAAAGTTAGTTGGCCCATAAATTGCATTGCCCCATTTAAGGATACCCTAACCAAAATTGGCACTTGAATATGTCAATTTCACATAATTTATCATGGTTTAGTGTAATTTTAGGCCAAATTATGTATTTTGAGTGGAAATTGTCCAAAACCCTTATTGGAAGTTATCGGTGGCTGGTTTTAGGTGTCTACACTAGTAAGTCCAATCTTGAGAGTGGATATTTTAACATTCGGTGCATCACGTCCTTTAGAGTAGGTTTAATTCATGCATTTTGTAACTCTTTTACCCATAAGTAATTAGTTGGCTTAGATAATATCATTTCAAGGTACATTCAAGGAGCTAGCCCTTAAATCTAGAGGCTCATTTCCAATATAGGTACACCCACATACCTATAAATGTTCCCATGTTGCCCAAACCTAGAGGAAGCTTGAACAAATTATTTTAGGGTAAAATATTTGGTGATAATAGTTATATCATTCCTAATGGGACCCATTTTCTTCAAGACAACTTATCCAGGTGAATATTGGTCTTGATAACATCAACTAAAAATTAGTGTGTTATTTAGTACTTAACAACTCCTTCAAGGTAAATCTGGTTCAAGGCCATTATTTTATTATAAACTTGCCCTCATAATTCATAGTCCTCACTAGGTCATCCTTTGATAGAACATTAAATCCCATTAACCCACCCTTTTAGCCTAAAATTCCTCTTAAAGTTTAGTACCCACTGCTTAATCTACCCTTTGAAGAACAAGTAAATTTTGCTAGAGAGGAAGAGACTGAAGAAATTGAATATCTTGAAGAATAAGACATGGATAGACCTCATAATTTCCATACCTTCAATACTTAAAATTCCAAATCAACTTAAATTACATGATGTCATTCTTCATAATGCCACTAAAGGTATGCCCACATTTAATTGTGAGAGTCATGTCACACTTAGTGTGCACATTAGAGATGTTTCTAACTTTTTTAGTTTCCATAGTATTTTTTAAGAAAAAAATGCCATTAGACTCCTTGCCATGTCCCTTAAGGGGAAGGATCTTGACTGGTATAGGACTTTATAAGGTGGATGCATCATAACATGGGATGAGTTTAGAATGTTGTTGACTTCCTTATTTAGAAATGAAAGTGACCATGCCTCTCTCATACATCAAATTAACGTGATAAAAATGGGACCCAAAGAAGTAATGCATGACTTCAACGAAAGGTTTTAGAATACTTCTCATAGATTTCCTCCTCCCATGAGACCACATGCTAGCTTTGTGTTCCCTACCTACTTGAAAGCCATTGGGACTGAAATTGCTATCATGTTTCAATCTATGGGAGGTTCCACTCTTCCCAAAGCATATGATCTTGCTATCGAAGCTGAGAATAGTTTCAACCAAGTTGGAAGATTTCCTCCTAAGGTGTCTATTCCTCATTTGTCTCATACTTATACTATCACTCTAGAAGTGGCTCAAATTCCTAATGTCATTACCACATCCAAGGTTGTTCCTAGGCAAGCAAAAAATAATATTGATTGAAAAGGAAAGTTCCTATCCTTAGAGGCTTGAAATAGTCAATCTAATATGTAATGAGGTGCCTATTAAAATCCTTACCCCTATCAACAATAATATGGAAGAGGAAGAGTCCAATGAAATCTTGATCCTAATAGTCCTTCTAATGTATATATAGTCCTAATTCTACCACCAATGCAAGGAAGGTGATACTAATTCATAGCAATTTGGTGTAGGGAGAAGATTGGTAGCAAGACCAATTCATGGATTCCAGTGAGAATATAGAGAAAGCTATGGTGGCTCAAGGAGGATTTACTCCCCTCATATCAAATGAGGATGAGGTGGTGATGCAAGTTAATGAGGATTGGAAACCTCAAAGAGAGATCTTCACCAATTTTTTGGTTAAAGACACTTTTGTGCTAAATTAAGGAAACATTTCACTAAATTTTATCTATTTTAAGTCTAAAGGAAAATAGAAATAAGGATGGGGATAAGTGATTATAATGAATCCAAATTTGGTTTATGCACAATATCCAAATGTTTTGAGCACTCCTCTTTGGCTGGGAAGACTACCTGTAAGTAAGAAAACACTACCACAACATGTTTATTAGTAGTTAATTGAGTGGGCCGCCAAGCTACACACTTGTTCTAGGAAGTGTGAAACTTATTTAGAGATGATAGACCACTTTTGAGAGACAAAATAATAATAAATAACTAAAAGAGAGTGAAAAAGAGATAAGATTATTGTTATTAACAACCTGTATGCAGCAGAGAGTAACAGGGTGCATGTGAGGTATTCTATTTGTATTTTAGAAGTTGTCTAGATAGGTTTTTAAAAGGTTATGGAACACATAGTCAATGACATCGATTGGGTAGTGACTGATATTGGTTATACTACCAAGGTTGGTAGTGAGGTAACTGATGTTGGTTAGGTTATCGAGGTCATTAGGGATAATAATTGTCAAGGAGCTTTGTGAAGGATTTTCCAAGTCTAAAAAATGGTTTGGATCAAGTCTAGGAGGTTGGGAGAGTTATAAGAGAGAGATTATGGCTTAAGTAGGTCTGATTAGAGGTTTGGTATATTAGGTTAAGGGGAAATAAGTAAGGAAGCTTTATAACTCCCTCATGAGGGTTTAGTCAGAAGTGTATAAAGTAATGTAGAGTAGATGTAAAAAAATAGTAGAATAAATTTTTAAACAACCTATAGTATAAGTGATGTACTTAGATGTGGTTACTAAATTACATATGCCAAATTGATGATCCCTAGCAGGGAGTCCAAACTTGAATGCCTAAATAGAGAGAACAAGTGGGTGTTATTGGTCCTCAAGAGCATAGTTATTGATCATGATTGACTTACTCAAGATCGTTGCAAGCCAAGATGTCAAAAATAGAATGCCCAGAGCTTGAATGCGACTAAGAATGAATTTTATTAATTTATGCTGACCCCAACATTAGTTTGGAGTTTGTCTTATATAACTGATGTCCATGATCCTATCAACATCATCCATGGGTTGATCAACATTGATGGCCCAAAAATAGGTAAACCTTACTATTTTTGGCCTATTTTTTGTTGTTGTTCATGCGAAGTGTGACACCCATTATAAAATGATAAAAATAAGAGGTTAGGAAGGAGGTAATTGATTATAAATTTAGTTTGGGAGTGGTAATAAGTCTTGGGTAGTTAGGATGAGGTGACCAGGTCTTGAGGTGACTCATCAGGTGAGAATTAGTCATAGGGTGAGGTAGCCATGTACGGTGGCAATAGGGGTTTTTAATTAACTTAATTACATATTTTAAATCAATTAAATGTGTGAGGGGTAAAAGTATGGGTTAGGAAGATTAATTGTTACTATTGAAATGGGCTAAAGGGGGGTTTTGACACAGGGAGTTACACACATGTGTGTGACATAATTTTGGTGTCTATATTCTCCCCTTTTTGTCTTATAATTTATACTGACACATTATAAGACAAAAATAGGAGTTAGATGCTCCAAGTATTGGATGAGGTATGCCCCCCTCAAAATAAGAATCGATGGAGGAGAAATTAGAATTAGGTACTAGTATGATAAAAAGGTAATTGGGTGAATGGTGAAGAATTGAGTACCACTCTATATGTATATAATATAATGAGATATAGTCAACAAAGTCAAGAACATGCAAGGTTAAGGATAACTCAGATAGAAGTAACCAAAACATAACTTGTAAGTGATAGTTGATAGGTCAAAACAATCAAAGTTGTAGCTCTAATGGTCATGTCTCCTAGGTATCCAAGGTAGGAAGTGCCCCTGGGAAATACAAAAGGGTTAAAGGTGATAGGATGAGCTTGGTTTCCATCCACAACACCTAATATACATGCATGTGCATAATGGCCAATTATAGCAAAATAACATAAGCAGTCAGGACAAGCAATGCAAGGTTTGTGTAAAAGTGTCAATGAGTGAGGATATATTCATGATCTCCAAGCAAAGTCATCGTGGGTGAAGATTTTAAGTGATCTCCAATGGTATTTGTCATGGTTGGGGGAGATATGTGTGATCTCTAGTTGCCCCAATGTATGGGTAAAGTTTGAAAAGTTGGGTTTGTTTGGTGGGGAAAACATTATAGGAATGATGCTAACATTGGTTACATTTGTCGATATTGGTAATAGAAAGCACTAATATTAGTAAACTTAGGGTAATGTTACCGATGTTAGTAGGTGTAAGCATCGATGTTGGTATATTAGGTCAAGAATGTCAATGTTGATGACTAACCAAAATTGACAAAAGGGGGTTTGGTGGTTGACCAAAATCATTTAGAACATTGTGATTGGAGAGAAAAAATAGAGCTTGAGAGTGATTTGAGATGGTAGCTCAAGGAGGGGACCCAGCAGGAGGCACACAACCTTAGGAGCTAATGGTGCTAATCAGGAGGAGACAGAGAAATGAGGTAAGAGCCTCTACTAGTTGGTTTGAAGTTTGATTTTGGTATTTTTAATTTTCAGGCTAATTGAGAGTGGTGGTGTAGAAAATGTTAGTAGATGGGTATAAAATAGGGTAGGGTAGTTGTAGGATAAGTTAGGGGGTTTTGTGGGTAGGTTTTTAGGTGAAATGGGTAAGTTGGGGTTTGGATCATTTAACATTGGGGCCGAACCAGTCATTGACATCAGTGAGGTTCATCGACATTAGCTAATGAAATACTGAGGTCGATAGTTGCCTGCTGACATCAGTTGATACTTAGGTTGATAAATCACCAACATTGACATTAATGTCAACATTAGTGACTAGAAAATTAGTAAAATAGGAGAAAGGGTGAGTTTGGATCTCTAGTGGAAGTAGTCAACTAGCCTAATGGCTAAGCTAGCCTCAAAAGACCTCGTGTCAACTGAATGTTGTCTATATAGCTCAATTTAGAGCCTCATGCCAATGTAATTCTCCTAGAACCTAAGAAAAAGATATAAAAAGGTGTGCTTAGGTAAAAGGGTAAGTTGAGATAAGTCAAGAGGTCTAGGGCTTAAAAGGTAGGTCATAGAGTCAAGAGTCAAGAATATAGGCCATGAGGCCTAGAGTTGTAATAGGCAGGTAGGCCTAGGGTAGAGAGAGAGAGAGAGAGAGAGAGAGAGAGAGAGAGAGAGAGGTAGTGAAGCCTAGGGTAGACATAAAGAGGCAATGAAGCCTAGGTTAGAGAGAGAGAGACAGTGAAGCCTAGGGTAGTTAGTAAGGTGGGTATATGGCCGAGCTAACCTTAGAAGACCACGTATCAACTAAGTGTTACTTACATAGTCTAGTTTAGGGCCTCAAACCAATGTAGCTCTCCTAATGAGAACAAAAAAAGATGGTGATAGAGTATATTAAAAGGTATGTGACTTGAGTTTTTTGTGTGTATGAATACAAGTGAGGATGGATCTAATATTATGAGATCATCTACTAAGGCTATTAACATGCATGAGGAGGGATGTCACTCTAGATTAGTGGGAGCATATGGTAGTTATGGGGTTAGGATGAGTATGATGTTTCTATTGAGTCACTTGAGATGTGTCTTTGATGATAGCATTGATTGAGAGGTGGGATCATACCACCAACACCTTCCATCTACCAATCGGAGAGTTGACAGTGATGCAGGAGGATGTGTATAGGATTTTGTGGCTACTACTCTAGGGTGAAGAGCTTTTTGCATGCTTGAGAGAGGATAATGATATACACATGGTCACTTTATATGGAGAGCATGTCAGTGAGGTGACTTACCACTCTGTGAGTTTTGCATATGAGCCACTCTATATGGCAAATAAGGAACATCATCTGAGCATCCTGATGATGATAAGGATCATGGTGTATGCATTACTAGATGTAGATCATGGTATATTCTTGATTGCATTGATAGGTGTGCTTACACAAATGGTTGAGAAATAGACCATTTTTTCTTGGGGTCTAGTATTTTTGGCATAGTTATACAAAGAGTTGTGGGGTTTGAGGTTGTAATGGTGATATAGTTTGTGTGTCAACCATCTACTACACTATTGGGCATATGAGCACATCATGGTGACATGACCACTAGGGTTACCTACCACTATCTTGGTTGGATTTAGGTTTGGTTTTAGATGGTGGAGAGAGGGCATGGCATAGACCTGAGTGGATGGTATGGTGTGAGACATTACCTACTATAGGTGCATGATTGAGTGCTTGATCCCTATAAATATTTTGTGGAGATCATATCTAACATACCTAGTTTTTAGAGGGCATGTAAAATAGCTTGTTGGGTTTTATAGCTCACTATGGGTCAAGGGGAGATGGGTCAGTGAGTTAGAGATGGTACCTATGGCACAGGTCACGAGGCATTTTGGTCTACTTTAAGATATTCTACCTGCCTTCCCTTGATACATGAGGGATGACATAAAGGCACACCTACCATCACCCCAGGAGACAAATGGGATAGTTTTTGAAGAACTACCAGTAGAGCCAAGTGTTGGAGACCCAGGGTGCATAGTGACCTATACAGCTTAGTGGGTAGGGTTACATCTAGTGGTGGAGGTCAAGAGGCCACCACTAGATTTACAGGGGTTGGTTAGAGAGAGGGATGTAGTGGTACATGCCCAAGATACATTAGTGTAGGCCCAAGATGTAGTAGTGTAGGATTGAGAGATAGCTCAAGAATAAGTTTAAGCCTTATAAAGATAGGTGGTGATGTTACAGGGTCAGATTGGAGCTCTACAAGGGTAGGTCATAGTAATATAGGGCTAGTTTATTATTTTATAAGGTCAGGTGACTGCAGTGATAGTAGAGAGAGATAGTCTAAGAGCAACAGGCCAGTCTACTCCTCTTCCACCACCACATGGACCAGTATAAGCTGGGCCATCATCAGGTGTTATGGGTCCTCCATAGACTATATCTATGGTGAGATATTCAACTACCCTAAATGAGATTGCCTATTATGAGAGGGCGATTAGAGAGTTCCTAGAGATACATAGATATTCAGAGTTTAGAGAGTAGGAGAGGTTAATTTCATGTGCTATATCTTATAAATCATGTTGATGTAGATGGATGGAGAGTGGTGATGATACTGCCTCCTCATGACCACACAAAGAGCCTCGAGGACCCTGAGTGTCAGAGTTTGCTAGTTTTGATTATATATGTTATATGTATACCGGCCTACGAGTTGAAGATGTGAGATGTACATTTTGAGATAAAGATATGATGTTATGATGATGTGGATGATGAACATGTACTTTGATCACATATTATATATATATATATATATATATATATATATGATATGTTCATTTATTTCTATGTGTTTATTTGAGATGTGTTTCTTATGATTATGTTATGCTATGTTAATTTTGATGTTAATGTTGATCATGTTAGTTGAGTTAGACTATTTTTTCCCATATATGTGATGGCATATGCATAGTTGGTTGGCTAGTTTCATCTTAGCATTTTTCCATATTTGTGATGGTATATGCTCAAAATGAATAGATTGTTTATGTTAGTTTATTTCAACATTTTTCCATATTTATGATGGTGTATGCATAAAATAAATTGAGTAGGCTTTGTTAGTCTTAGTATGACATTGTTTCTTCATTAGAAAAAGAGATATCGATATGTGATGTGGATGGGAAAGTGAAGAGGAAAAATACTCGTGCATTGGTAAAGACCATAATTTAGAACATAAATAGGCTCAAGAAAATGAGCCTCTTTTATGCCTTATATCTTTAAACCATTGTGTTTGTTAGAGAAGTGTCATGTTTACCTTATGTTAAGTGAGCTTCACAATCTCTTGAAAGAGTATGAGGGGACAAAGGGTAAAATGAGTAAAAATGTTTAGGTAGCATAAGCTAAAAAGTAGAGATGATATGCCCCTTTTTGGGTGACCCAAGAGCTACTATAAGTAAGTCCATGACTTAAAACTTTTTTTTTGTAAGTTGATCAGTTTGGGAAGACTACAATGGGATTTTGTATGGGTTAAGGTCTTAGAAAGCTATGAGGAGCCTTTTTCATATATTTTTAATTTTAAATATTTGTCCTTCAAGGGAGTAGTCTATTGATAGTAGAAAAGGGAAGTTATATAGTTGTCCTTCAAGGGTGCAGTTTACGTTGAAAAGCATGACCTGAGATTTTATAACTTTTTCAAATATCCCATTTTTTATTATTATTTTTATTTTTTTACTTTTAGTCATGGACAAGACTATAGAGGCTTAAGATATTTCCATTTTCAGGACAAAACCATACCACTATGTTAGTTAACTAAGTGAATAGGAGTAAGGGTGAAGAGGAAGTGAAATGAATGTAATAGGGATGCTCAAGGGATGAGCTCAAGTTAAACATGAAGTAAAGTGATACTCATTTAACAAAATAATGGTCGTAGGTGTAAGGCATTTAAAGGCTTGAGTTCTGGCCTTCCTTCAAAAGAAGACAAGTGATAAGTTCCTGAGCCATATTTATGAGTTATGATATAAGGTCCAAGCCAATTAGAAGAAAACTTACCCTATCTATTTTTCTCCATGTTTGTCACATGTTGATTTTTTTTTAAGATGAGATCTCCTATATTAAAATCTCACTCTTTGATATTTTTTTTATATGCATGCTTGATATGCTCTTGATAGATTTGGAGGTGGTTGAGGGCTATGAGATGGTGCTCATCAAGCAAATCAAGTTGATCCAAATGTTCTTGGCAAAAGTCATTGTTAGTAAGTATGTTTTGAAGATAAATGTGAAGAGAAGGAATCTGGACCTCAAAAGGCAAAATAACCTTCATCCCATATACCAATAAAAAGGGTGTAGCACCTATAAGGGTTTGAATGCTAGTGCGGTAAGCCCATAAAGCAAAAGGAATGTGTGTGTGCCAATCCTTACCCGTATCATTGAATACCTTTATGATAATTTTGGTCAATGTTTTGTTAGAAGCTTCTACCTGTCCATTATCTTGTGGATAATATGGTGATGAGAAGCTTAATTTTATTCCAAATGTATCATAAAGACTTTGAACAATCTTATTTTTGAAAGACTTATTGTTATCTATTATAATTTTATGAGGGACACCAAAATGATAGATGATGTGATGGTTGATGAAGTCAATAATTTTGTTAGCTTTAGTGGAGATGGGAGGGATGGCCTCATCCAACTTGGTGAAGTATTCAGTGGCAATAATGATAGAATGATGATAGAGGGATGAATGAGGCTTAATCTCTTGGATTAGATCTAAGCCCCATTGGGAGAAGGGCCAAAAGTCTTTGGAAACTTGTAAAGCATGACTAGGAATGTGAAGGAGGTTAGCATGTTGTTGACACCTAATGCAATGCTGAACATAATCAGCATAGTCTTGATGAAGTGTGGGCCAATAATAGTCCAATTGAAGGACTCATTTGGCAACTATGTGATCATTGAAATTCCCACCATAAATCCCATCATGGACTTCCTTAATAGTGAAGGGAGTCTCAGTACTAGTCAGGCATCTAAGGAGAAGACCATAAAAACCTTTCATGTAGAGAAATCCCCCTAGTATAGTATAATGAATGATACATTTTATGAAGGCTCATTTTTCATTATTGGAGAGATCAAAAGGGGTATTATATAAGGAAAGATAATCCATGAGTTGCTTATACCATAAGTCTTCTAGGTTGGTTGTTACATTTCTAATAAAGAGGATGTTAGCTAAGACATAGGAGGGTAATGTTAAGTGATGAATGGTGACATATATTCTTGAAGAGGAGGATAAAGAGGGTATGTGTGAAAAAATTGAAGCCATTTTGTTAGCAAACTTGTTTGTAGATCAAGGAACAATTTGCAAGGGATAAGATTCAAATGATCCCAAGAGCGTATCTACATGATGTTTATACTATTATAGAATTTTGTTTTTGCATAGGTAAGAACCATTAACTTAGTTAACCACTAGCTGAGAATCACTAAAAATGGTTATAGATTTGATACCCAAGAAGAGAGTTTTTTGAAGTCCTAGAATTAAATCCTCATATTTAGCCATATTGTTAGTGCATTCAAAATCTAGTTTAAATGACAAAGTCATAGGCTCGCCATCTAGAGGAATAAGAATGACCCCCATACCCCCACCATGTTGGCATTTATATCCATCAAAGAACATCATAATTTTATAGGAGATGTCATCAGTGGAGAGCATTGCAATGGATTCATCAGGGAATTCAAGGTTTGAAGGTTGATTGTTAGGTAAAGGGGCAACAGCTAACTAGTCAGTGATGGTTTTCCCTTTAATAGACTTTTGTTGAATGAAAACCCAAGTCAAATTTAGTAATAAGCATGAGCAACCGAGCTACACATTGGTTGTGATATAATTTGAAATGCATGTATTTGAGGGGATCAATATGGGTGACCACATAGGTTTTGTGATTTAGGAGATAATGGAAAAGCTTGGAGGAAAAAAATACCAACACAAGGCAAAGATTCTCAGTATGGTTATATCGAGTCTCATAATCAATAAGTGTGTGGATTATGTAATAAACCACCTACTCTCAATGTTGTTCATCCTGATGTGTAATCATGGCACCTAGAGAATGGTCTATTACAGAGATGTATAAGTAAAAAGGTTGATTTTCCTTAGGTGGAAGAAGAATCAATGGGGAAAGGAGGTATTTTTTAAGTGCATCAAAATCTTGCTGACAAGTTGTATTCCAATAGAAGGAGACATCTTTTTTAAGGAGATGGTAAAAGGGTTGGCAATGATCTAACAACTAGGAAATGAAGTGATAAATTGATTGAAGTTTACTTTATAGGCTACAAAGTTGTTTGATATTAGTAGGTGGAGGCATTTCTAGGATTGATCTAACCTTAGCTAGATCTACCTTGATACCATAGAGAGAAATGATAAAACCTAAGAGCTTATTGAAAAGAACACCAAAGACACATTTCTTTTGGTTTAGTCAAATGTTATATTAGAAGAGATGAGTAAATATGGTTTTGAGAATCATCAAGTGTTCTTGATGAAGTTTAGACTTCTAAGTAAGTCATCCACATAATTTTCTATAATTTTATGTAGGAGATCATGGAAAATGTAGGTCATGGTGCATTGGTAGGTTGCACCAGCATTTTTTAGGCCAAAAGACATGACCCAATAATAGAAAGTCCTACATGGGGTAATAAAGGTTATTTTGTGTTGATCTTCAAGAGTGACTAGGATTTGATTATATCCATAGAATCTATCCATAAGTGATGGCATCTCATGGCTAGCTATTAGAGCAACAAGTTAGTTGATATTGGGTAATGGGAAGTCATCTTTTAAATAAGTGAGGTTTAAATCATGATAGTCAGTGTAAATGTAGATTCCCCTGGTCACTTTTGTGATAGGAATAATATTAGAAATCTATTTTAGGTAGTTGATGGGTTGGATAAAGTTAACATAAAGGAGGCATTGGAGCTCTTCTTTGACAAGGAGAGCAATACAAGGATGCATCTTGTGAAGCTTCTGCTTAACAGGTTTAACATCTCGATTGGTGAAAATGTTATGGGTGATGATAGAGGGGTCAATACTAGGCATGTCATTGTAATACAAAGTAAAGGCTTTGTTATGGTCATTAAGAAATGTAGCATAATCAACTTGCTCAAAGGAATCTAAAGATTGGCCAATCTTGAGGATGTGAGGGTTATTGTGAGAGGGCAAGTTGATGTCAATGCTTAATTCATTTAACATAGCTTGAATTTTGGATGGGAGTGATCATTGGATATAGGAATCATCCACACCCATGTAGGTGAGAATTGCATCATCATCTTGACATTAGACAGTGTTAATATTGGGAGAGTCTTCATCAATTATTTTAGGATGAACGAGAGGAAGGGACCTTGTTTCCTTACCTTGATGATAGGTGAGGGGCCCCAAATGGATAGTATTTATTGGAAAAAAATTAGGAGGTATAGATACCTCTAATTCAGTTGGTGATGGTGGAGAAGAAGGTGGAGAAGAAGAGACTAATTCTTTGACAATTGATTCATGGGATGTTTTAGTGAGTTTATTTGGTTTATCATATCCCATCCCATGCCTCTTTTTGGCATTTTCAATGGTGTTGTTAGTAGGATATTCAATAGGTGTATGGACACCTTATTCATAATGACCCAAACCAAATCCTTTCTAGGCACACTTATAGACATAGGTGTGAGTGAATTTAGGGTTACTCAGGAAATAAAAGTCACAAGTAAATGGTTGTGGTGAACAAGATGGATTGCTGACAGTGGGAGCTTAATCAATTCCCCTATATGTGAAATTGGTTTGAAGGTTAGGGGGCCCATAAGGGATGACCATCCCGATATGAGGATCATAATTTAGGTACATGTGAAGCCTTCCATATTCTTGTAGAGTATAGAACATGTCGAGTGTCAACAAATGATATTCATCGAGTGATAAACATTAAAAAGTCTCCTCCATGGGATCTTTGTCAAGAATTTTTGTTGTCGATAACTGTGTAACCATGAGTGTGGAGATTGTGGAAGCTTTAGAAGCATCATGCGAGGAAGATGATGTTTTTAATGGGATGAGAGCATCATTGGGACTATAGGTCATGTTACATATTTTAAAAAGAGGTGGGTCAGTGGGTATAATATGCACTTGTCCATCATGTTCAAACTTGACACAATAGTGTAAAGTTGAGGGTACACATGCCATATAATGTATCCAAGGTCATATAAGTATTATTTTATATTGTAACTCTCCTTCCATAACATAGAAGAGATCAATAATTATGTGGGGACCTACATGGATATGTAAGACAATAATGCCCATCGTAATAGTTGTAGTATTGTTAAAGGAACAGAGTACCACATCAGTTTGAAACATGTAATTATTGGGAAGGGCTATCTATTTATAGGCATGGGTGAAAATAATATTAATACTATCCCCCCCATCGATCATGACTCTCTTGATATGAGTTTGATCAATATATGCAGTAATAAAAAGGGTAGAATCTTGATCTTCAGGATGCTGAAGTGGAATTTTTGAATCATTAAAAGAAATTAGGGAGATATAATTAAAGGAGCCAACCAAAGCTGTAAGAGGTTACAGATCATCTAATTATACCTCAATCTCTTGCAAAGAAATAATCAAATCTTGATGGTGTTGGGATGAGTTTTTGATTAACTCATATAAAGATATTTTCACAAGAGTTTGGTGACGTTGTTTCATTATTGAGCTTTGAATAACATTGGAAGGTGTTATTTTAGGAACACCCAAAATGAAAATCTTAGGATTAGGAGGGGGAGTCTCTTTGGTGAAGGGATGGGTCCAAGGAGTAGTGACCTTTTACTTAGCTTTATCTTTTTGGTTTTGTGATTATGTGGCCATATTAACTATGTTGATCTAAAATGTTAGGGAAGGAGGTGGTAAAGGGGTTATGATGACATCTTTGGGTTTGAATTTAGGTGGAATAGTAGGAGGCACGATGGATGCTAAAGGTGGAATAGCAATAAGGTTAATGGGACTATCATCAAAAAGAGTGTCGACATCGAAGTGTTGTTGGATAACTATTATGAGGGATTTACAACTCTCAGTATCATGTCCAAGTGAATGATGATATAAACACGCTTGTGTATCATCAAACCAAGATGGATTCATTCTAAGAGGATTATAAGGCTTAATGAGAGGAAGAGTTATTATGGAATATTTTAATAATTGATGCAAGGAGAAGATTTGAGAGCTTGCAAGTGGGCTCATACTTGTAATAATAAGAGTGGACACCTTCTTTTGTTTCGGTGTTGAAAATGTAATTTTACATGGTGCCTTGTTTGGTGATGGTAGAGTTACATGTTTTGTTGTCACTTTCTTAGTGTTAAATGTGAGAGGCCTACTAGTTGGAAAAGGTAGGATTGGAGGTAGCTTAACCTTTTATTTTGCTTAATCAGGTAATATTATAACTAAAGCAGAGGGGTGTGGCCCTAAAATGGATGGTAAAGTTGAGGGTTGAAGAAGGGATCAATGAGATCTAGGAGGCTTAACATTCTTCTATAATTTAGGCTAAAAAAGTCTAACTTGTGGTTGATTAGTTAATAATAATTTCACCTATGGATGAATTAAATTAGAAATGTGGCATACACCTAATGACCTGGTCTGCTTTAATGTAACAGATTCTTATGAGGGTGAGGGTTCTGACATAGATGTCTAAACTTTAGGTGTTTTTGGTGAAGAATCTATATCTTTGTCAAAGACCTTAGGGTAAAGGGTAATAAGGTGGTTGGTGATAAAGGTTGGCATTCGTTATGTTAGATATGGAGTTTTAGTCGGTCTTAAAATGCCGCATGGTCTAAACTCATGGATTCAAAAAATTCTAGACTTTTCACCAAATGTGAGAAGGGTTTAGATGACATTGACATAGGCCTTATGGTTGTGTCTTTAGAAGGTTATAGTGTTTTGGAAAGAGGCAAATTATTGGTTTCTAATATTTCAGGCCAAAGATGAGAAAGAACCACAATAGGGTCCTCTTCAATAGAGATTGGAGAAGAGACATGGTCTGCCATGGGTGGAGGGGAGGCAGGCAAAGAAGGTTCCTCAAGAGGGTAAAGCATAGGTATTATGGTTCCCTCAATATGTGGGTGTGGCATGGGTAAAGTATGATCCTCCATAGGTAAAAGAAGGGGTAAGAGTGGTACAATTATAGTAGGCACAATAGGTCTCTTGTCCATTATGGGAGTAGATGATACTAACTCCTCTAAGTGCAAAGGTGAAGTGGGTGGGGCAATACTCTCTATAGGTGGAGGAGAAGTAGGTGAAGAAGGTTCTTCAAGAGGGTATAATGTAGGAATGATGTTCCCTTCAACATATCATTGAGGAATAGGTAGGGTGTGGTCTTCAATTGGTAAAAGGATAGGTAATATTGATGTAAACATAATTGGTAATACAAGCTCCTCAGGTGGCAAAAGGAGTGGTAAAGGAGGCTCTTCCTTACAAGGGAGTGGAATGGGTGAAATAGGCTCTTCTACTTGAAGAGGGAGATTGGGTGAAATAGATGCCACTGGATGTGTGGGAGGAGTCGATGAAATGATATCTCCAATTGAGGGGAAGGTTGAACTAAAGGTAAAAGAAAGACTATATTAACCGTATGGATATTATGATCACCTGAGTTAGTTGTGGACTAGATAATATTTTGATTCGGTGAATGTTAGGAAAAGGGTGTTTAAACACATCTATAATTTGATTAGGGGTTTCATTAGGATTATCCAATATGAGATCACCTCTATCAAGCATGTCTTGAATAATGTTCTTGAGTGTCTTGCAATTATTAGAATAATGGCCTTTAACTCGATGGTAACTGCAAAACTCATCTTCCTTATACCAAGTTGGGATAAGACAAGAAGGGTCAAACTGTATATGAGGTTTGATCTAAGGAAGGGTTATGGTAACTTGTTTCAATAGTTTCTACAAGATGGATGTCTATGACTCCCCAATGGGAGTGTATTGGTTTTGTTCATATTGTTGTTTGAATTGCTTGGTCAAATTTTGGGAAGTTGAGGAATTTGATTGGTTTGTGGTTTTGGAAAAGGATGACTTAATGACCACTATGTTGGTAGAGCCTTTATCCTTTTGATTAGAGGGAGAGGTTTTAGAGGAGGAGGAGGAGTCATTTTATTTGGAATTGGGATTTTTACTGTGTAACTTGACTTTGCCTTCATCTATAGCACGAACCTCAAGTTTTAATGCCATTGTAAAGGCCTCATCAAATGTGCAAAAAGTTTATACCCATAGTGTGGATGAGATGTGATTAGTACATGCTCTTGAGAAGAGCTCAATAAGCTCATGTTGGGGTAAGGATAAGGAGAGTTGATTGATAAATCTTCTCTAATGAGCGATAAAATCTACAATAGACTCATCATCAAATTGTCTGATATAATAAAGGTCTGTTATAGAAACCTTTTTATAAATTTTAATAGAGAAATGGTCTAGGAATATTTGTGCAAGTTGGGTAAATGAGAAAAGGGAGTGATAAGGTATAGAGATATACCAATCCAAGGTAGCACCTGAAAGAGACATAGGGAAAGTGTGAAGTAGTAATGCATCATCATGCCTTATTAAATAACAAGTATGTCTAAATGCTCACAAATACTATTTTGGGTCCTCTTTAATATGAAAATGAGTAAATTTAGGGATTTCCCATTAGCTTGTATAAGGTAAAATAGGCATAGAATGATGGATTGGCTCATTACATATATGATCATAAGGTAACACATTCTTTAAACCAAAAATAATTGTCTCAAGATTAGACATCTTGTCCATCAGCATTTTAATGAGGTCTGGAGGTGGATTAGTTTGAGGAATACCTCCTAATTTATAGGGAAGTTGATAGGAAGCAAAGGGAGCCTATGATATAGCTTATTAATGTTGTGTCAGGGCAACATAAGGATAATGAGTCATAGGCTAGGCTGCAAAAAGAAAAGGGGCTTGTCCCATTGAGTTGGAGACTATGCCTTGGTTGGTTGTTGTTACTATAGGTTGGATTATTGGTATGGTTACACTGGATGAAGGGTCAGTTGTAACTCAGGTAATTATAGGTATGAGGGTAGATGGAATAATTACCCTAAATTTTGGAATGGGGTGTGACTTGTCTAAATTGGTTGTGGTTGTGAAAGTAGGGAAGTCACACCAAGGTTTAGGTGGGATTAGGTAGTTGGAGATGATACACTTTAGAAATTATTTATAGTTGGGTTACTCATCAAAGTGGTGGTTTGGGTAACCTTAGGGAAAATAGTGGAAGCAATTGAAACTGAGGTTGTCTCCATTAGAGAGGTTGGCATACCATAAATTGGGTCACTTGAAAAATTATGGGTTCATCTCATAGCAAGGTGATATTGAAGGGATGCCACATTGCAATCAAGAAATTTAGAAAAATATTGATCTCCCTTAGGCACAATGGGAATTTGGTTAGGGTTGGGAGTATGCTCTGTATCTAAAGTATGCTCCATGATAGAATCAAAAGTGAGAGGGGAAGGTGGAAGTGGTTATCAGTTTGCATAATCGGTAAGAATTTTGGCTTGATATCATGTTAATACCATGCAAGAGGATGTATAAATAGTCTTACTACCTTGTATTAGAAGAAAAATAAGGAAAACCCAGGTTTGAGTGTAGGTAAATAGGTTATTTTAGCTTGTTATTTTGAGTAGATGAAATTACATAGTCACTGACATCAGTTGCTTGACTGATGTTGGTAGAAAAGGTTTGTTGACGTCAATGGAATAACTAATGTCAATAGTAAAATCTACCAATTCTGGTAGGGTTAACTGATGTCGATCACTGTGATATCTTAGGAGATGAACAATCTACTATTTTAAGGAACTAAAAGTTGAAACTAGGTAAAATGGTGGATGTCATAAGTCTATGTAAAAGTGAATAACTCTCAGAAAACCTAAGATAATAGGTTATACAAACTAAGTATTATAAATATTATTAATTTTTTGAATCAATAAAAAAACATCCATACCAACTCAAAAATACAAAAGTGATCCAAAACTCAGAAGCTTTGGTTGAAAGAAATTCAAGAAACAAGAACAACACAATAACAATAATGTTATCTCATAGAAGAGATGTTTTATCCACTAATATAAAACTCAAAAATTTTGGTTGAAATAAATTCAAGAAACAAGAACAACACAATAACAATAATTCTATCTCTGAGAAGAGATGTTTTATTCATAAAAAATTGCAGATCCAAACATATGCTTATCTCTGAGAAGAGATGTATAATTTCCATTTCAGGTTACATCTTCATTTATACACATTTTGAAGGTATGAAGAGGATGTATAAGTTAACCAATCTCAATGGAGATTAAGTGGTTCAACTTCCATGATTTACAACAATACATAATTCAAGGAATTACTATTTTTAGAAACTTACTATTTTTAAACTGCACTACTAAAATTGAAATTTGGGTCACTTTTATTGGGTTTTCAGGGGTTAAAATCATCTATCAAATCTCAATTCCATCTCATCATGTTATCTTCATTCTTATATTTCCAACAGTTCAAATGGTGAGTTGATTGGAGCTATGGTGCAAAAGTTATGGCTCCCAGAAATCCTGCCACCAATTGGGGTAGAACCATCACTTGAATTGTCACCTAGAATGTTACTTGGATCAAGAAGGAAAAATAAAAGTAGAAAAAGAAAATTTAGCCAAAAATTATTAAGTCTTAGAGATTAATTTTTAGTTTCATGTTGGCTTATGCCTTAATTAGATAGTGATAATATAATTTGGTTATCGAAGGTACTAGAAAGTAATATAGAGTTAGTTTCAGGTTAGTTTTAGTGCTCAAGAGGAAATCTATGTTAGATTAGGTGTGTGGCTTGTTATAAGAGCTTACTCTTTTCACTTCATGAACCTAGATCTGAGATAGGATACTTATCCAAAATATACCTTTTGTTTAGAGATTATACTCTGTCAGAGAATGTAGTGGGTTCTCCCCTTGGTGGTGAAATCCAAGTAGGATAGTCAGGTAGGGTAAGGTAATCCACCAGGTGATGAAATCCTGATGAGCCTTTTCTTCGGTGAATTTAGATGTTTGTTTATGTGAATGTTATTTGGTTGTGTAACATAAGTGCACTATGATTTATACTTAATACCAGAGCATCTAACTGATATTTTTGTCTTGCAACATGTCAGTACAAATTACAAGACAAAAGTAAATAAGGATGGGGATAAGTGATTAGAATGAACTTGGATTTGGTTTGCATGTTGTATCCAGATGTTGTGAACACTCCTCTTTGGTTGGGGAGGACTACCTACAAGTAAGAAATTACTACCACAAGATGTTTGTTAGTAGTTAAATGAGTGGGTTGCCAAGCTATGCACTTGTTCTAGGAAGTGTGAAACTTCCTTAGAGATGATATTCCACTTGTGAGAGATAAAATAATACTAAATAACTAAAAGAGATTTAAAGAGAGAGTGAAATAGAGATAATATTAATGGAGTAGAAAGGGGCTCAAAAAGTGACACTTGGCAGCCTCCACTTGTCTTCGGCACTTAAACAAAAATGAAACAACGCCTTTCTGCCTTTCGAAGGGGTGTTTGACCCCTTTGGTTTTTGGGACACTCCTTTGAACTGCCTGATGAACCAAGCCATTGAACCAACCAATTGAACCAAAAAATGGTTCAATGATTCAACACTGCATGTCATCTACACATTAACCAGGGTATTGAACCAAAAATGTTGAACCAAGGCATTGAACTGATTGTCTCTCAGATGCTGACACATGGTGACTTCTGCATTATTCTAGAAAAGCAGTCTAGAGCCTTTTGAAATTACCACTTGGCACTTTTTCCCTGATCCTGATACTCAGCTTGTTGAAACCTTTTGCCAAAAAATAGATGAAATGTGGATGCTGAAAAGGAATGCAGATGTCAACACGTGGTGCATTCTGCTGAGTTGTTATTGGATACGTGGCACATTTTGAGGCCCTCTTGAAAGTTATGAAAGGTGACTCAAATGATGCCACTTGGCTGGTTTTGTATCTCAAAAAGTGACACTCGATGGCTTCCACTCAAATTCAACACTTGGGTAAAAATGAAACAAAAGAATCAAAAAGGGAAAAAGAACCCATGTTTAGATGACACCACTTGGCAGCGTCTGCTACTCTTCGACACTTAAATAGAAAATGAATCAAATGAATCAAGTGCGTGCTCTATTTCAAAATTCTACTGTCACGACCAAGGTATGTAGGAACAAAAAATATAGTGCGCAACTGAAAATCAGAATGCAACATGGAGTAAAAATTTTACTCTACAGATACCCATAACACAGGTCAAGAAATAGTTTGCTTTGTTACAGGATATGCCTCCTACCTTTCCTATATATAAGAGGGATGATATAGAGGCACCCCTACCTTTGCCCCAGGAGATAGATGGACTAGACTTTGAGGAGCTACCAATAGGCCCAGGTGTAGTAGATCTTGGATGTATAGTGGCCTATCTTGCATGGTGGACAAGTTTGCATCTCATGGTTCAAGTCAGGAGGCCACCACTAGATTTATAGAGAGTGAGAAGAGAGATGCAGCTGTACATGCTCAAGATGTAGTGGTACATGCCTAAGATATAACACAAACATAGGTGTTAGTCTCATAGGGGTAGGTTATGTCATTGTAGGGATAGACCAGGGCATTATGGGGCTAGGTTACTACATTGACAGTAGAGAGAGATATAGTTTGAAAGAAGCAGGATAGGCTACTCTTCCTCCACCACAAGGACCAGTACAAGGTCCTCTAGTAGGTTTGATGGGTCCACCATAGATTGTATCTCTATCAAAGGTACAAAACTACATTAGATGAGATTGCATACTATGAGAGAGCCATCAAGGATTTCCTACATATTCAAAGGTATTCTAAGGCTAGAGAGCAAGAGAGAATAGTGAGACATGTCATGGCTTCTAGTTCATGCAGACGTAGACAGGCAAAGAGTGGTGATGATACTACTACTTCATGACCATGACTATAGCCTTGAGTATTCTGAGTGCCAAATGATATTTTTGATGTTGTTATATATGTTGTATACACATCAACTTATGAGTTGAAGATGAGAGATGTACTTTTTGAGAGAGAGATGATACTGATATGATTCATGGATTTATATTCATATTCAATGTATAGATATATATATGAGAGTTTGTTATTTTGAGATGTGTTTATGTGATGGTGATGATGTTGAAGTTATTATAATGATGTGCATGTTTATGTTATGTTAATGTTGAGCATGTTTGTTCAGTTAGACTAGCATTTCCCATATGTGTGATGGTATATGCATAATTGATTGGTTAGCTTCATCTTAGCAATTTTCCATATTTGTGATGGTGTATGCTTAAAATGAATGGGTTGGGTATGTTTTTTTCATTTCAGCATTTTTCCATATTTGTGATGGTGTATGCTTAAACTAAATGGCATAGGCTTGATAGTTTTCCTATTTATTGTTGTTTAGAGAAACTATGGTTACATGTTTGGTGTATTTTACATGGGATTATATGAAATGGATTAATGAAAAACTATTTGTTAGTTTTAGTATGGTTTTGGGTAGTTATTTGAGTATCTTTGCTTGAGATGGATATGTGATTGATAATATTTGTTAACTCTAAGAATCAAGAAAGATTGGCAGAAAGGCAAGACAATGATTAAATCTTATTATGAGTTGTGATCTCAAAAGAGAAATTAACATGTGATTGGGATGAGAAAGAAAGAGGCACGATTCTTATGTATTGGTAAAGAACATAATCACAATGTAAATAGGCCTAAGAGTATGAGCCTGTTTCATGCTTTGCATCATTTGACCATTTGTTTATTAGAGAAGCATCGTACTCACCTTGTGTCAAGTGAGTTTAAATTCCCTTGAAAGAGTATGAGGAGAAAAGGTAAAAGGAATGAGAGTGTTTGGGTAGCATAACCTTCTTAGTGGAGATAGTATTCCCCTTTTATGGGTGACCTGAGAGCTACTATGGGCAAGTCCATGACTTAAAATTTTTTTTTGTTGTGTAAGCTAATCAATGTGGGAAGCCTACAATGGGATTTTGTTTATGTTGAGGTCATATGAAGTTGATCTATATGAGAAGCTTTGAAGTCATTATTTCCCTTGATAACAAAGTTTGTCTTAGCTATCCTTCAAGGGAGTGGTCTAAGCTTTTATTTTTGATTTTTAATAGCTATCCTTCAAGGGAGCAATCTATTTACAATATCAAGGAGAAGTTACATAGTTGTCCTTCAAGGGATCAGTCTACATTAAGAATCATGACCTGAGAGATTATAACTTGTCTATGTATCCCATTTATTTTTTATTTTTTAACTTTATTCATGGATAGTACTATAAAGGTTTAGAGGTTTTCCACTTTGAGGGCAAAACCATAGCACTTCATAGGTTAACTAAGTGTGTAGGAATAAGGGTTAAGAGGAAGGGAGATGAATATAAAGGGTTACTCAAGGGGCAAGCTCAAGTTAAAAATGAGGTGAAGCATCACTTTATTAACAAAAGAATGGTTGTAGGTGAAAATCATTTAAAGTTTTGGGTTCTATCCTTCCTTCGAGAGAAGACAAGTGATAAGTTCCTGAGCCATACTTATGAGTTATGATGTAGGGTCCAAGCCAATTAGGAGCAAACTTACCTCATTTGATTTTATCCATGTTCATCACATGTTGATTTTCCTTTAAGATGAGATCTTTGATATTGAAGTCTTACTCCTTGAGGTTTTTGTTTTAAGCACATTTGATATGCTCCTGATAGATTTAGAGGTGGTTGAGGGATATGAGACAACATTCATCAAGTAACTCAAGTTGAGCCAAATGTTCTTGGTGAAAGTCATCATTAGTAAGTATGTCTTGTAGAGAGATGTGAAGAGAAGGAATTTGGACCTCAAGAGGCAAAATAGCTTCCATCCCATAGACTAAGGAAAAAGGCATAGCACCTGTAGGGGTTTGAATGCTAGTACGGTAAGCCCATAAAGCAAAAGGGAATGTGCATGTGCCAATCCTTACCAGTATCATTGACTACCTTTTTGAGGATTTTAGTTAAAGTTTTTTTAGAAGCTATAACCTATCCATTTTCTTATGGATAATATGGTGATGAGAATCTTAATTTGATTCCAAAAGTGTCACAAAGTTTTTAAACAATCTTATTTTTTGAAATATTTGTCGTTGTCTGTTATAATTTCATGGGGGACACCAAAATGATAGATGATGTGATGGTTGATAAAGTCAACAATTTTTTCAGCCTTAGTGGAGATGAGAGGAATGGCCTTGACCCACTTGGTGAAGTATTCAGTAGTAGTAATGATGGAATGGTGATGGAGAGATGAATGAGGGTTAATCTCACTGATTAGATCCAAACCCCATTGGGAAAAGGGCCAAAAGTCTTTGGCAACTTGTAAGGCATGGCTTGGAATGTGAAGGAGGTTAGTGTGTTGTTGACATTTGATGCAATGCTGAACATAATCACTATAGTCCTGATGGAGTGTTGGCTAATAGTAGCCAAGTTAAAGCATACATTTGGCAACTATGTTACCATTGAAATATCCACTAGAAATCATGTCATGGACTTCCTTAATGGTAAAGGGGATCTCAGTACTAGTGAGGCATCTAAGGA
This sequence comes from Torreya grandis, assembly GCA_037957365.1. Lineage (NCBI taxonomy): Eukaryota > Viridiplantae > Streptophyta > Pinopsida > Cupressales > Taxaceae > Torreya > Torreya grandis. Next base: position 2,908,521 of record JARHVA010000288.1, on the reverse strand, counting down.
GGAGACCATCAAAACCTCACTTGTAGATAAGTCCCCCTAGCATAGTGTAATGAGTGGCACATTTCATGAAGGCAAATCCCCCATTATTCGAGAAGTCAAAAGGGGTAATAAAAAAGGATAGGTAATCCATGAGATACTTGTACCATATGTTATGTGGGTTGTGTGCTACATTTCCTATAAAAAGGATGTTAGTTGATACATATGAGGGCAAAGTTAATCAATGTATAGTGACATATTTTCAAGGGAGAAGGCGAAGAGGGTATGTGTGAAGCAAGAAAAGTCATTGTGTCAGCAAACTTATTTGTAGATCAAGGAATAGTTTGCAAGAGGTAAGAGTCGAATGATTCTAATAACATATCTACACGATGTTTATATCATTGAAAATTTTCATTTTTACATAGTTAGGAACCATTAACCTAATTAACCACTAGCTGAGAGTCACTGAAAATGGTTATTGATTTGATACCCAAGAAAATAGCCATTTGAAGCCTTAAGATCAAAGCTTCATATTTAGCCATATTATTAGTACATTTAAAATCTAGTTTAAATAACAAAGGGATAGGCTCACCATCAAGATGGATGAGGATGACCCTTTCACCCCCATCACGTTGACATTTATACCCATCAAAGAACATCATCATTTAATAGGATATATCATCAATGGAGAGCATTATGATAAATTCATTGATGAATTTAAGGTTTGAAGGTTGGTTGTTAGGTAAAGGGGTGGTATCTAACTAGTTAGTGATCATTTTCTCCTTGATAGACTTTTTTTGAATAAATTTCAAGTCAAATTCAGCAAGGAGCATGAGCCATTGAGCTACATGTTGGTTATGATATGGCTTGGAATGCATGTATTTGAGGGAATCAATATGGGTGACGATGTAGTTTTTGTGATTTAAGAGGTAATGATAGAACTTGGAAGCTACAAAGACCAATGTGAGACAGTTTTTTGGTATGGGTATATCAAGTTTCATAATCAATAAGTGTGCAGCTTATGTATTAAATTGCTTATTCTCAATGGTGATTGTCCTGATGTGTAATCATAGCACCCAGAGAATGGTCTGTTGTAGAGATGTAAAGGTAGAAATGTTGGTTTTCATTAGGTGGAATAAGAACTAGTGGGGAAAGGAGATACCAATTGAGTGCATCAAAGGCTTCTTAACAATCTATAATCTAATGGAAAGAGAGATCTTTTTGATGAGATGCTGAAAGGGTTGGAAATGATCTGAAAATTGGGAGATGAAGTGGTGGATTGATTGAAGCTTGCCTTATAGGCTGTGGAGTTATTTGATATTAGTAGGTGGAGTCATGTCTAGTATTGTTTGAACCTTAGTAGGGTCAACTTTAATACCATGGATAGAAATGATAAAGCCTAAGAGCTTATCATAAAGGACACTAAAGATGCATTTCTTTGGGTTTAATCAAATGTTATATTAGAGGAGATGAGTGAATATGATTTTGAGAATCATTAAGGGATCTTGGAAAAGTTTAGACTTTCTCAATAAGTCATCCACATAGTCTTCCATAATTTTTTGTAGGAGATCATGGAAGATGTAAGTCATGGCATGTTGGTAAGTGGCACAACATTCTTCAGACCAAAGGGCATAACTTGATAATAGAAAGTCTCCCATGGGCTAATGAAATTTGTTTTGTGTTGATCTTTGGGAGCAACCAAGATTTTATTGTAATCTAAGAACCTATCCATAAGTGATAGCATCTTATGGCTGGCTTTTAGATCAATAAGTTGGTTGATACTTGGCAAAGGGAAGTCATCCTTTGGACAAGCGAGGTTGAGGTCATGGTATTCAGTGCAGATGCAGATTCCCCCTGTCACTTTTATGATAGGAAAAATATTGGAAACTCATTGCAAGTAGTCTATGGGTTGAATAAATTAACAAAAAGGAGGCATTAAAGCTCTTCTTTAATAAGGAGAGAAATATGAGGATTTATTTTATGAAGCTTCTACTTAATAGGTTTAACATCTTAATTGGTGACAATGTTATGGGTGATGATAGAGGGGTCAATACCAGGCATGTCATTATAAGACCAAGAGAAGGCTTTGATATGGTCATTAAGAAATGTGGCATAATTTTCTTTCTTAGAGGAATCTAAAGATTGGCCAATCTTAAGGGTGCGAGGGTTGTCATGAGAAGGCAAATTGATGTCAATGGTTGATTTATTTAACATAGCTTATGTTTTGGATGGGATTGATCATTGGATATATGAATCATCTACATCCATGTATGTGAGAATAGCGTCATCATCTTGACATTAGATAGTGTTGATAGTGGGAGAGTCTTCATCAATCATTTTAGGATGAATGAGAGGAAGGGACCTTGTTTCCTTACCCAGGTGATAGGTGAGAGGGCCCAAATGGATGGCATTTATTAAAAAAAAAAAATAGTATGTATAGATACCTTTGATTCAGTAGGTCATGGTGGAGGAGAGGATGGAGAATGAGAGACTGACTCTTTGGTAATTGGTATATGAGAAGATTTGGTGAGTTTAGTTAGTTTCTTAAAACCCACTCCATGCCACTTTTTGACATTTTCAATGGTTTTTTTAGTGGGATATTCAATGGGTGTATGAACACCCTGCTCATAACGACCCAAACTAAATCCTTTCCAAACACACCTATAAAGATAGGTGTGAGTGAAGCTAGGCTTTCACAAGAAAGAGAAGTCATAGGTGAATGGTTGTGGTGAAGAGGATGGATTGCTGAAAATAGGAGCTCGATCAATTCCCCCATATGTAAAATTATTTTGAAGGTTAGGGGGACCATACGGGATGACCATCCCAATATGAGGATCATAATTGGGGTGCATATGAAGATTTCCATACTCTTGTAGAGTATGTAACATGTCGAGTGTCAACAAATGATATTCTCTGAGTGACAAATGCTTGAAAGTTTCTTCCACGAGGTCTTTATCAAGAATTTGTGTTACTGATATCTATGTAATTGAGGTAGTGGAGCTTCTGGAATCTTCAAAATTATAATGTAGAGGAGATGATGTCTTAATGGAATGAGAACATCATTGGGGATATAAGTCATGTTGTATGTTTTGAAAGGAGGTGGCTTAGTGGGAATAATATGTACCTACCCATTATGTTGAAACTTGATGCAATGGTGCAAAGTCGAGGGCACATATGTCATAGCATGTATCCAATGTCATCAAAGAAGTATGTTGTATTGGAACTCACTTTATACAATGTAGAAGAGCTCAATAATTATGTGGGGACCCACATAGATATATAAGACAACAGTTCTCATCATAATAGCTATGGTATTGTTATAAGGAGCAGAGTACCGCATCAGTTTGAGACATGCAATTATTAGGAAGGGCTAGTTGTTTATAGGCATGGGTGGAAATAATATTAATTATAGTTCCTCCATCAATCATGACTCTTTTTACATGAATTTGATCGATATATGTGGTGATAAAAAGGGAAGAATCTTGATCTTCAAGGTGTTGAAGTGGAATTTCTGAATCATTGAAGGAAATCATGGAGATGGTGTTAAGAGAGCTAACCAAAGCTGTAAGAGGCTGGGGATTGTTAGGTTGTACTTCAACCACTTACAAGGAACTAATCAAATCTTGATGGTGTTGGGGGTGAGTTTTGGATTAACTCATACAAGGACATTTTCACAAGAGTTTGGTAAATTTGGTTCACCATCAAGTTTTGAATAACTTTTAAAGATGTTGGTTTTGGGACACCTAAGATGGAAATCTTGGGATTCAAAGGAGTGTATTTTGAGAAGAGATGAGCCCAAGGGGAAGTAAATTTTTCCTTACTTTTATCCTTTTGATTTTTTGATCACATGGCCACATTAATCATTTTGATTTGAAACATATGTGAAGGAGGTGGTAAATGAGGTATGCCAACATATTTGGGTTTGAATTCAGGTGGAATGTTATGAGGCATTATGGATACCATGGGTGGAATAGTAGGAAGGTTAATGGGAGTATCAACAAAGAGAGTGTTGATATCAAAGTGTTGTTGAATGACTGTTGTGAGAGTTTTACAACTCTCAATATCATGTCTAAGAAAATGTTGATATAGACACACTTGTGTATCATCAAACCAAGATGGCTTAAATCTAAGAGGGTTATAAGGATTAATGGGAAGAAGGATTATTATGGAGGATTGCAACAACTTTCATATGAAAAACATTTGAGAGACTACAAGTGGGTTAGCACTTGTTGTAATGGGGGTGGACACATTCTTTAGTTTAAGAGTCATTGAGGTGATTTTGTGTAGAACCTTTTTAGGTGTCAGTGGAGCCATTTATTTTGTTGACACTTTCTTGGTAGTAGGTGTCATGGTGTTAGATGTGAAAGGCCTACTAGGTGGTAGGGGTAGTAGTGGAGGTAACTTATCCTTTAGTTTCACTTGGATTGGTGATACCCCAACTAAAGTAGAGGGATGTGGTATTAAAATTGAAGGAAAAGTTGAGGGTGGAAGAGGGAAGGATCAATGAGATCTAGGAAGGTTAACATTATTCCTTAGTTCAAGATGTGGAACTCCAACTTATGGTTGGAGAGTCATATCTAATTTCACCTATAGATGAATTATATTAGAGACCAGATGAATGCTTAAAGACCTAATTTTCTTTAATGTGGTAGATACCTATGAAGGTGAGGGATCTGATGTAGAAGGATGAGCTTCTGGTGATTTTGATGAAGAATCTATAACTTTGTCAAAGAACTTGGGATAAAGGGTAGTGAGAAGATTGGTGGTAGAGGATGACACTTGTTGTATAGGATAAGGAGTTTTAAGTTGATTCCAAAATGATGCATGATCTAGCTTCATAGAGTCAAAAAATTATAGATTTCCCACTAATTGTGAGAAGGGTTTAGATAAAGTTGACATAGGCCTTACAGTGCTTCTTTAGAAGTCTTAGGTGATTGAGAAAGAGGGAAATTGTTAGCCTCTACTACCTCAGGCCAAAGATGAAAAGAGTCACAATAGGGTCTTCTTCAACAAAGATGAGAGAAGAGGCATGGTCTTCCATGGGTGGGGGAGAGGTAGGCAAAGAAGGCTCCTCAAGAGGGTATAACATAGGAATGATCTTCTCCTCAACATGTAGTTGAGGAATGGGTAAGGTGTGGTCCTCAAGTGGTAAGAGGATAGGTAAAATGGGTGCAAAAGGAATTAAAAATATAGGCTCCTCTTGTGGCAAAGGGAGAGATAAAGGAGGCCCTTCCTCATGTGGAAGTGGAATGGGTGAAGTAGACTCTTCTACCCGAGGAGGAAGAACAGGCAAAACAAACTCCACAAATTATAGGGGAAGAGTAGGTAAAATGGGTGCCTCTTATTGTGGGATAGGTTGGACTAGAGGTAAAGGAAAGACCATATTGATCATATAGATATTATGATCACATGAGTTATCAGTTGTGGTCTAAACATTATTTTAATTGGGTGAATGGTTAGGAAAAGGTTGTTTGAATACATCCATATTTTGATTAGAAAGCACACTAGGGTTATCCAAGACAAGATCACCCCTATCAAGCATGTCTTAAACAATGTTCTTGACTATTAAGTAGGAATAGGATGGGAGGGATCAAACTGTATAGGAGGCTTGATTTGAGGAAGGGTTATGGCTCCCTGTTACCATAGTTTTTCCAAAATGAAAGTATATGACTCCCTAATGGGAGTGTATCATCTTTGTTCATACCATTGTTGGAATTGCTTGGTCAGATTTTGTGAGGTCGAGGATTTAGGTTGGTTTGTGCTTATGGAAGAAGTTGATTTAATGACCACCACATTGGTGGAGCCTTTAGATTTTTGGTTAGAAGGAGAAGGTTAGAAGAAGAGGAGTCATTTGATTTGGAGTTAGCATTCTTACTAAGTAACTTGAATCTGTCTTTGTCTATAGCCTGGATCTTGAGTTTTCACACCATTGTAAAGGCTTCATCAAATGTGTAAAAAATTTGTACTCAGAGTGTCGATGAAATGTGCTTAGCACATGCCCTTGAGAAGAGCTCAATAATATTAGGTTGGGGTAAAGAGAAGGAGATTTGATTAATTAAGCCTCTCCAATGAGTGATAAAATATGTGATAGACTCATCATCAAATTGTTTAATAGAATAAAGGTCTATAATAGAAACCTTTTTAGAAATGTTGATAGAGAAATGGTCTAGGAATAATTGTGCAAGTTGGGTAAATGAGTAAAGGAAGTGTCAAGTTATAAAGCTATACCAATCTATGGTAGCACCCAAAAGATACATAGGGAAGGTGTGAAGTAGTAACGTATCATCGTGCCCTATTAAATAACAAGCATGTCTAAATGCTCACAAAAGTTATTATGGGTCCTCTTTACTCTATAAGTGAGTGAATTTGGGGAGTTCCCATTGGTTTAGATAAGGGTTAATAGGCATAGAAGGATATATGGGCTCATTTCATATCTAATCATAAGATAATACATTATTTCAAACTGATACAGATGTCTCTAGACTAGACATCTTGTCCATCAACATCTTAATGAGGTCTAGAGGAGGATTGGTTTGGGAGATACCCCCTAAGTTATAGGGAGTCTGATAAGAATTAGAGTTTATTATGGTTATGTTGACACAACATAATTGAGTCATATTTTGGGGGGTAGAAATGAAAGGGGCTTATCCCACTGGGTTAGAGACCATACTTTGGTTAAATGTTATTGTAGGTTGGGTTGTTGGCATGGTTATACTGGGTGAAGGGTGAGTTATGACTCATGTAATTATAGGTGAGAGAGTAGATGGGATGGGTACCAAAATTTTGAAATGGGATTAGACTTGACTGAATTGCTTATGGTTGTGAAGGTAGAGAAATCACGATAGGGGTTAGGTGGGATTAGGTAGTTGGCAATGCTAAACTTTGGACATTGTTTATGGTTGGGTTACTTATTGAAGTAGTGGTTTGAGTAACCATAGGGAACATAGTGGAGATAGTTGAAACTAAATTTGTTTCCATTAGAAAATTTGACATACCACATAGTGGGTCACCAAAAAAATTTGGGTTTGGCTCATGATAAGGTAATGTTGAAGGGTTGCCACATTACAAGCAAGAAATCTAGAAAAATCTTGATCTCCTTCAGGCACAATGGGAATTTGGTTGGGGCTGAGAGTATGCTCTGTATCTGAAGTATGCTCTATGATATAATCAATAACAAGAGGGGAAGGTGTAAGTGGTTATCAACTTGCGTAATCAACAAGAATTTTGGCTTGGCTTTATGTCAATACCATGCAAGAAGTATAAATAGTCTTAAAACTTTGTATTAGTGACAAAGTGATGAAAAAATAGGTTTTGGTGTAGGTAAGTAGGTTTTTTTAGTTTGTTATTTGATCAAACTAAAAATAACCAAATTACATAGTCATCAACATCATCCACTTGACCGATGTTGGTAGGTTAATGTTTGTCGATGTTAGTGGATTTAACTGATGTCGATCACTATGGAGTCCTAGGAGATGAAAAATCCAATGTTTTAGAAACTTAGAGGAAAAATATAGGCAAAACAAAGGATGTAATATTTTTATATAAGGAGGATGAACACTCAAAAATTATTATATAATAGGTTATAAAACTTGAATATTATGAATCGTGTTGATTTTGTAAATCAATGGAAAAACATCCTTACCAACTCAAAAATATAAAAGGCAATAAAAAAGTAGAAAAATAACATATAACCACTACTTATTAACTCATATATATTAATTTTATTCTCGTGTTGGCTTATGCCTTAATTATATAGTGAGATGATAGTTTGGTTACTGAAGGAACTAGAAAGTAATCTAGAGCTGGTTTTAGGTTAGTTTTGGTGATCAAGAGAAGATTTATGTTAGACCAGGTATGTGGCTTGTTGTAGGGGATTAATCCCCATACTTCATAGACCTAAATCTAATCTAGGATACTTAGCCATAATATACCTTTTGTCTAGAGTTTATACTCCACCAAAGAACAGAGTGGGTTCTCCTCTTGGAGGTGAAATTCAAGTAGGATAGCCAGGTAGGGTAAGGTGATCCACCAGGTGATGAAATATTGATGGGCCTTGTCTCAAGTGAGTTTAGATGTTTGTTTTTGTGAGTGTGGTATGGTATTGTAACATTGGTGTACTATGATTCATTCATAATGCTTGTAATTAACTAGGTGAGTTAATATGTAGCAAGCAAATAATGAAGTGCAGTAAGTTTTAAATTCAAATATAAAGTACTTTGATTCAAATGAAAATATTGATGAAATAGGGGAAGAGAATGAATTTCACTATCCTAATTTGCATGTAATAAAGATATAAATAATAGATTCTTTTTAGCTTGCAAAAAAAATGATAAGTTTCTTTTAGAGGCAAAAGAAAGAGAAGAGTGGCAAGGAAGAAGAAATTTTAATTTATTGCCTTTAAATAGAAAATAAAATGTTGAATATTTCATTTTGAGGAAAAAGAGAGGGAGAAAGTGTAAGGAATGAAATTTTCACTATAATTCACCTATATAAATGCTCGAAACAAGTAATGAACCCAAGGAAAACTCCAGGGTCCCACTGGGCATGCCAAAAATGTTTCACTAAATTTTGAATCTATTTGATGTTTAAGGAGAAACAGAGATGAAGGGTAGGGATTAAAGATTAGAGAGAAACTAGATTGGTTATGCATTGTATCCAAATGATGTTTATCACTCCTCTTTGGCTAGGGAAGACTACCTAAAAATAAGAAAGCACTACCACCAAAAATATTTGTTAGTAGATATATGAGTGGGCTGCCAAACTATGCACTTGTTCCTATAAGTGTCAAACTTCCTTAGGGATGACAGTCCAATTTTTGAAACAAAATGGTAATGAATAAAAAAATAAAAGAGAGAGTAAGAGAGAGATATTCATATTATTCTTACAGTCTGAGTGCAGTAGAGAGTGACATAATTATGTGAGTTATTTATGTTTTTGGAGGTTGTTTAGGCAGGCTTAGAGAAGTTGATGGAAATACACAGCCATCGATGTTGGTTAGGTTATCGATGTTATTAAGGAGATATGACTAATGTCATTTATGTGACTGATGTTGGTAGGGGAAATAGGTTCTCAAGAGGTTGTAGGAGACTTTTCTGAGCTAGGAGGTAGATGTTGGTCAGGTTTGTGAGGTTGAGAAGAATGTAGTAAGGGAGTGGGTAAGACTTAGGTGGGTCTAGACAAAGGGTTGGTATATTTGAAGTAGAGGGAAATAAGTGAATGATTTTTACAACTCCATAGGGAGAATCAGGATGTTCATAAAATGATAATTAGTATAACATAAAGTAATTATAAAATGATTATTTAAAGGAATTACAAACATAGAGATATACTTAGTTGGTGAAATGGATGAATTGTGAGTGTTAGATAGATGGCTCTAACGGGGCATGTTGAAGCAATTAGTGAAAAAAAAAGACAAGTGTGTGTCATCGATTCAAAATAATCCATGATCTATGCAATATATCAATTCCTAATTTGGACTAACTTGTGTAGAGTAACACTAAGCCTAGATGTAGAAAGTTAAATGCCAAAGCCTGTATATGATTGATTAATTTTTCTAATTTATACTGACCTGAATATTAGCTTGGAATTTGGCTTAAGTAACTGACATCAGTGATCCCACTGATGTCAGTTAAGGGTTGACTAACATTGGTGGCATGATAATAGGTAAAAGGGATATTTTTAGACTATTTTATGTTCTTTCTCTTTCCAAGTGTGGTATCCATTAGGAAAAAGTAAAAATGTGAGGTTAAGAAGAATGTAGTTAGTTAGGAAATTATGTTAGGGGTGAGAACAAGTCATGGGTAGTTAGGATTAGGATACTAAGTCTTGAGGTGATTTAGAGGGTAAGAATTAGTCATAGAATGAGGTGGCCAAGTAAGGTGGCATAAGTATTTTTTAATTAACTTAACTAAATATTTTTAAATTGATTAAATTTGTGAGGGGTGAAAACATGGGTTAGGAAGGCTAATTATTAAAAGGGGATTGAGGGGGGTTTTGACATAGGAAGTTATGCACGTGTGTGACATAATTTTGGTGTCTACAACATAAGCCAAATTTGATTTAAAAATAACCCTAGGTTGTTAAATGTACTTTAGTGTATGTTTGATTTCCTTGAGTTCTTTTCTTTTGCTTGTTATTTGTTTGAGGGGTGAGTTTCATCATTTTATCTCCTATTTTCTCTCATGGTCTTTACTAAATAGCAGTTGAGGAATCAAACCAACCAACAACCACTTTCTTATTCCTCCATGGAGTATACCTCTAATGTTGAGGGTTCCCTCATTTTTCTCCCCCTCCTACTAGGCCTCTAATTGTTGTTGAGGGTGATCCAAATTTCACTACATTCCTTGATAACAACCCCATGGTTATTCAACATTACCTAAACACTTTATCTAACCATACCCTTTTTACTTCAATTCCTCTTATGGATCCTCCCTATGGTATGCTTTCCCATCTTCTAGTTATTACTCCCTCAACCTAACCCATGCTCACCCAAGCCTCTTCTTCTTCTAATATCCCACCTAATACCACTCCCCAAACTCAATACAACATCCCAACTAGTAACCAAACACCTACTACCACAACCAATACCTCCAACATTGGATCAACTTTACCCCTTGTTGCCTATAATCCTTCTACCATGGGGGTATCTTCTTCACCTTTTTCTACCATTACCCTTAGTTCAACCAACCCACCAATTTATACCCCACTTCATATTTTGGTACTTTCCATACCTCAAACACTCCCACCTATTATCACTAGAGTTACCACCCACCAACAACAAACTATCACTTTCATACCTTCAACCCAATCTACATATATAACATCATCTACCAACCCAAACCTACCTCTAAACCAACCCATATCAACCCCGCAAAAGGTACCCATGACTTCTTACCCATATGTTTCTAATCCACAAGGATACATAGCACCTTCCACCCAACCATTTGTGTCTATCAACCCTTATGTGGCACCATCCCAACCTCCTATGACCACTAACCAATATGTGGCTTCTTCAACACCCCCTATCACTTATCCATACATTACTACCACCCAAACTCAACAAAGCTTACCACCTAATTATGCATCTTCCCAACCCCAAACAAATTTGGTCAAGATGTTAATGGAGAAAATGACCAACCTAAAGTCATCTATTTTTGGGTCTCATAACCTTTTATCCCATAATAAAATTTGTAATGAACCCATCCATCCATCTGTTCCTATCCATACTTATTCTCCTCAATGGGAATTACCTAAGTTTTCCAAGTTCTAAGGTAAGGAGGACCCACACAACATTTGAGAACATTTTGTCATTCTTGTCATTTGATCACATATTATTATGCTCTCCTCCTTCGTACCTTCCCCGTGTATTTATCAAGACCAACCCTTGATTGGTATAGTGCTCTCACCAAGCACTCCATATTTTCATTCTCCCAACTAGCCCAAATAATTTTAGAGCACTTATTAGTAAATATATCTAAAAAGGTTTCTATTGCTAACCTCTATTCTATTAGGTAATTTGATGATGAATCAACTACTGATTTCATATCCAAATGGAGAGGTCTCATCAACCAAATTTATTTTTCCTTAACCCAACCTAATTTTATTGAAATCTCCTCTCAAGGTTGTGCTAAACATATTATGCCCACTCTTTAAGTTTAAACTTTCAAAACTTTTGATATGGCATTCACCATGGTACGTAAACTTGAAAATTGAGCCATTAATGAAGGGAAATTGAAACTACAACACAATAATTATATATATAAATATAATGATCCTCCCTCCACCAAAACCAATAGCTAATCCAACCATCCCAATACCAAGACAAAAACATCCATAAACTTAGTTGTCCTAGAAATTGTTGCACCACCAACTGTTAACCAACCCCATCAAACCAATTCTTCTAACCCTTCCTACCAATGAAACTAAAACCAAAATTGAGCTCCTCCTAAATAATATAATCCCATAAGGGAGTCTTATTCTTTAGTTTTGGATAAATTTATCAAAGCTAACCTTATCCAAATTTCACCTATCGAACCACCCCAACAATTTGATGCTTCTTGCCCCATGCCTAGTTGGTATAATGAGAATAACCATTGTGATTTTCATTGAGTTATTGGATATGACATCAGTAGATGTAATACCTTCAAAAGTCTAATCTAAAGCTTAATTGATAGTGGAGAACTTACATTTGATAATCCCAATGTACCTCCTAATCAGTCCCTTGACATCTACAAAACTTTTCCTTCTCATGTTACTTTCACCCATCACCTGACATCAAACTAGAGTCATCTCACTCTCATGAGGCACATACAATCGACATTATTATTAGTGAGCCCATTGTTGAGGAAACCACTATCACAACTACCTCTCTTGCCATTTCACTCATAGAAGTAGTGGACTTACCTTCCATTCCTTTGGATACCCAAATGAAGGAATCAACCACTCCTCTCTCTTCACCTAATGAGACCTTAAATTTATCTACCTCTGATGGAAACACCAAAGGAGACAACATTTGCTTTAGCCATTTTCTCTTCCTCTACTCCACCCATTGAAGTGGTAGAACTTCCCTCCATTCCTTTGGAAAACCAAACAAAGGAAGTAACCATATCCATTTCTTCACTTGAGGATACTAAACCTACCTCCCCCATCATAGAATTATCCATTCCCTCTTTGGAAACCATCCTACAAGAGAAGGTTACCTCATCAACCCAACCAACAATTTTGGAACCTTCCATCAAAAATAAGGATGGAGGAACCATTCCCTCTTCTCCAACTAAGGGCTTAATTTTTGAAACCAATGACCAAGGAACCAAACCCATATACAAGCCCTTTTCTAGACTAGTTCAAAGTCTAGAATTCACTTCTCAACCCAGCTTTGATAGAGCCACCTTTTAGCATCATCTATGGATCCCTTACTAAAACAAATATGAATCCTTAACCTCACTTGAATCCAACCTTAAACCCATTATTACATCTTCATTAAACACCTCTTCCTCCAAAACCATAGGTGAACCATCCCAATTACTTCCATCTAACATTTCCAAATCTCTTTATGCCTCTCTCACCAAACCTATCAATAATCTAGGAATTCTTTCCACACCTAGTCAAACTCACCCCTCTTTGAAGATGGACCTAACTCCATCTATTACACCAAAGAAACCCCCAACCAAACTAATTAAGAAGGTAGAGTTACCCAAACCTCAACCTTTAACAAGACCCATACCATATCCTTCCCACTTACCTTCTATTTTAGGACCCCATCCTTTTACCATCACAATTACTTATTTTTCCTATAGTAAACCATCCCGCTTTTCTCTATCTACACCTACCCCTACCAAATCATCTAGTTCTTCTTCATTCTTAACTAACCTATCCACCTATACTTTCCCACCTATATCCACCCCTTTATCATCTAAATCTTCCACTTTCAAATCATTTACCCCAAAAACAACCATAATTAAGCAATCCCAACTACCAACTAAAACCATTCCACCACCTACAGCTTCTAAGGTGAACACTACTTCTAAGAAGGCTCCCATCCATAAAACTATAAACCCATCACTTTTAACACCTTTGAATGAATCCTATTCAACCATCATGCAAAGGTTGTTGAAAACTTCTTCCATTAGCTTACCACCTATTAAACCATTCTACCCTTCCAATACCAAACCCTTCTGGTTCAATGATAACTTGATCTGTGTATACCATATGGCACCAAGACATGACATGAATAACTACAAAGCTCTCCAAGCACTTGTTCATAGCCTATATGATGAGGATGATCTATTATTATACAAACCTCTTTTACCTCCATTACTAATCCAACCATCAACTCAACCTATCTAGCATTTACCTACTCCCTTGCTCTCACCCAAGAGTGAGGAGGAGGAACCAAAACAACCATCAAACCCAAAAAATCCCCCCATCCACATTATTCATATGGTTACCCAATATCAAACCCAACAAAAGGACAAAGGAAAACCCAAAGTCTTCATTCCTTGGACGTACCTTCAACCCCTCAACCTTCTAACCAAACCCAAACACCTACACCTTTCACCTATCCAACCCTTTTGACTCTATCCAACATATTGTGTTGAAATAACTTTACTAGACACTAGTGAAAATGATCATTTATGAACTAATCAACACCTCACCCCACCATCATCAATCATTTATAGAGGCTCTAAAATCTATAAAGGTTCAACCAAATGACCCATAACTTCTTGCATCCCTTTTGGAGCCCTCCAACTTTCTACCTTCATCACCTTTTAGGATTCTAAAATATCTCTTGTTCATTCTAAGGATCTTGATCCTCCCCTCTTCGTCACTACATACATCAATCAAACCCACATCAAAAGGGTGATGATTGATGGAGGAGATAGCATCAACATTATCTCCTCCCATACTTATGACCAACTCAGTTGCCCAAGAACATCATGTCAAAAAGTGCAGTGGTCCTCCACTCCTTTAATGATACCATGGCCACTACCTTGGGGATAGTGGTCCTCTATATCTGTTTGGGACCTTGTACCATTCCCAAACTATTTTACATTATAAAGGGTGAGTTATAATATAATGTGTTATTCAGATGCCCTTGGATCTATGCCATGATTTGTGTCCTTTCTACCTTACATTGATGTTTCAAATTTAAACATAAAGGTAAAGTTGTTACCATTAAAGTTGACCTTAGTTCTTTTTCCTCTTATAATATGACATATCAACTTAATGATGTTATTATTCCTTCCTTATCCACCTCAAAATCAATTATTAATAACACTACCTCACTACCAACCAAAACCAACAACACTCCTACCCATAATAGTGATGAAGCTTCAACTAGCTCATCTATCCTTTCTTCCCAAATATTCATAGAGGACCCCTTGGAATCCACATTCCAATGTCTCTCATTTGGGGAGTATCATCTTTTAGCCTTGGATGCTTTACCTACTCCAAAAGAGTATAGGAACCTCAAGCATGACCCTTCCTATGATCTCAACATTGGAGCCATCATCCATTTTAGGCTCCCCAACAATCAAACAAATTTAATCTATGGGGGACTTGATCAGCCACTTCTCACTCCCACCACTATCTCATCCATCTAACCATTCACCTCTAACTTATCTTACCTAAACAAACCAGCCTTTACCAAAGCTTACCTTTATAGGTGTTCTTGGAAGGGGTTTAGCCTTGGCCTTTATGAATAAGGAGCTCATGAGTTACCCATAATTAAAACTCAAAAACCTCATGAGTTATTCAGCCTTGGGTTCATACCACCAAAAGAACCCACCTCAAAAAAACCCATTACCACCATCAATGAGGATGTTTCACCCTCACCAACCCCACCTTCCTTGAAGATTGAAGACTTTGATATCATCCCATCTAACTTTTTTTTATCAATATTATTAGTTTGGTCCCCTTGACCTATCAAAAGGGTGGCCAAATTAAGACCCTTCCTCTCATCCATCCTAAAATGATGGAGCGAGATTATCCTACCATCAACACCATCTCACAGTAGGATAATGATTCCATTCTCACCTACCTTGGTCTAGGGGATTCTTCTATTCATAAATCCCTTCCTCCTGAGAACTAAACCACGCTGAATGAATCTAGTATTGATGTTAACTTGGGTACTTAGGATAACCCCTATATCATCAAAATCAGCAAATCATTAAATTCCATGGAGAAACAAGATTACCCTTCTTTCCTATGTGACCATAGCATATCATTTACTTGGTCCTGTCAAGATATGCCCAGAATTGACCCTTTTATTACCCTCAACAACATTGTCACCCATCCTGAGGTTAAGTGAGTGTAGCAAAAGATTCATAGGATACATCCTCACATATCCCTTCTTGACAAAGAATAACTTCAATGTCTCTTATTTGTTGACTTCATTTAGCCCATTAACTATGCACAATGGGTTTCTAACATCATTCTCATTTTGAAACCCATAGGGGGACTTCACCTCTACATTGACTTTAGTGACCTCAACCTCAATTGGCCAAAAAATGACTTTCCTTTATCAAACATCAACCAAATTGTTGATCTTACAATTGGCCATGAGATGTTATCTCTCATGGATGGTTTCTTGAGATATAATTAGATCTTGATTGCCCCCAAATATCAACATAAAACTTCCTTTATCACTCTATGGGGAACCTTTTATTATAGGGTCATGCCTTTTGGTCTGAAGAATGCTAGAGCAACCTATCGACGTGTCATGACCTACATCTTTCATTATCTCATCCATAAAATTGTAGAGGACTATGTGGATGACCTCCTTGGGAAATCCAAACATTGAAAATATCACCTAGATGTTCTTACAATCATCTTCAATTGATTAATCCATTATCATGTCAGGCTTAACCCTCAAAAATTTATTTTTGGGGTCTTATTAGGGAAGCTTCTTGGGTTTATCATGTCTTTTTGAAGAATAAAAATAGACCCCACCAAAGTCAGAGCAATCTTGGAGATGCCTCCTCCTACTAACCTTAAGCAACTCCACAACCTGTAGGGGAAGCTCCAATCCATCCATCACTTCATCTTCTAGCTATCAAATAGATGTAACCCTTTCACCATCTCCTAAAGAAAGACACCTATTTTAAGTGGACCAAGGACTATCAACAAGCTATTGATTCAATCAAGGAGTACCTTCTTTCTCCACCTTTTCTTATTCTTCCTAAAAATAATCAACCCTTCTACCTTTATATATCCACCATAGACCATTCCCTAGGGGCAATGCTCGCTCATCATGATGAACAAAATAAAGAGTAAGTTGTCTACTACATTAGCTACACATTTATAGAATATGAGACTCGATATACTCATTCCAAGAAAATTTGCATCGCCTTAGTCTTTGAGGCCTCAAAAATTCATCACTACCTTCTTAATCATAAAACCTATGTTATCACTAACACTGACCCATTTAAGTACATGCACTCTAAACCATAACAAAACCAGTGTATGGCTAGGTGGTTCATGCTCATAGCTAAGTTTGATTTTGATTTTTTTCAATAAAGGTCCATTAAAGGGTAAGTCATCACTAATCAACTGGATAAATATCCTCTACCAAATAACCAACTACTTCCCCTTGATTTCCCAAACAAGTCCATCACAACTCTTTCTTAGGAAGAACCCACCTACCAAATAACCATGTTTTTTTATGGCTCTAAATGCCAACATAGTGTAGGTGCTAGAGTCATTCTCATTCCCCTTAATGTTGAACCTCTTTCCCTTTCCTTTGAACTTGACTTTAAATGCACCAAAATGTGGTTGAGTATAAATCCCTAGTCATAGGTCTCCAAATTACTCTAGATTTAGGAGTTAAAACAATTTGTATCTTTGGTGAATCTCAAATTGTGATCAACTATGTCAAAAAATCCTACCAATGTAAAAATGATGTCCTATTGAAGTATAAACAACTCATAGATGTACTCTTAGAATCATTCAATCATTACCTTATTTGGTCAATTCCTCAATCTACCAATAAATTTGTGGACATGATGGCTTCCCTTGCTTCCTAAATCCCATCTCAAACTACTAAATCTAAACTATTTATCACCAGCCATCACTTTATCACACCCTTATATATTAGTTTTGACCTTCCCACCATTTTTAGTGTGAAAGCATCTTCTTTCAACATTTGGTATGAATAAATTTTTAACTACCTTAATCTCAGCATTGTTCCTCTCAACCTTTTGAGGAATGCCCAAAGACATTTTGTTTAGATTACCTCTCATCACACCATACTAAGGGAAATCCTTTAAAAACATGGGTTGAATTACCTCCTTCTCTATTGTTTGTATAGTCATGAAGCTTCCCATGATATTAAGGAAACACATGATGAAATCTATAGGGGACACTTTAGTGGCCTAGCTATTGTTAAAAATATCCTTTTCCTTAGTTACTATTGGCCCACCCTCAATCAAGATTGTTGTGATTATGTAAAGAAGTGTGTCAAGTGTCAAAAACACACTAACTTACAACATGTACCAGAACATGGCCTTTGAGTATCCAAAGATTATTATCCCTTCTCACAATGGGGTCTCAATCTCATTGGGGAAATCAATCCTCATTCTTCACAATGACACCAATCTATCATTGCCACCACTAAATATTTCACCAAGTGGGTGGAGGTCATTCCTCTTAACTCAACCAAAGCTAAAAATATTATTGATTTCATCAATCACCATATCATCTACCACTTTGGTATTCCTCATAAGATCATCATTGATAATGGCAAATATTTAAAAAATAAGAAGGTCAAAGGTCTTTGTGATGCTTTTGACATCAAGTTAATCTTTTCCTCACCCTATCACCCATAAGCCAATGGACAGGTGGAAGCCTCTAACAAAATCCTCAATAAAATGTTAACCAAAGTAGTAAGTGCTTCAGGTTAGGATTGGAATTTGTACATTCCCTTTGCTTTATGGGATTTTCACAATAGCAATCAAACCTCTACAGTGATACCCATTTCTCTCTCATCTTTAGAGTAGAGATAGTCTTGCCTCTCAAAGTCTAGATTCCTTCTCTTCACATATCTTTGCACAAGATCCTTTTTTAGAATGATTATCATCAAAAATGTCTTGATTGACTTGAAATCCTTGATGAACATCACCTCACAGTGCTTAATCATCTTTGTGTTTATTAGGAATGAATCAAGCATGCATACAAAAAACACCTAAAAGTGTGTGAATTCAATATTAGAGACCTCATCCTTAATGAAAACCAACACATAACTACTATGGAAAAAAGCAAAGAAGGCAAGTTTACTTTCAATTGGCTTGGGCCCTACATTATAACCCATAATTATGGATCAAGAACTTATCGTTTATCTTCTCTTAAAGGCAAACCAGAACCTAAGCCTCTCAATGCTTCACATCTACATCCTTTCTATTGTTAAAACAAGGATCAAACTCTCATTTCTATCTAACTTAAGCTCATCCCTTGGCTTACAAGATTTTCACCTTCACCTACCTATCCCTATTATTCTTAAGGATAATTGATTAAAACATAGGACCATGTGATTATCCATCATAGTTATAGCCTCATCCTAAGCATGGATACCATGACTCTAACCATGGAATGGTTCTCATGGAAACTTTTCATCTCTAATTAGATGGAATCCCATGATCAATTATCTTTCAAACCACTTTTCTTCATCCATCATTAGTATTTTATGCTAAAAGTATTGCCTCCATAAAGTTAGACCTCTAAGCCTTAATAAACTTGTCCATGTCTAAACCTAGCATTAAAAATCAAATTTGGTTGCCAAAATATCACTTGGGTCCATATCTCTAGCATTGCAGACTACTCCCTTGAAGGACAACTACCCAAGAACTACATTGATTAAAGATAGATTACTCCCTTGAATGACAGCTATAAAAATCCAACTTTAGACCACTCCCTTGAAGGATGGCTAAGTTAAGTTTGTCAAAAATAAAAATGTTAAGCTTCTCACATTGATCAGCTTCACCAACCTATCAACACAACAAAAGAAACAAGTAACCCTATGTTAAAATTAAATCAAACAAGCCACAATTAGCTTTTACATATGGCATTAGTAGACTTCCTGCATCGATTAGTCTACACATTATATTAAGACATGGACTTATCTATTATAGTTATTTGGTCACCTATAGAAGGTGCAAGTTAACCTACATCAGGTTACCATATTACCCATTTTCCATTCAACTGTCTACCTATCACCTACTCTCCCTTCTTAAACTCTCTAAAATAAAGGGACTATGAGCTTACTTGACATAAAGTGATCATGATACCTTCTTTCTCAATCAAAGCATGCTCATGTGAATCACTCAAAAGGCTTATTTCATTAACTTGCATCCACCTTTAGTTTTATTAGGCCTTTGTCAATGAACACTTCATGCATTTTTCTTACCCTATCATTATTAGTTAATGTAGAAATGTGTCTCATAATTCTTATCACTTTCCTACATTTAGTTTGCTATCTATACTTAATTTAGGTGTCTTCATTATATCTCCATTAATCCATATCATACCCAAACATTTAAACCATTAATCTACCACACTAATCCACATATATCATATCTATGCATTGAAACATCAATCACATCATCACTCATATCCTAAACCACATCATCCAAAACCTCAATCCAAACCATCCTACCCATGATCATGACCATGAAAAAACACATCATCCACAATATAATCACCAAACACTGTCAATATATTAAATTCAAAATCACAAGCACATTTTAAATCCCTCATCTTATCATCACATAAATCCTCCATAATCTTCAGCATCATATCTATCAAAACATAAAATAAACCATAATAGCCATTAACATGTTATCATATGCCTAAACTACACATCCACATATCACCTTATAGAGCATGGGGCATGAGCATCCTACCATTTCCTCATATCAAAACATACACCATACACATTCCTAAACATTAAAGCTAATGAACCATAAATAATAAACCACATTCATAACCATATTTACACATTATATCAACAAATAACATAAAAAATGACATCTACCATTTACCATAAACATTATTAATGAGTCACATCATATCTACTAAATAAAAACCATGTCACATCTATAAACTGTGTCATCATTTTATTTAAATTATCATTTATACATCAGTCATTCCATCAGCAATCACATATCCATAATAATATCATAAACAACATATTTATATGACAATAATCAAAACCATCCATGATCATTTATATATATATATATATATCATATCCATCCAATGAACAAAGCATAAAAATTTATGAATAACATTACCCATATCCTAATCACATCATTTATAACATATCTATAACCATGTCATAAACAAAATCATTACTCATTCATAATCATGTACATCAAATGCCAAAAACATGCACATCAATAAACATCATCACATACCTAGGTCAACAATCCAACATCTCATAAGCATCAAGTATTCAACATCTCATCCATAATCCATATCATCATAATACATCCTAATCATAAACTACATCTATCTCATCATAAACATAATCAACATATATATCATCATGAACAT